>CM064972.1:16634060-16657020 GCA_032847665.1 Solanum chilense
GCTACCTGTAAGGCTGAAATCCGCAATTCTGACCTCAACCCCTTCACAAAACGGCGAATCCGTTCTTGTGGACTGAAACAAAGTTGGGTGGCATACCTGGATAATGCACGGAACTTAGCCTCATATGCATTAACCGTCATCCTACCTTGCTCTAGACTCAAGAACTCATCCCTTTTTCTATCCCTCAAAGTCCTTGGGATATACTTCTCCATAAACAAGCTAGAGAATGATGCCCAAGTCATAGGCGGTGCCTCTGTTGGTTGACACTCAACATGTGACCGCCACCACATTTTGGCGTTCCCTTGAAACTGATAACTCACGAACTCAACACCAAACCGTTCTACTATACCCATCTTGTGTAGTAGCTCATGACAATCAACCAGAAAATCGTAAGCATCCTCAGATTTTGCACCCCTGAAGACTGGAGGTTTCAATTTCAAGAACTTACTGAAAAGTTCATGCTGATCATTTGTCATTATAGGCCCTATAGTCAGACGAGGAAATATTCTTATTTCCAATGAGGCATCCATACGAGGAGCCATAGTGGCTGCATGTTGTACCTTTGAAACCGGAGGTGTTGGTGCAGAAAACACTGGAGGTGCCTGACCCTGATCAGATAACCCGCTAAGATAAGCAAGAACCTGATTGATCATCTCTGGGATAGGTTGGGGTGGTAATTCTTCATTCTGCACTTGTTCAATCTCCCCTTCCTCACCCTCTCTTATTACTTTCTCAGTCGGTGGAGGAGTCACCGCCCTAGTACCAGATGGGCTAGGTGCTCGTCCTCTTCCTCTTGAGGACGTCCTTCCACGACCCCTACCACGGCCTCTTACCACTGATCCTCCTCGAGCTACAGCCCCAGTGGCTGGCTCAGACGCATCTTGCCTTGCCGGTGTCGATGCTGGTGCGGTCGTTGCTCTAGTTCTAACCATCTGCGAAATAAAGTGAAGATGGTCAGATACCAATTTGTATCACCTAGATACCAATTGGACTCAAGTAGTAGCACGAAAGAAAGAATGAAAGAATGAAATTTTCCTAAAATCTTATACCCTCTCAAAGAAAAGTAAAGGCGTCCCCCTACCGTTCCTTAAGACTCTACTAGACTCGTTCTTGTGTGATGAGACCAACGAACCTAATGCTCTGATACCAAGTTTGTCACGACCCAAATCGGGGCCGCGACTGGCACCCACATTTACCCTCCTATGTGAGCGAACCAACCAATCTAAACCTTAACATTTCAATGTATAACAACGAAAAATAATGCGGAAGACTTAACTCATTAATAAAAACCAATTCAGTAACTACTAAAATTCAACAACTATTATTTCCCAAAATCTGGAAGTCATCATCACAAGAACATCTATGGTCAAATTACTAAACTAAGAGTATTCTAAGAAGCTAAAACAAGTAAAAAGCTAGTCCATGCCGGAAGTTCAAGGCATCAAGACTTGAAGAAGAAGATCCAGTCCAAGCTAGAAGCATTAGCTCACCCTGAAGATCCGGTGTGACGAAGACTGGCTAGAGTCACTGTTGAATTGAAGATGACGGCACGTTTGCTGCATTCCACAAATAACAAAGAAGAAAACATAAAAATAGGGGTCAGTACAAACCACGGGTACTGAGTAGATATCATCGGCCAACTCAAAATAGAAAACAGTATATATCAGTTAATATCATAAATCAACTATAACTCAACATGTAGCAACAACAAGTACTATAATCATCAATAAGTACCATCAAGTTCATCCATGAGGGCTCAAGCCTCAATACCATACTCATTTTGGGAATTAAGTTCATTATGTTGAGTATATTAACATCTTTCAAGATTCATTATCTTCCTTCCTCTTGTGTCGGTACGTGACACTCTGATCCCCTACTACTATGTGTCGGTACGTGACACTCTGATCCCCTAATTCTACGTGTCGGTTCGTGACACCCGATCCCCTAATAATATGTGTCGGTACGTGACACTCCGATCCCCTAATTCTACGTGTCGGTTCGTGACACCCGATCCCCTAATAATATGTGTCGGTACGTGACACTCCGATCCCCTAATTATACGTGTCGGTTCGTGACACCCGTCCCACTAATACTATGTGTCGGAACGTGACACTCCGATCCACTAATACTATGTGTGGAACGTGACACTCCGATCCACTAATCTCATTCTGTCAATTCATCAAGCCTTCTCTACACCAAGGCATCATCAATCCCATTATTTTTAATTCATCAAGCCTTCTTTTATACCAAGGCATTATCATTAATAGAATAGATTAGAGTTTTCTTTCAAGATTTAGGATTCAATAGTTTCATCATGCTTGTTTTATCATAATCACATAATCATATTCATGTAGGCATACAATTAAGCATATAGAAGACTTTATAATACTACCAACACATATCATTCGTTATTAAGAGTTTACTATAAGATACCATAAAAACCATAACCTACCTCCACCGAAGATTAGTGATCAACAAGCAATTTCCCAAGCTTTGTTTTCTCTCTTCCTGTTCGATCGATTCCTCTCTCTCTCTCTCTTGTTCTTTCTATTTTTCTTATTCAAAACCCTCTTTCTTTTACCCTAATTAGCATATAATTAAGAATAAAAGATGGCAATAATAACCCACTAATTAACTTAAGGTTACCTCTTTTAACCCCCAAGTAATTAGACTTATTAACATTAACCCTTTAACTTTATAATTAAAGCAGGAATAGTCCAAAACGTCCCTTAAAACGTGTAAAGAAATCCGACTCCGACTGGGATTACGCAACCTGTGACGGCCCGTCGTTCCTGCGACGGTCCGTCATTCAGGTCGTCGCAACGATCAGAACTTCATTTTTCACTAAGGAGTCGGTGACGGTCCGTCCTGCACTTCCGTCACGACGTTCAGAGAATCGTTCCCTGTACCAAATTCTCAAGAGTTGAAGTGTTTTGAAACGGGGTCTCACGACGGTTCGTCGTACTTTTGACGGCCCGTCCTGCAGGTCCGTCACAGATTACAGAGAGTCGATTTTTGTACTCAAATTTCAGAATTCTAAGTGTTCCGGGACGAGACACCCTCGACGGTCCGTCTTGCCCATGACGGTCCGTCGTGGTATCCGTCGTCTCAGCCAGTTTTCCAGAAATAAAATCTGCTGCTCAAAACGACTAAACAGGTCGTTACATATTGTTATTTCGCCTCTCTCCTGTGAATTTCACTTGCCACTTTGGTTCTCGCTGGCAGTCTCCATTGCTTCTCTCGCTTTTATACAAACACAAATGTATAAATGTGTTTGTATTTATATAAAGCGAAATTTTTTTATATATATACATATTTTCTCTCCCTTCTTCAAGATCTCGCTCGCTACTCTTACAGATCTCGCTCACCACTCTCATTCACCTGTCTCTCTTTATATAAATACAAATGTATAGATTGCGTTTGTTTTTGTATAAAACGAGAGAAAAATATATATATACAAATACAAATATATATATTTTCGTCTTATACACACTTATGATTATATAAATACGATCTTCCTCTACCCAATTTTCTTTTATCTTTCTCTCTTTATACAAACACACAATATACAATTGATCTTTTGTATATGTATACCGAAACATATTATACAAAATATGTATAACAAAATATACATATTTATATTTAGTATGAAATATAACTATGAAAATCATAACTATAACATATAAATATAATTTTTATTGTTAGATATAAAAACTGCTCTTAAATAAATAATATATAAAATCGAACCGATGGAGAAAGAGAAAGAGTGGATTGTAGTATGAGGCCCATGATGCATAGTGGGGACTTGGCAGTCACGCGAGTGACGCGTGATGAGGCACCTACTATTAAGGGAACAACATTGCAATTATTTCCAAAAGCAAATATGGGCCTGATGGGTATAAGGGAGACAAACAAATTCCCCTCCTTCTAGGGCCCACTTCATTCTGGCCCACCTATTCCTCATTAACTTGGCTTCAACCTTTTCTTTCTTAAAAAATATATATATATACAAAATTGCCATATATTGTGATAGTTCCCTTCCTAATAATGAAAAGGAAAAATTACTTATCTATGACCCTTTTTTGCCATATTCTTTTATGGGCAACTTTCACGTATAGTAAATAAAAAATTCATATTTGTATGCTATAACAAAATTTGTATAATTGTACTCCATAGCAAACATAGAAACTATATAATTCGCTATACATATACAGTTGAAGCAAATTGTATAAAACAAGAAAGAGAAAGACACTTGGGCAGAGAATTGTATAAAAATGAAGTGTATAAAACAAATTGTATTATTATAAGTGTATAGAACGATTATATACAATTTGAATTTGTATAAAATGAGAAAGAGAGAAAGACAAAAGAGACTTGACAAAAAATATACAATTGAATCAAATTGTATAAAACGAGAAAGAGAGAAATTAGATACAATTTGAAAATTGTATAAAATGAGAAAGACAAAAGAAACTGGGTAGAGGAGTATTTTTATTGTATAATATAAGTGTATAGGACGAAAATATATGTACTTGCATTGTATATACAATTTTCTCACGCTTTATACAAACAGAAACGGAATTTATACATTTCGCTTCTGTTTGTACAAGTGAGAAAGGTTAGGGTGGTGAGCGAGATTTGGGAGAGTGGCGAGCGAGATCCGGAAGAGGGGAACAAAAACATATATATTTATACAATTTTCTCTGCTTTATACAATTAGAAACAATTTGTATACACTTGTGTTTGTATAAAAAGTGAAGAAGCGGGCGAGAGATTGGAGGAGAGTGGCGAGCGAGATATTTGGGAGAGAGGCGCCTGAAATTTTTTTGGGAACTTTTGCTATGGAGCACAATTAAATCAAACTCTAGCTACTCCATTTATTTTAGGTTATTAGTTTGCTATTATATACAATTTTCCCTTCTTTAATTATTATTTTTAACCATTTTAAAAAACTTCAAAGATTTATTTTTTGATTTATTTTTTATTTTTTGGATACATCACTGTAAATTATTATCCAATAACTTTTTTTTCCTTTTTTTCACGCCAATAATCACTCAATTATATCACCAATTATCTCAATCACTCTACTTTGAATTTCAATTTTTTTCTCTTTCCGATTTATGATAAGGGGTAGCTCTTCATTCATTTTTCCTTCCACTTCATCAAGTATCGTTTTTCATTTTTTTAAAAAAATATTTATCTTTTTCATATGCAAATTTAGTCGGAGAATGATTCATCTTCAACTTCAAAATCGATTATGAAAAAAATCTCAAAAAAAGGAGAGGGGAGGGGGGCGAAATCGAGTTGTTGGTGGCTCCAGCATGGACTTTGCGTCGAGATTGATGGATGACATCATAGTTGAAAATGAAAACAAACTACGGAAATTAATACAGAGAAAAACAAAAGGCCTAGAAGGATTTAGTCATATTTTTTTGGGAAAAGGCTCAAATATGCCATCAAACGTTCAAAAAAGGATCATTTATGCCATCCGTTAAAAGTTTGGCTCATCCATGCCATTACCGTTTAAAAAAAGGCTCATTCATGCCATTTTTTTAACGGTGGTTTTACAAAGCCACTTTTTACACGTGTCAAATTTAAATTCGTCCACGTCATTTTTTATTTATAATAAAAAATCAAAAATCTAAAAAATTATTAAATAAGAAACTCACCCAAACAAAAATCCACCTAAATAAAGATCCACCCAAGTAAAGACCCACCCAAATTAAAAAAATTTCCCATATAACCCATTAGTAACTCAATTTTTCGATTCCTTTTACCCTAAAAAAACAATCTAAGAATAGGAGCATTGTGTCGTGTATGACAGTGGATGCTATAATTTGAAGGGATCAATGTTGAATTCAAGTGAGATCTTTGTAGTTTTGTCAAATAAAAAAAAATTCTTGATAAATAATTGACTTTAAAGGAACATATATGTTGGAAAAAATGGTTGACAAAGTACTAAAACAACAAAATTATATTAAAAATAACTTTCGGTGATTAACAATGTACAATGTACCGAGATAAAAATAAGCAACAGAATTATATTAAAAATTACTTGACAAAGTACCTAAATAACATAAGCTTGCTTTCAATGGTTGTCAAAGATATATATATATATATATATATATACATAAAATTCATTCTAAATTTTGAGTTGACGCTTCTTCATTCAACAGTGAATAAATAATATTCACTAGAATTCAACATTGATCCCTTCAAATTATAGCATCCACTGTCATACTCGACACAATGCTCCTATTCTTAGATTGTTTTTTTAGGGTAAAAGGAATCGAAAAATTGAGTTACTAATGGGTTATATGGGAAATTTTTTTAATTTGGGTGGGTCTTTACTTGGGTGGATCTTTATTTGGGTGGATTTTTGTTTGGGTGGATTTTTTATTTAATAATTTTTCAGATTTTTGATTTTTTATTATAAATAAAAAATGACGTGGACGAATTTAAATCTGACACGTGTAAAAAGTGGTTTTGTAAAACCACCATTAAAAAAAATGGCATAAATGAGCCTTTTTTTAAACGGTAATGGCATGGATGAGCCAAACTTTTAACGGATGGCATAAATGAGCCTTTTTTGAAAGTTCGATGGCATATTTGAGCCTTTTCCCTATTTTTTTTGCTTCCAGCAAATCAGATTGTTGGCTTTTTTTATTATTATTTTTGTTGTACGTTTGAGTTCAGTTTTTTAATGTATCTAGTTGTTTTGTTTTTTAAATTAATGTATAATGCATTCGTCTCAACGTTATGATACATTACAATTTATCAAAAGTTTTTTATGGCTTCGATAAGGACTTTGGATCGAGATTTACTGGTGACGCCACTGTTGAGAGTTAAATTGCTAGCATAGTTTATACGGAGCAAAGGAGAAATTAAAGTGTGAAGGATTTCCTTGTCATTTTTTTCTTTTGCTTTTAGTAGATCAAATTATTGACTTTTTTGTAATTGCTTTCAATAAATCTTTTAATGTATCCAGGTAATTTTGATTCTTAAATTAATGTATAATTCGTTTATTTAAATTTTATGACATATTACAACTTTATCATGTACAATATATCAATTTTAAATATTAATTTTGATATAACAACCTAATCTATTGAAACACAAATTAATGTGTATCATGTTCATAGTCACATATTGAATACACGACTATTACAAATTTTATTATCTATCAGCATTATTCAACTAGTACAAGACTATGTATCTGACACTATCAAATATTATTTTTGCTATATAAACACTAACGTTTTTATGATAAAACCAATTTGTATTATAGTTTTGTTGTTAAGTATATGCAACACTGTCTTGTAAATAAATCAGTGTATATTATATTTATATTATTTTTAATATGATACTTAATTATATAAATTAAAATTGTCAACTATTTTATAATATGTTACGATTTGAAAGATAATTGGAGAAGAAAATTTGAAATTTAAATTGTTTAAAATTGTGATTAGGAAGAGATTGAATCAATTTGATTTGCATGATTAGGAGACCTGACATTTAAATATTTAAATTTCCTTTTTAATCTCAATAAACTAATTATATAATGTATCAAATGTGATGTATTTGGATGAATAGAGTGCATCCGGATGACAACAAATTTAGAAATTTTTTATAAATTGAGAAAAAAATGTAATTTGCTTCTTATGAAATTTTAAAAAAATTTTGCATGACGAAATATATTTATAATTTATGTATTTATGAGATAATAAAAAACACAAGTGTCACTAGTGTAAGAGTAAATTCATTTTTTATATGGGAGTTTTTGGAAAACAATATAGTTTCCATTAGTTTTGGAAAATAATTAATTACTCTTCTTAATACAACTTTTTAATAGCTAAAGAAATGATGTCACTCGATCATTATTAAACTGACTGCAATCTTTCTGTCTGTGAAGAATCCACCAAAGCGCTCTACTATGGACTTCATCACAATTTAGACTTCGGACATAAATATCTGATGCATTCAAATATATGTATCTTAAATATATGGAGTCAAAAAATTTTTAGTACAATTTGTGTTAAATATCTTATATTCAAGTGAATTTGTAAATATCTATCTGTCGCTCGCCTCTCTCTTTCTCCCCCCCCCCCTTCCTATGTGTATGAATTTCAAAATGTATCTGATACATATATCTAGTGTGGAATATATAGACTATCTCGTCTCTCCCTTTTCAGTGCATTAGATAGCAAATATATATGCATTTAGGTGTATCTAGCCTAAATATGACATAAAATTATTAATTATTAAAAACAGTCTATAATTATTTCAAATTATATAAAAAATTAATAAATATAATAAAAATATTTGTGTGAAGTATAGTAACAATTGATTTCATAATGATACATTTGCATTTCAGATTTGAAATAAGAAAATACACAAATTGCTATATTTGCTGCTAAATTCCAAGTCTTGTTATGTACTCTTCATCAAATACTTAATAGATTTTATTTTATCTCTATTAAAAATTATTTTATTTTAAATTTTTAATAAGTATAAATAATTTGAAACAGAAGGCATCAATACCCTCTAAAGAAACTAATTAGAAACACTCTACGAGGTTGGACTTAAATTTGAATGTTGTTAGATTTTTCTCTATGTATGAGAAATCCATTGGGTTACCAAGAAATTCAATGGACATTTAATTTTTTCATTTCCCCTACTGGTATTTCTACAATAAAAATTCATCTTTTGATACAATTAATAGCATTTATAACATCAAAAGACACAAATTTTTTATTAGAGTTGTATCTTGAAATTATACAAAGGATTAGTCAAAACCCTTGTTTGGTTCTCTATACTCTCTCTTAAAATAAAATTTTATTTTATTTCACTTTTTACATATTAAGAAAATATTATTTTTTTTCACAAGTTTTATTTTTAATATTAAATATTAAATACTTATTTTTAAATAATTTTTCAAGACATCAACGTTTTCAATCATTGTAATTTGTAAGTAATTAATGAATTTAGTTCTTCATGCGTCTCATATTATCTTTTCTACCCCTTTTTTTTGTGCAACTTATTGTATATAATGAGAAAAATATAATTTTTTGGGTAATGTTAAATGGTAAAAAAAATTGGTTATAATTTTAAAAAGTTTATAATAACTTTATTATTTTAAAGTTAATTGATTTTTTATTTCATTTTTGCATTTAAAGAGTAAAAATGTTTAAAAGGTAAAATAACATAACGTGAAATATGTTATTTTACTATTCTAGCTAAATTCTAACTAAATTTTTTTTCTCATTATTTTTTCTCACATAATCTACAAAAATCAAATTAGACAAGTAAAAAAGAGAAGATGAAGTACTTGTTGATTTACAAAATTAAGATAAAATAAACTAAAATTTTCTCATTTTCCCTTGAATTTAATTATTTTTGAAATTAAGTGTAAACAATATTTGATCACTCACGTATATATTGTAAAATTTCTAAAAAGCTACTTCATTATTAAGGACTTGTTTGATTATGCAATTTAAAATCATTATATGAAATTAAATGAAGTTTTATTTAAACATACAACTTGAAATTTTTATATTTTTGATAAACAAAAATTGTGAAAACTATTAAAACTAATTTTGATATATTCTTTAAAATTAGACAAAAAAAAATATATATTGAACTCGTAATAACAAAGACTCGTATTTTTTTAAACTCGTATTCAGTTTGGAACAAATGTAGAGTGACGACACTATTGCTCTTCGTAGGCACTTTTTAGTACGGAACCATCAACCATAATCTTTTTTTTTTTAACTTTTATTATTCGAACTTTAATTCTTTTGGTTTTTGTTTGTACGCTAAGAAGTGTCAATTGGTGTGCTAGCTAGTAACCGTTTTCTTTGTGAGTTTTGTTTGTTTTTTCGTTAGTTACACTTTGTCACATACATAATACCACACTTAACTTTCATTCCAATCTCACGAAGATCCCATGTTGTCATTTGCTTCTCTCGCTTATGAATCACATCATTTGTGTCTGTTACGATTTATAACTTTTTATCACGATTATTTTGCTAAATTAATCATAAATTAGCCTTTTTTATATGTATCGCTTTATCTTTCATGTGAAATCTTTTAATATAAATTTGAATTAATAAATTTTCAAATAGAATAGTTTTAAAAAATGTAGTAAATAATTATTTTGGCTAATAATCTTTGTCCGATAAAAACTAGATAATTGATTACTGATGAATTCTGATTTTTGTTTTTATGATAATTTAATAAGCATATTTAATTAAACAAAATGTGCATTTTTTAAAATTTATTTACTTGTGGATATTTCATATATTATTCTAATTATTAATCATTCAACTACTTAAGTATTCATGTAGTATGTTAAGCTTACATTGTTATTTTATTTTTAGTTCAAGAAGTGGACAGTAATATAGTTTTAAAATAAATCAAATATAACATACTCTTTTTATAAAGGGAATAAACATATTTAACTTATTAAAAATTGAATATACTTAGTAAAAATATTATGTACTAGAATCAAAATCAAAATTAATATTTACTTATAACTAATCGAGTTTCTAAAATTAAAGTATTATTATTATCCATTTTAACAAAGAATAAATTCAGAATCGATTCTCCCTCAATATCTTCTTTAATCAAGTCTATCGCATAGGACTTATATAGTGAGATTTTTATTCTCTATATCTTTTGCAGTCTATTACACGGTAGATTAATATTTATGTAGTACGCACAAAGTGTTTATCACAGGATATTTATTCAAAGACAGAGCCCGTGAAACAAGTTTTTTTATAAGTAAATTTCAATAGATTAGAGTTGCACATAAATTTTAACCCTTTTCATTTAAGTTGATAAGTGTACCTTAACAATTGGTGGGCAAAAAGATGATAAATACTATGAGTAAAGGTAAAGTAGAATGGTAGGTGACAAAAGATACTAATTAAGTTGTATATATCATCAAAAGTACATTTCATAGTATGGTAGAGGGAAAACACTGAGAAATGAGAATCATTATGTTTATTTAAACTTTATTCTTTATCAAATCGAATACACCTAACAAAACATTAATGATAGTTCCCATCATTTTAAGTGTTTACAAAAGTTAAAAAACTAATGATGTAAATAGCTGGAATTTAATGCATCCAGTTCCTCCTCCCTATTTCCAGAAGGAAATTTTTTTAGGCCACAATATTGTCAGAATCTGGTCAAATATTTTTCTTTTAATGTTATCTCATCTTTTAAAATATTTTTATTTTTCTAATTTTAATATATTTTAACTAAAAAATAGAAAAAAATTGGTTTATTTTAGAATAAAATATAATTATAATTTTTTTTAATTTTCTGATCAGATTCTCTAGCCATTTATCATTTTCCTTTTCAAAATAGTTCCTCCGATTAGTCATATCTTTATTTGTTATATTTTATATAATATTAAATACCTCTTAAATAATAATAATAATAATTAAAAAAATAATTTACTATATCATTTTTTATATACTTTTTTATATATTAAACTCATATTTAAAAAATATAATGACTATAATTAATAATAAAAATATTTAGAACTTGGGAGAGAAATTAAATTATCTCTTATTTCATTTCATGTAACCCCGTTAATATTTATACTGAGTTTACAGACCTTAAAAGTCAACGTATTTTGAATATATGGTTTAATCCAAAATTAATGTAAACTTACAATATTTAATACTTCTATAAGAATAATTTTTAAAGTTAAAATAGAAAAAATTAACTTATTTTGTTAACAAAGAATATCAGTCAAATTGTCATATGTATTTATTTTTACTTCTCATATTTTTATTTATGAAAATCAAATTATATTTTATTTAACTATCTTTAAATATTAATTGAGATTCATTTATTTCAACCTCCATGCTGAGGAAATTTTTCACTTGAAAGTACCAATATTAAATGTTAAAAACAGATTTAATGAATCCCAATGTACCTATCTATGAAAAGGCCATACTTGTTCACATTGGAATAAATGCATTTTTATTTTTATTTTTATTTTTATTTTTTATTTTATTTTATTTTCACTTTTCCTCTTTTTGTTTTTCCTTCTTTGCTTTGCTTTTAAGAGGAGAATAGTGGATAATAGATTAAATCTTATCTAATAGAGTATACTATAAAGTAGTATTAATTCAATGATGGAACATTATAGATTTGTTTGTATATATACTTGTGACCACATGGAAACATAATTAATTGATTAGTAATCATCATTAATCAAAGTTAAATATTAGTGATTAAATTAACATTTGAAGGAATTTTTTTTTTCCAGTTAAAGATACATGTATATATGGTCCTTGTAGCATGGCCCAATGTCACAAGGTGCTTTCATCTGCTAGTTCAAAGTGGAAATAAATAAAATTAAAGAGACAAGAATTGCCAATAGGGATAAAAAGGGGGAGCAAATAAGATTAAAGGAATTATGTGGGGAAGTGGGAATATCAAAATTAAACTTTCTTGGATCCTGCCCTTATAATATTCTTTCAATTCATTACCAAATAAGTGGTGTTATCAATTTAAATGTAGATTCATTCTCCAAAAATAAAATATTTTTTTCAATTATTTTTAATAAAAAAATTAATTAATAGCCCTGGATTACATTAATATTTCTTTGATTACAGTAATATCACTTAAAAGGTGTTTGGACTGACTTAAAAGTTTGTCAAATTTATTTTTAAGTCGGTTTTTAAATTTTAAAAGTGTTTGACAAATATAGAAATTAATTTAAAATAAGTCAAAATGCCTTAAAATAAGTTAGGAAGTGTTTGATAATGTCAAATTACTTTACATAAGTTAAAAATAACTCAAAATAAGTAAAAATCTAAAATTAAGTTTCCTTTACTCTTTATTTTGACTTAAAAGTCATTTTAGTTTGATTTTATTTTGAACTTAAAAACTAATTTTTTAAGCCAATCCAAACCAATTCTTATAACTCGTTTGAATTTATTTATTTTAAGTGCTTTACACATTTTTAGAGTGTTTGGGTAAATTAAAAAGTTCTTATAAGCTCAATTTTTAGATAAAAAAACAAAAGTAACTCAATAGTCATAAGCCCATAATTTTAACCTACTTTGATTTATAAGTCAAAAGTAATAAGTCAATCCAAACGAGTTCTTGACCTGAAATGAGTACTACTCAAATTCAATTTATTTTTGGTTGGCTAAAGATAAAGGTACAAGGAATGATGCAAAAGTGGTGGGGAAAATATAATTTTTTTTTTTTAAAAAAAAGAGAAATGAAATCTAAGAAAACAAAAAGTATTTCTAGGAGAACAGAAAAAGTATGAAAATACTGAGAAAAAAATAAATAAAAAAGAGACAAACAAAGAAATTAAAGCAAAAGAAAACAGAGCAACACATGATATTTATCATTATGAAGAAATAGTGAGTGATGAAATGTGTGAGTACAAGTATTGGAGTTATAGAAGCTGAATAAGAAGTGTTCATTCTTTTTCAAATTTGTACTTCCCTTTCTTTTTGTCTCTCTCTTCACACCAAAACTTAACTCACCAAAATCATGATGAAACACCTTATATTTTTCCAGCACTCCTAAAAAGCATTTTTCTCTCAAATTTACCTCTTTACATACCCCATTTCTCTCAACCATTTACACCATAAACAACGTCACCATGAAACACTTGTTTCCATTCTTTCTTACTACACTTTTCTTCTTCTTAACAAAAATTTCACTTGTTTTCTCCATTACCAATCTACCTCTACAACTCATATCTCTTTTGACTTTAAAATCTTCTTTGCATGATCACCAAAACACCTTCAATGACTGGGATCCCACCCTCGCATTCGCTAGACCAGGTTCTCACATTTGGTGTTCCTGGTCTGGTATCAAATGTGACAAGAAAACTAACCAAATCACCTCTCTTGATCTGTCGAATCGCAATCTTTCTGGTACAATTCCAGAAGATATCAGAAACTTGGTACACCTTCATCACTTGAATTTGAGTGGAAATGCTTTGGAGGGTACTCTTCAAACAGTCATTTTTGAATTGCCTTTTCTAAAGACACTTGATATTAGTCACAACTTGTTTAATTCAACTTTTCCCTCTGGTGTATCAAGGCTAAAGTCTCTAACATACCTAAATGCTTATAGTAACAATTTCATTGGCCCTTTGCCTGAAGAAGTTGCTCAAATCCCTAATCTTGAGTATCTTAACTTTGGGGGAAACTATTTCAAGGGTTTGATTCCAAAAAGTTATGGTGGGTTAGCAAAACTGAAGTTTTTGCACTTGGCTGGGAATTTATTGAATGGTCCTGTTTTGCCTGTGTTGGGTTTCTTGAAACAACTTGAACATGTAGAAATTGGTTACCAGAATTTCACTGGAGTTATCCCTGCTGAATTTTCTTCTTTGTCAAATTTGACCTATCTTGATATCTCATTAGCCAATCTTTCTGGTAATCTCCCTGTTGGACTAGGCAACTTGACAAACCTTGAAACTCTATTTCTTTTCAAGAACCATTTCTATGGTACAATTCCATCGTCTTTTGCCAGACTGACATCCTTGAAATCGTTGGATTTGTCTGATAACCATCTCTCCGGAACAATCCCCGAAGGATTTTCAGGATTGAAGGAGCTTACAGTCTTGAATTTGATGAACAATAACTTAACTGGTGAAATCCCACAAGGGATTGGTGAGCTTTCTAATCTTGAATTATTGGCTCTATGGAATAACTCACTCACTGGGATTTTGCCACAGAAGTTGGGTTCAAATGCAAAGCTACAAAAACTTGATGTCTCTTCAAATTATCTCTCAGGTCCCATTCCACCAAATCTCTGTCTCAGCAATAACTTAGTTAAACTTATCCTGTTTTCGAATCAGTTTGTTGGTGAAGTCCCTTCTTCCTTAGCAAATTGTACTGCATTATTCAGGTTTAGAATTCAAAACAACAGACTCAACGGGTCAATACCATTAGGCTTCGGTATTTTGCCCAATTTAGCTTACTTGGACTTGAGCAAAAACAATTTCACTGGTCCAATTCCAGAAGATTTAGGGAATGCTGCCACATTGGCCTATTTGAACATATCGGAGAATTCATTCAACAGTGAATTACCAGAGGGTATCTGGAGTTCACCATCTCTACAGATCTTTTCAGCAAGTTACAGTGGTCTAGTAGGGAAAATCCCCAATTTCAAAGGGTGTAAAGCTTTCTACAGAATCGAACTGGAAGGAAATAATCTCACAGGAAGCATTCCATGGGATATTGAACATTGTGAGAAGCTCATTTGCATGAATTTTCGACGAAATTCGCTAACCGGAATTATTCCTTGGGAAATTTCTGCAATTCCTTCCTTAACAGAGGTTGATTTGTCTCACAATTTTCTCACTGGAACAATTCCTTCGAATTTCGCCAATTCCACTACCATAGAAAACTTCAACGTATCCTACAATCAGCTCACTGGTCCAGTTCCTTCTTCAGGCTCAATTTTCTCCAGTCTACATTTCTCCTCCTTCATCGGAAACGAAGGCCTCTGTGGTGCTGTCCTTCAAAAGCCTTGCGGGACTGACGGACTTGCTGCTGGAGCTGCGGAAATCAAGCCACAAACGAAAAAAACAGCTGGCGCTATTGTCTGGATCATGGCAGCAGCATTCGGTATTGGTTTATTCGTCCTCATCGCCGGTAGCCGCTGTTTCCACGCGAAATACAGTCAGCGATTTTCAGTAGAGAGAGAAGTTGGGCCATGGAAATTAACCGCATTTCAAAGGTTAAACTTCACGGCAGATGATGTACTTGAGAGATTGGCAGTGACAGATAAGATCCTGGGAATGGGTTCAACAGGGACAGTGTTCAAGGCGGAAATGCCAGGCGGTGAGACCATAGCAGTGAAGAAGCTATGGGGTAAACACAAGGAGACGATCAGGAAAAGACGAGGCGTTTTAGCTGAGGTGGATGTGTTAGGCAATGTGAGGCACAGGAACATCGTGAGGTTGTTAGGCTGTTGCAGCAACAACGACTGCACGATGTTGCTGTACGAGTACATGCCTAATGGTAGCCTGGATGATCTGTTGCATGGTAAGAATAAGGATGCTAATTTGGTGGCTGATTGGCTTACTAGGTACAAAATTGCACTTGGCGTGGCTCATGGAATTTGTTATCTTCATCATGATTGTGATCCCGTCATTGTTCATCGTGATCTTAAGCCTAGTAATATTCTTCTGGACGGCGATCTGGAGGCTAGAGTTGCTGATTTTGGTGTTGCTAAGTTGATTCAGTGTGATGAATCCATGTCCGTGATTGCTGGATCTTATGGCTACATCGCACCTGGTAAGTTAAACAACTTGAAAATTTAAGAAGTAACTCGTAATATTCAACGTTTTATCGTGTTCTTTAATTTAATTATTAATGGCAGGAATATTTGTCTGTTTGCTTGATGGAATTACATGATTGTTTTAAAGTTCAAGTTTTTTTTTTTTGTTTTGTTCAGATCAGTTTAGTTCATTCTGTAGGGTGACGAAAAAGGTTTCACTTGCGTGCTAAAAACGTGGTGTCATGTCAATAGCATGATGCATTTTTTAGTGAAAGTATGATATATATTGTTTTATTTTTCATCCACTATCGTCATTATATCTTCTTTGCCCATACAATTGTCAAATTCCTCAACTGCTTCATACTAGTGGAATCTTCTTTTAATCATAACTAGATCTTGAAGGGCACTAATTCATTTTTTGAATTTGAGCGCCACAATATGATATTAATATCTAAACGTTGAAACTTTTATTAGGATGTTAAAATAATGTTCTAATATTAGTGTAGTGAAAGAGGGAGTAATAAAATATTTCTTTTCTCATACTTTTTTTTTTTTTAATGACAATTGGTGCAAATATTTCTTCTCTTTGTTTTTGCAGTTTCTGTCCATGACTTAAAAGAGGGTATGGCGCACTAGTTGCGCGTGAATAGCTCCATTAGCCTTTAAGCTTTTATTTTACACTTTTTGTTATTCTTTGGACCCACCTAGATTTTGTCTAATTTACTTATCTGTGATTAACCCTTTGATTTATTAGTATAAAATATAGTACTGGTACTACATTCCTTGACTTTAATGCTTAAAGTCAACCATTTTGGGCACTAGTTGACAGAGTGTTATGATAACAAAATTAAAATAATCTCATCTTCATTTTCTTTTTCTATGTAGTTATTATTGTACTAAATTTGTTTGTGCGTTTGTTGATACAGAATATGCATATACATTGCAAGTTGATGAGAAGAGTGACATCTACAGCTACGGGGTGGTGTTACTTGAAATTTTATCAGGGAAAAGATCAGTGGAACCAGGATTTGGCGATGGAAATAGCATTGTGGATTGGGTTAAAACGAAGATCAAGACTAAAAATGGCGTAAATGATGTGTTGGATAAAAATGCTGGCGCTTCATGTCATTCAGTGAGGGAGGAAATGATGTTGCTGCTGAGGGTGGCATTGCTGTGTACTAGTCGTAACCCGGCTGATAGGCCATCGATGAGGGATGTTATATCTATGTTGCAAGAGGCTAAGCCCAAGAGGAAGTTGCCTGGAACTGTTGGCGCAGGTGATGATGCAATTGCTGCTAAACCTTTGGCTCAAAAAGCTAATGTGGAGTGTTGATATTATAGGAGGAGATTTGGGGTTGGTTTGATTTTCCAACTTACTAATGAATTGTGGGGGAAATTGGTATAGGAGAAGTTTAAATAGTTTTATTTGGTTCTTCAATTTTTGCATAGTAGGAAATTCCCCAGTGTTGTGATGAAATGGGTATCTTTTCCAACAAATTAATCTTATATAGTACTTGTTACGACTGTGTAGACACCGATTTCATTTTTATTGTTGATGAATCATACAAGAAACTTAGACACCAGTACTCATGTGATTTCATTGTTAACCATTATGTTAAAGATACAAGCAACTCCTCTTAGTGGCAAAATGGATAAAATGGACATGAACCCGTTTGGGTATGAGATTATTTTCTAATTTTTTACCACTTTATCTAAAAGAAAAAATCAGCTTTTAGCCAAAATTATTTTTGAAATTCGGAAAATCAACCTTGTTTTTCACTTTAATCTATATTTCATTTTTTAATTTTTATCCTATTTTTTAAATTATTATTATTATAAAAATAACTATATTTAAATTAGCTTTCATATTTTTAAAATAAAACTTCACTCAAACAACTTTATATTATTCGTAAAAATTATAATCAAACACTTCAAAAATATGAAATATTGTGAAAATATATGTATACCAATACGTAGTAGCTCGTATGTGGAATCTAATAATTTATAACATTATGTGAGTGTCAATTTTAAGATATTATTTTTATAGAGCAGATTTAATTATACATATGTTTCAAGTATATTAGTCAAATAGTGTGATTTTACTAGTCTTTAAAAATTTGTTTTACAAGTTTTCAAAAATGTAAGGAATATAAACCATTTTATTAGAAAATAAATTTAAATTCACTTGGATATAGATAAGGCCTAAAATGAGTGTTCGTGAAAAATCAAACGTTTTGGATTTTGGAGTTTTCGCCTCAACCTAGTTTAGGGGGTCGTCAAGATAATCACAATTTTGTTTAAAATTGATCCATATGTAAATTGATTCAAATCGATTAAATAAACCAAATTTTTTTAATATTGATTTTGATTTATATGTAAAAAAAATTTAAAAGATAATATTTAAAAACAAATTGAATCAAAGCAATCTTATATACACAAATTTTATAATTATATATGTATAATGTATTAGCATTTATAAATAATGTTCATATAATTATTTCTAATATGCTAATGAACTTTACTCCTTAATTTGCGTAATTAAAGTCATGAATCTAAACTCATTTATTTGAAGAAACAATTATACGATTTACCTATACATTTCTTTTGTGTTTCTTATAAACTTTATACACTTAATTAAAGTTAATAAATCTTCCCATAATCCAATAATTATAGCCACGAAATAAAAGGTTAATAATGGATTATAAATTGAAAAATAATGAAAAGTTATTCTATATGGTAGGGGGGAAAATGAAGCACAAATACCATTGGCATTTCTACAAACCTGAACAAAAGAATGGAACCAAATCGATAAATGTGAATTATATTTTATTTTAATAATTAAAACATTAACTAAAGTGGTATTTTAGTTTTAGGGCAAATCACATATATCACATTAGTTTAAGTCTTAATTATAAAGATTTTCAATAATTTCACATATTACTTTCTCTACCATATTGCATCTACCATATTTTCATGTTTAGGATACATGATTCAGAATTCATGAGATACATGTATATGCTGAATTTTAAAATTAAGATACAAAATTTATTTATTTAAATTCATTGATTATAAATGATTTCCTTAATTAGAGGGGTAACTGAGGATAAAATACAAACATAACTAATTCCATTTTATTATTCTTTGGAATAGTAAATTCATTAATATTATTAATATAAGATAAAAGCATGTATATCTTGGTAATGTAATTTTGTTAATTTTAAATTATTACTCTTAAAATAATAGATTCATTGATTTGATATATCTTTTATCAATATATGATGTATCCATCAAACTAAACACTTAGATACATGAGTATCTTACAAGTACATTCATATGTATCATAGATTTATCTAGCATTAATTTCATGTAATTGTTATACACATCTAATATTAATTTTATGTAACTATTTATATATATTTAATATTAATTTTATATATTTGTTATACGTATCTAGTATTAATTTCATGTATCTTTTATATGTATCTAGTATTGATTTGATGTATCAAGAATCAATTGCGTATGTTATATTCAAAAGGCATAATACATATATTTGGATCCTAAACTTGGCTTCAAATTTTAACTTTGACCTCCAACTTTCATAATGCACAAATAGGCACTTTAACTATCCAACTTTTAAATAAATAAATACATGAGTCTTACATGTAACAATACATGTAGGACATCACATAGGACAAAAGATGACATGTAGGGCATGTGTGTTTATTTGTTCAACTTTATACAAGTTTAAGTGTCTATTTGTGCACATCCAAAGTTGAAGAGCATAAATGTGATTTCAAGCCAAGTTAAATGTCATATTTATGTATTATGCCTATTCAAAAACATGTATCTTGAATACTTAAGAAGCATATTCATCTAATTATGTGTATCTAAATTCATATGTTATATCCAAAACATGCATCTTGAATACATAATAAGCATATACAAATAATTATGTGTATCTAAATATGAAATGTAGCTGAAACACGTGAATTTATGATAAATCATGATTGTAGAGTATCTGTCGTGTCATTATATCATCGTCTTATTAAAAATCATGTATCAAAATTTAATGGTGGATACATATACATGTTCATATACCCATTACTAAAAATACAACTCGAATCTAGGGGTATATCAAAATAATATTGGTACTTCCACATCCATAACATAATAACCAAAGAAAGCATTAGAAGAACACCAACAAACAAAAATTTTCTACTAATACTCCTTTTGATCCTTTTACAGTGTGGCATAACATAATCAAATCTAAGATCTATTTCTTCCGAAGACAAACAATCAAGATCCACTCTGAATTGAATGTCTTTTCTGAAGCAGTTACTTTGATTTGATCTCGTTATAAATGAACAATACAGAATAATATTTGGACTCATGAGAATATATCGGCAACGGTGATGATATCTTGAGAAGAAGAAAATAGAATAGATATTGTTAGAATGAAATTGTACGTTGAAATTTTTGAATCAGAAAGGAGAATACATAATTGAGTGAGTAATATGGGAGGAGAGAATTAAGAGATAGTGGTTGATTTGAAGTGAAATAGTTAATTACGCAGATAATTAATCAATCGTAGTTTTAAGGGATGTGGTATCTAATTGTATCTTCAAATAATATATGGTATAAAATACTAAAAGTGGTAATATATGTAATTGTTTGAAAGTAAAGATAATATTAGTATATGTAGTAGTGATGTATGTCTAATAAGGTAACCCATGCATTCCATTGAGCTCTTGGATAGCTATAAAAGTAGACAGGGCAGAGCTACGGATTTGTTGAACACAAATAACCCTGGTTAGAAAAATGTATTTATAATTAAAAAAATATTAAATATATATAAATATTGAATATAGGAAAAAGCTCAAATATGCTATTGAACTTTTAGAAAATGCTCATTTATGCCATCGGTTAAAAGTTTGGCTCATTTATGTCATTACCGTTCAAAAAAAGGCTCATTCATACCATTATTATTTCCGAGTGGTTTTGCAAAACCATTTTTGACACGTGATAAATTATAATTCGGCCACGTCATCAATTTTTTTAATACAAAAATAAAAAAAAGATTGATTAAATTTTTGTTCAGAATTTAGATATTTTTATTTTTAAAATTGATGACGTGGCCAATCATAATTCGTCCACATCATCAATTTTTTTATTAAAAAATTCAAAAAAAATAATTTATTTTTTGTTCAGAATTATGATTTTTTATTAAAAAATTAATGACGTGGTCGAATTATAATTGACCACGTGTAAAAAATGATTTTGCAAAATCACTGTTTAGAAATAATGGCATGAATGAGCCTTTTCTTGAACGATAATGATATAGATGAGCCAAACTTTTAATAAATGACATAAATAAACCTAATCTGAAAGTTCAATAACATATTTGAGCTTTTTCCCTTGAATATAATGCATGCTTGTTTCTATTATATTGTCAAGTGACAACTGATAACTAAAGATTTGTTTCCCCTAGCAAAAATAATTTATTTATAAAGTCTTTTTTATAGTGTTGAACTCTTAAGCGGTTAAAACTTTTTTAGTTGTTATTGTGTTATAAGTTATTTTAAGCAATAATTAATAAATGACAATATCTTAATTGTTGTCTAAAATATATTTTAACGGTATTTAACACTCTTTATAAATGTTTCTAAAATTTATCTCGATACAGAATTCAATGACAATTAACTAGTGTCGATAAAAACTTTAACATTTTTTATTAATATGTATATTTATTATCGCTAAAAAGCTATTTTTATCATAGTGTGTATTGTATAATTAACTTATCAACAAAAGTTAAAATCGATAATTGATTTGACTGAATTTCAATTATTTTTATCAGATTTTAAGTGATATGTGTATAAAGTTTAGACAACGATATGTGGAAGAACTTCAAGTCATCTGGTTGAAGTTCAAATAAAAGTAACTGTAACGACCTGTTTAGTCGTTTTGAGCAGCAGATTTTATTTCTGGAAAAACTGGCTGAGACGACGGATACCACGACGGACCGTCGTGGGCACGACGGACCGTCGAGGGTGTCTCGTCGCAGAACACTTAGAATTCTGAAATTCGAGTACTAAAATCGACTCACTGTAATCTGTGACGGACCTGCAGGACGGACCGTCACATCTACGACGAACCGTTGTGAAGCCCCATTTCAAAACACTTCAACTCTTGAGAATTTGGTACAGGGAACGATTCTCTGAACGTCGTGACGAAAGTGCAGGACGGACCGTCACAGGCGTGACGGACCGTCACAGACTCTTTAGTGAAAAGTGGAGTTTCTGATCCTTGCGACGACCTGCATGACGGACCGTCGCAGGCACGACGGGCCGTCACAGGTTGCATAATCCCAGTCGGAGTCGGATTTCTTTACACGTTTTAAGGGATGTTTTGGACTATTCCTGCTTTAATTATAAAGTTAGAGGGTTAATGTTAATAAGTCTAATTACTTGGGGGTTAAAAGAGGTAACCTTAAGTTAATTAGTGGGTTATTATTTCCATCTTTTATTCTTAATTATATGTTAATTAGGGTAAAAGAAAGAGGGTTTGAATAAGAAAAAGAGAAAGAACAAAGAGGGAGAGGAGTCGATCAAAGAGGGAAAAACACAAAGCTGGGAATTTGCTTGTTTGAATTCAATTCTTCGGTGGAGGGAGGTTATGGTTTTCA
>CM064972.1:16658153-16700906 GCA_032847665.1 Solanum chilense
GGATCGGAGTGCCACGTTCCGGCACCAGGATAGAAATGAGGATCGGAGTGCCACGTTCCGGCACAAGGATAGAATATGGATCGGAGTGCCACGTTCCGGCACAGGGATAGAATATGGATCGGAGTGCCACGTTCCGGCACCGGGATAGAATATGGATCGGAGTGTCACGTACCGACACGAGAGGAATAAGTTCTGAATCTTGAAAGATGTTAATATGCTACATCTAATGAACTTGTTTTTCCTTAATAAGTATGATGTTGAGGCTTGAGTCCTCCTGGATGAACTTGGTGATATTATTGATGATTGTAGTATTTGTTGTTACTACATGTTGAGTATTATAGTTGATTTGTGAGATTAACTGATATATACTGTTTTCTATTCTGAGTTGGCCGATGATATCTACTCAGTACGTGTGGTTGTACTGACTCCTACTTGTTTGTTTCTTTCTTGTATTTGTGGAGTGCAGCAAACGTGCCGTCTTCTTCAGCTCGACCGCGATTCTAACCAGTCTTCACTGCACCGGATCTCAGGGTGAGCTATGCTTCTAGCTTGGACTGGATCTTCTTTTCTCGTCTTGATGCCTTGAAGTTCCGGCATGGACTAGCTTTCATTTGTTTAACTTCTTAGAATATTCTTAGTTTCGTAATGTAATCATAGATGTTCTTGTGATGATGACTTCCGGATTTTGGGGATATTTAAGTATTCGTTTGTCGTTATTGAGTTAAGTCTTCCGCGTTGTATTTTATTATTTATGTTTGGGTTTAGATGGGTTGGTTCGCTCACATAGGAGGGTCAATGTGGGTGCCAGTCGCGTCCCCGATTTGGGTCGTGACATAAATGATATGGCTAGAGTTGAAAGACAGTCAAAGCTCCTCTTGTACGTCCTCATCATCGTCAAACACATGACATATGTTGTCATCCTTATCTTGAGTGGGTTTTTAACTAGTGGGATTTTTAATTTTTGTAGAAAATAAATAAAACTAAATGTCCTATTTTTACTACAAAGTTATTATCTTTATAATTTTCTTTATTCATTTCCTTTTCGAAAATCAAAGAATTCAATTTTTTTCGTTTCGCAACCTTTTTTTTCCATATATTTCCTCCAGTTAAAGAAATTTAGGGAATGAAGTAAAATCAAATTTGAATTTGTGAATTAAATTTTTATTTTTAGAATTGAATGTGCATTCTTTCTTTCTTTTTTGTATTGGAATGAAATTTAAGATCATAAAAGAATTACTCTTGTGTATCAAAACTATTATTATTATTTTTATTATTATTATTTTTGCTTGTTGAAAGATGTGCAATCTATTAGAAGTTGTTCATCGTATATAAATAAAATTGTAATGTATTAAATAGATATGTTGGAGTGATGTATCTGGATGTAAAGAGAGAAAGAAAGAGAAACTTTTTATAATTAGTTTAAATGATGGAAATTTTAAACATTATTTTATCTTGAATAATATAATTACATAATTTTCTCAAATTTAAACCAACAACAATTTTCTTGATTTTGCAGTATAATGAAATATGATGTTACAGTACAAAGAAATATGATTTTGCAGTACAAAGAAATATTCAAAATTTCCAAAGGTATTGACTCCATAAAAAAAAGGATTCAATCCTACAAATTGTCAATTAAACACACTCATCCTTTTTATGAGGTAAAAATTATTTTAAATTTTTTTGCATTATTTCCTTAATTTTTATTCATAAATATTTTCTCACACTTTCATAACCTTCAACTTGTTTGGAATTTGTAGTAGTTGTTATTGTTACGTCCCATTTAAATCGTGGAAGTAACTATATTATAACTTATGTACCATTTTAATAGTAAATTTTCATTAATTGTGAAATGCGAAATATATATTCAAAATAAAGGAATTATTGACTCTATTTCTTAATTTCATATATCATTTTATTGAATTTTTGTAGCCATGTTATGATGTAATTAATAATAACTAAATTTTCATATGTTTTGAGTATTAATAATATGGTAGTATCAATTTTTTTAAAAGAAGTTTGTCAATAATATTTAATTTTGCTTATACAAACCAATAATTATACAAAAAGATAACACTAATTAAAAAATAAGTTAATTATTATAAAGTAAAAAATGGCGTATAAATTATGGATCATAGAAACGTATATTCTTTTGTTTGAAACAAAAGCATTAGTCAAGACATATCTCCCGAAACAAAAAATTATAAATAAATGTACATTGTACAGTGAAGATAATTGCAAATATGATAGATCAATTATAAAAAAAATTATACAAAATTACTAAGGTAAAATTTTATTTTTGTATCTACTAGTGCGTTTTAAGTTTTGTATAAACTAAATAAAACTAAATATCCTATCTTTACTACAAAGTTGTTATTTTTGCTTGAATATATATATATATTCCTTATATAGAAGAGGCAGTTTTTCAACTTTCAACATGGCTGTTTTTTTCCATACTTATGAAAGGTTAAGGGCAATTTGGTCCAACTATTGATACTTCCTCTATAAATAATATTGTACTTCACTTTTTTATTGTTGTACTTTTAAAATTTGAGACATAAAAGCCCTTTCACATTTACTTTTCAGCTGCAAATTTTTTGTCTACTTTCCATGCATGTGGGCCATTTTTTTTCTCCACTTTCCTTCTATTAATTAATTAATGCATATAATATAGGTCCCAATTCTTATTTCCTTTTCTTTATTTATACCTTACAACTTCTTTCATTTTATTTTTATGGTAAAATCATTTTTTAAAAATAATATTACTTTAATTGTTTGCCATAAATGGAAAATTATGTCTTTTTTTAGTTTTTTTATATCTAAAAATATAAATAACACTATAAATCATAAAAATTAATAACTTAAATATTTAAAAGTAATATAAAAAAATTTAATTGACTCTTGAAATTCTATTGGTGTAAATTTATAAATCCCAATAATAACAATTTAAAAAGTATAAAATACCTATAAAAAAATCACTTGACTCTAAAAAAATTTTATCAGTGCTGCATAAATTGGGAGAGTAGAAATTACATATATGATCTGAAAATTACGTTAAATATTTAAAAGACACATAAAAACAATTAATTTTTAAAATTTTTTATATGTCACGTAAACTGAAACAAAGAGAATAATATATATTATTTTTAAAATTATGTAAAAAGTGCTAACAACTTAAAATCTTATAAAAATTTGGCTAACTTTTTCAAGTTCTATGACATTCGTTTTATATTAGTTGATCATCTTACTAAATCAACAAAACATTATTTAAATTTTTTTCTATATTACCCTTGCCGTTAATTCCTTTTGAAAGTGTCACATATGTTTGTAAAATTCTCACAATGTTTTTTAAGGATTGAATTAGTAAAGTTATTTTCTTATTTATAATTTGTTCAGTACCGTGCAAATAAAAAGTAAATAATTAATATGAGACAAACGGATATTGGTTCCCGTGCTAGCAGGGGTCTGTATCTAGTATATATATAAAAGAGTAATTTTCATAATTTTCTTTATTCATTTTCCTTTTTTGAGAATAAAAAAAAATGATTTTCTTACTCCTTCACTCTCAATTAACTCTTTTCCTAACTTGGTTTATCACTACTATTGAGTAGGACGTCTACATCTACTCAATCGACTGAAGAAGAAAAGAATGAAACAATCACTTCATTATATCCTTGGACGACCTCGAGACATGTCATAGTCTACACTCTTGATTATCTTGTATAAAAGGAAATTACTATTATATCAGGTGAGGTTCAATGTCAAAATGTCAACAACAATATAAAATTCAATATGAGTTGCAAGATAAGGTCAATGAGATTGCTAAGTTCATCTTCAAAAGTAAGAAAAATATGCATGATAGGGCACCAAATATTTGGATGACCCCTAATTTACCTAATTGCAAATATTGCAACCAAAGAAATTGTTTTAAGCCAATTATCTCAAAAGATGAGTCAATTAATTGGCTATTTTTGTTACTAGGACAAACAACATGATTTTACAAGATAGATCAACTCAAATATTTTTGCAAGCATACCAAGATTCACAGAACAACGGCCAAAAAAATAGACTTATTTATCTTACATATATGGAACTATGTAAGCAATTGGATCCCTGAAGACCCCTAGACTATGAACCAAATTCAGAGACACACCTTAACTGATTAAGGCCGTATGATTTTAGGGGTAAGAGGACCTTAGTTTAGTTAAGGTGTGTCTCTAGAATTTCGGTCATAGTCTAGGGGTACTTATGCCTTCTCCCGATAAAAACAATATTTGTCTTATGTGTCTTATAATGCAGAATTATTACTTTTTTTTATCGATAGAGTGGTATTCACCACCCCTATCAAATAAAGTAAAGGTCTTTTATCGCTCGATATTAGCTTTGCTTTGAACCTTTTAGACTAGTTATATTAGCTTTCAATCTTGGAAGGCTGACTCAAATAATAGGGTTGATGTAATAAAGTAATAGTAAAGAAGTAAATAATTATATTGGTAGGTTTAATTGTTCCATCTTTTCATTCAAATTATTTTTAATTAAGTTCGTGTACTTATTGATTTCTATGATGTATCTACGGAGTCATTGTAAGCTAATTAATGATAAGATTGTGAAAATGTCCTAAATTAGAATTATGTATAAGTTGATTTATTGAATGTTCTTTTAAATACAAAATGACATATGATTGTTACTTTGATGAGTAAGAATGTATTAGTTAAATGAAATTCATCTAAAAAAAAAATTCGAAATAAAGATTAATACTATCTAAAGGTTAATAAAATCACAACAAATAAATGACTTTTTTTTCTTAAAATAAACATAATACCTCTTATTAAAATTTACTTTAAGATATTGACTCAATTCATATCCTTGTGTTTATTTTGGAAAAATATAATAGTCGAGTCAAACTTATTTACATCCATTTCATCCTTATCTTGGAGTCTACACATGAGTATTATTTATATATATATATATATATATATATATATATATATATATATATATATATATATATATATATATATATATATATATATATATATATATATATTTCTAATAAAAACAAGATTTTTCAATAATGGTACACACTTTTTTTTATCTATATAAACAACATAGCTCATTCACAAATAAAAAAATCATATTGTTGTATACATTAAAATTCTAAATACTACTTTAAGATATGATGAATGAACAAAGCGAATTTTTTAAAAGCCTTCTTTTTCTGTTTTGACAACTCTTTACTATTCTTCAAGACATTCAATTATTAATCGAAAGATATTGAATTTAAAGTCTTAAAATTAAAGTATCTTCAAGTAGTTTTTGGTCAACTGTTACCAAAAGGTGTATTAATTACCTCCATCTGCTCCATTTTGTAGATCAAGTCCCGATACACCTCCTTCATGTCCCATGCCACAACAAGAGATCGTGGATGTTGTTGCGAGACTCACCCCCTAATATATTATATTATTTAAAGCGAATTATATATATATATATATATATATAAGAAAATTAGTGTTACTTTGTTGAATGTGCATCTAGATCAATGTATCATACGATTAAATCGAAGATTTGATTTTATCTACTAATTTGAAATTATTGAAATGAAATAGATTGCAAATTTATTGATTAGCTTATTTTTTTCTTTCTTGTTTTATAAGATAATGGTTTTTCATTGTTATGGTGAATGAACAATAGTTCTTGATGGTGGTGGGAAAATGGTGGCTATGATTTGTGTAAATACAAGTTAGGAAGAAAAATAAGAAAGAATTTTTTTTCAAAATTCCTAATTATTTATATACGTTGAAGGTTGTATATATACATTTTGTTAGGTCTCATTTTGTTTTTATTAAAATTTGAATATATATCTGAATGGCTAAGATATTTTCTCATAATTTGAATATGTCACGACTCAAAACGAGCCGCGAGTGGCACCCACATTTATCCTCCTATGTGAGCGAACCAACTAATCTGAACCCCAATCATTTACCAATATTTCAACCATAATGAACAAAATACAATGCGGAAGACTTAAAACTCATTAATATAAACAATAAATAACTTCTAAAATTTAATACTTATTATTCCCAAAATCTGGAAGTCATCACCACAAGAACAGCTATCCTCAAATTACTAAATCTAAGAGTATTTAAGAAACTAAAATAAGTAAACGAATGGTCCATGTCCGAACTTCAAGACATCAAGACACGAAGGAGAGAATCCAGTCCGAGCTAGGAGCAATAGCTCACCCTGAAATCTGACGTGATGAAGACTGGCTAGAGTTGAGGGCGAGTCAAAGTCGATGGCACGTTTGCTGCACTCCACAAATAACCAAAAAGAAAAATACAAGTAGGGGTCAGTACAAGGAACACGTACTGAGTAGGTATCATCGGCCAACTCAAAATAGAAAGCAATATATATCGAATAATAATATAAAATCGACTACCATACTCAACAGGTGACAACAACAAGTACAATAACCATTGGCCACAACACCAAGCACACCTATGAGGACTCAAGCCTCCACACCATACTCATTTGGGAAATAGGTTCTTTAAATTTGAGTATATTAACATAATTCCAGATTCATTCCCTTTATTCTTCTTGTGTCGGAACGTGACACTCCGATCCCCTACTACGACGTGTCGGAACGTGACACTCCGATCCCCTAATACTACGTGTCGGTTCGTGACACCCGATCCCCTAATTCTACGTGTCAGTTCGTGACACCCGATCCCCTAATTCTACGTGTCGGTTCGTGACACTCGATCCCCTAATTCTACGTGTCGGTTCGTGACACCCGATCCCCTAATTCTACGTGTCGGTTCGTGACACCCGATCCCCTAATCTCATTGCTTTAGTTCATCAAGCCTTCCTTTATGTCAATGTATCATCATTAATAGAGGAATTAAGGTTTAAGATTCACAGCCTCATCTTTCTAATCCATTACAATTACATAATCACATCATGCAACCACACAATTAAGCATATAGAAGACTTTACAATACTACCCAATACATATCAATCGCTATTTAGAGTTTACTATGAAATAGCATAAACCATAACCTACCTCCACCGAAGAATCGTGATCAAGCAAGCTACTTCTCAATGCCTTTGCTTTCCTCTTCGTTCTCTCTCTCTCGTTCGTTCTCCCCTCTTCTGTTCTTTTTATTTTTTCCTTATTCAAGCTCTCTTTGTTTTACCCTAATTATCATATAATTCATTATGATAAAAAAATACCCCATTATTTATTTCCATATTATCTTCTTTAATCCCCAAATAAATAAATTATTAACATTAACCCACTAACTTTATAATTATAATCATGAATAGTCCAAAACACCCCTTAAAAACTTTTAGCAGAAATCCGACCCAGTCGAGGTTACGCCACTCGTGACGGTCCGTCGTGCCTGCGACGGTCCGTCCTGCAGGGTCGTCACAGAGTTCAGAGAGTTAATTTCTGTAGATGGGTTTGTGACGGTCCGTCGTGTCAACGACGGTCCGTCCTGCAGTTCCGTCGTGAAGTTCAGAGAGTCGATCTCAGTACCCAGATTTTCAGAGTTGAAGTGTTTTGGAATGAGACCCTCGACGGTCCGTCGTACCCATGACGGTCCGTCGCGGGATCCGTCGACCCAGTCAGTTTTTATCAAAAATAATTCTGCTGCTCGAAACGACTAAAAAGGTCTTTACAATAGATACCAATTTACCCATCGTTCGTCCTCGAACGATCACAAGAAGGAAAACAAGGGCAAGAAAGAATACATGAATCTGTAAGAAGGTGTGGGTATCTTTCTAGCATATCAGCCTCCTTCTCCCAAGTAGACTCTTCAACTGGCCGATTCTTTCATTGAACCTTGATGGATGCAATCTCCCTTGATCTCAACTTGCGGATTTCTCTATCTAGAATAGCAACAGGCTCCTCCTCATAAGACAAATTCTCATCAAGGAGAACTAAATCTCAACGAATAATGTAGTTTCCATCTCCATGATATCTTTTTAACATAGACACATGAAATACCGGGTGCACTCCTGAGAGTCCTGGAGGTAATGTCAATTCATAAGCCACCTCCCCCACGCGCTTCAGCACTTCAAATGGACCAATATACCTCGGGCTAAGCTTACCTCGCTTACCAAACCGCATCACCCCTTTCATGGGTGAAACCTTCAGCAAGACTTGTTCACCCTCCATGAAATCCAAGTCCCTAACCTTTCGATCTGCATATTCCTTCTGCCTACTTTGAGCCGCTAAAAGCTTTTCTTGAATGAATTTCACTTTCTCTAATGATTCCCTCAAGAGATCGGTACCCCATGGTCTCACCTCAAATGCATCGAACCAACCAATGGGAGACCTACATCTCCTCCCATATAGTGCCTCAAATGGGGCCATATCAATACTTGAGTGATAGCTATTATTGTATGAGAACTCTGCTAAGAGTAAGAAGTTATCCCAATGACCACCAAATTCTATCACACATGCACGAAGCATATCCTCCAATAACTGAATTGTTCGCTCAGACTGTCCATCTGTCTGCCGGTGAAATGCAGTACTAAGAGCCATGCAATCGAACAATTCAGCATGCAATGTTCTCCAAAACATAAAGGTAAATTGTGTACCTCTATCTGATATGATGGAAAGTGGAACTCCATGCAATCGAACAATTTCTGAGATATAGAGTTTGGCTAACTTCTCTGCATTGTAAGTCACCTTAATCGGAATGAAGTGAGCAGACTTAGTTAATCTGTCAACAATTACCCAAATAGAATCAAACTTACCCAATGTCTTTGGAAGACCAACCACGAAATCCATTGCAATTCTTTCCCACTTCCATTCAGGAATGGGCATTCTCTGAAGTGTTCCTCCGGGCCTCTGGTGTTCATACTTTACCTGTTGACAATTCGGGCACTGGGCAACAAAATCAGCAATGTCATGCTTCATCCTACTCCACCAGAAATGTTGCTTTAGGTCACGGTACATCTTGGTTGCACCCGGATGTATAGAATATCCTGAACTATGAGCCTCTGTAAGAATAGTGTGGATCAAATCATCAACACGGGGCACACATACCCTGCCATTAATTCTTAAAACGCCTCCCTCATTAATTATTGCCTTTTTAGCCTCTCCTCGCAACACCATATCCCGAATTCGGCTCAGTTTCTCATCATCAAATTGCTTTCCCTTAATCTTGTCAAGAAAATAAGATCTTGCCTCCACACAGGCCAAAAATCCTCCTTTCTCTAATATTTCCAGCCTCATAAAGTCGTTAGCCAAAGTCTGGACCTCTCTAGCCAATGGGCGTCTAGAAACTTGTAAGTGGGCTAAACTACCCATGCTCCCTGCTCTTCTACTTAAAGCATCTGCCACGACATTAGCTTTTCCTGGGTGGTACAAAATAGTAATATCATAGTCCTTCAATAGTTCCATCCACCTCCTCTGTCTTAAATTCAAATCTTTCTGTGTAAAGACATACTGTAAGCTACGATGATCTGTGTAAACTTCGCACTTGACCCCATATAGATAGTGTCTTCATTGCTTTAATGCAAATACCACTGCAGCCAACTCCAAATCATGGGTCGGATAGTTACGCTCATGCACTTTTAATTGCCTTGAAGCATAAGCAATCACATTTCTCTCTTGCATTAGCACTGCACCCAACCCAGAATAAGATGCATCACAATAAACAATGAAATTCTTGCCTTCCACTGGCAAGGTAAGAATTGGTGCAGTAGTCAACATGGTCTTGAGGTTCTGTAAGCTTTCTTCACATTCGTCCGACCATACAAATGGAACATTCTGCTTAGTCAAATTTGTCAGTTGGGAGGCGACAGAAGAAAATCCTTTGACAAATCGACGGTAGTAGCTAGCTAAACCAACAAAGCTCCTTACCTCTGTAACATTGGTAGGTCTTACCCAACTCTTTACTGCTTCGATCTTAGAAGGATCCACCCTCACCCCATCCTTAGAAACCACGTGCCCCAAGAAGGACACTGAATCTAGCCAAAACTCACACTTGGAGAATTTTGCATAAAGCCTTTTCTCCCTTAACACTTCCAATACAATTCTCAAATGCTCCTCATGTTCTTTCCTGCTCTTTGAGTATACCAGTATATCATCAATAAACACAATGACAAAGAGATCTAAATATGGCGTAAAAATTTCGTTCATCAGGCTCATGAAAGCAGCAGGGGCATTCGTTAGTCCAAAAGACATTACTAAGAATTCATAATGCCCATACCTGGTTCGAAAAGCAGTCTTTGGCACATCTGCTGCCCGTATTTTCAATTGATGATAACCAGATCTCAAGTCGATTTTTGAGAAGGTACAAGCACCTTGTAACTGATCGAACAAATCATCAATGCGAGGAAGAGGATACTTGTTCTTAACAGTTACCTTATTCAGTTGCATGTAGTCTATGCACATCCAAAAACTCCTATCCTTCTTCTTTACAAATAAAACAGGAGCACCCCAAGGGGATGCACTTGGTCTGATAAAGCCTTTACCTAACAACTCCTGAAGTTGGGCCTTTAACTCTCTCAACTCTGCTGCAGCCATTCTATAAGGGGGTATGGAAATTGGGCGAGTACCCGACTCCAGATCAATACAGAAATCAATGTCCCTATCCGGTGGCATACCAGGAAGGTCTGCAGGAAACACATCCAGAAACTCACAGACTATCGAAACAGACTCAATTGAAGGTACTTGGGAAGTATCATCCCTGAGATGTGCCAAGAAAGCTAAACAACCCTTACTAACCATACTTTTAGCACGAAGAAAAGAGATGATACGAACTGGGGTGGAAGTATAGTTACCCTCCCACACTAGCGGATCTGTCCCAGGCTTGGCCAATGTCACAATTTTAGCATTACAATCTAAGATTGCAAAATTTGGAGAAAGCCAAGTCATACCCAGAATTACATTGAAATCAACCATCTCTAGAATAATCAAGTCCACATGAGTATTGTTCCTCACAAAAGTCACAAGACAAGACCTATACACCTTCTCAACTACCACAGACTCACCCACAGGAGTAGAGACACGAATGGGCATATCAAACAAATCACAATGTAAATCAAGACTAATAGCAAATGAGGAAGATACATATGAAAATGTGGATCCAGGATCAAATAATACAGAAGCCATGCAATCACAAACAAAAAGATTACCTGTGATAACAGCATCAGATGTCTCTGCTTCAGACCTCCCGGGGAAAGCATAACAATGGGCCCTATCACCTGTCTGCCCGTTGCCCCTACCATGTTGCGCTGCAGTAGCTCCAGTTTGCCCGCCACACCGGTTGATTTGGTGACCACCATTACCTTGGCCACCACGTCCTCCAGAATGGCGGCCTCTTCCATGACCACCTCTACCTCTGACTATTGGGGGTCCGTAACTCTGTTTTGGACAATATCTCTTAATATGTCCAGTCTCCCCACATCCATAACACTCTCTGGGGTCAAGAATAGGTCTCTGTGAGGACGACGAAGTCTGGGGATAACCTCCAAACTCAGAGAAATATTGGCTGGTCTGCGATGGACCCCCAGCTACAGTCTGTAGTGAAGACTGAATAGGTCAGGCTGTGTAACCTCCCGAACTCTGTCCCCTGGAGTTAGAACCACTAAACTCACCTCCCTTACAAAACTTTTTAGATGTCGAGGCCAGGGTGAAGTCGTCCGGCTTCACCCCTTCCACCTCTATCACAAAATCTACCACTTCCTGAAAGGATTTTGCTGCAGCAGCTACCTGTAAGGCTGGGATTTGCAAATCTGACCTCAACCCCTTCACAAAACGACGAATCCGCTCTTGTGGACTGAAGCAAAGCTGGGTGTCATACCTGGATAGTGCACGAAACTTAGCCTCATAAGCAGTAACCGACATCCTGCCTTGCTCTAGGCTTAGGAACTCATCTCTCCTCCTATCCCTCAAAGTCCGGGGTATATACTTCTCCATAAATAAACTAGAGAATGATGCCCAAGTCATAGGTGGTGCCTGTGCTGGTTGACACTCAACATATGACCGCCACTACATTTTGGACTGATAGGTCACAAACTCAACGCCAAATCGTTCTACTATGCCCATCTTATGTAGCAACTCATGACAATCAACCAGAAAATCATAAGCATCCTCAGATTCAGCACCCTTGAAGACTGGAGGTTTCAACTTCAAGAATTTAGTGAAAAGTTCATGCTGATCACTCGTCATTATAGGCCCTGTAGTCAATCGAGGAAACGTGCCTATTTCCAATGAGGCATCCATGTGGGGAGCCACAGCAGCTGCATGATGTACTCCCGGAACCTGAGGTGCTGGTGCAGAAAACACTGGAGGTGTCTGGCCCTGATCAGATAACCCGCTAAGATAAGCAAGAACCTGGTTAATCATCTCTGGGGTAGGTTGGGGTGGTAATTCCTCATCTTTCACTTGCTCACTTTCCCCTTCCTCACCCTCTCTTACTACCTCATCAGTCGGTGGAGGAGTCACCGCCCTAGTACTAGCTGGACCAGGTGTTTGTCCTCTACCTCTAGAGGACGTCCTCCCGCGACCTCTATCATGGCCTCTTGCCACTGTTCCTCTTCGAGCTACAGCCCCAGTGGCTTGCTCAGACGCATCCTGTCTTGCCGGTGTTGGTGTTGGCACAGTTGTTGCTCTAGTTCTAACCATCTGCGAATAAGAGTGAGGATGTCAGATACCAATTTGTATCACCTAGATACCAATTGGATCCAAGTAATAGCACGAAAGAAAGAAAGAATGTAATTTTCCTAAAGTCCTATAGCCTCTCAAAGAAAAGTAAAGGCGTCCCCCTACCGTTCCTCAAGACTCTACTAGACTCGTTCTTGTGTGATGAGACCAACGAACCTAATGCTCTGATACCAAGTTTGTCACGACCAAAACGAGCCGCGAGTGGCACCCACATTTATCCTTCTATGTGAGCGAACCAACTAATCTAAACCCCAATCATTTACCAATATTTCAACCATAATGAACAAAATACAATGCGGAAGACTTAAAACTCATTAATATAACCAATAAATAACTTCTAAAATTTAATACTTATTATTCCCAAAATCTAGAAGTCATCACCACAAGAACATCTATCCTCAAATTACTAAATCTAAGAGTATTTAAGAAACTAAAATAAGTAAACGAATGGTCCATGTCCGAACTTCAAGACATCAAGACACGAAGGAGAGAATCCAGTCCGAGCTAGGAGCAATAGCTCACCCTGAAATCTGACGTGATGAAGACTGGATAGAGTTGAGGGCGAGTCGAAGTCGTTGGCACGTTTGCTGCACTCCACAAATAACCAAAAAGAAAAATACAAGTAGGGGTCAGTACAAGGAACACGTACTGAGTAGGTATCATCGGCCAACTCAAAATAGAAAGCAATATATATCGAATAATAATATAAAATCGACTACCATACTCAACAGGTGACAACAACAAGTACAATAACCATTGGCCACAACACCAAGCACACCTATGAGGACTCAAGCCTCCACACCATACTCATTTGGGAAATAGGTTCTTTAAATTTGAGTATATTAACATAATTCCAGATTCATTCCCTTTATTCTTCTTGTGTCGGAACGTGACACTCCAATCCCCTACTACTACGTGTCGGAACGTGACACTCCGATCCCCTAATACTACGTGTCGGTTCGTGACACCCGATCCCCTAATTCTACGTGTCGATTCGTGACACCCGATCCCCTAATTCTACGTGTCGGTTCGTGACACCCGATCCCCTAATCTCATTGTTTTAGTTCATCAAGCCTTCCTTTATGTCAAGGTATCATCATTAATAGAGGAATTAAGGTTTAAGATTCACAGCCTCATCTTTCTAATCCATTACAATTACATAATCACATCATGCAACCACACAATTAAGCATATAGAAGACTTTACAATAGTACTAATACATATCAATCGCTATTTAGAGTTTACTATGAAATAGCATAAACCATAACCTACCTCCACCGAAGAATCGTGATCAAGCAAGCTATTTCTCAATGCCTTTGCTTTCCTCTTCGTTCTCTCTCTCTCGTTTGTTCTCCCCTCTTCTGTTCTTTTTATTTTTTCCTTATTCAAGCTCTCTTTGTTTTACCCTAATTACCATATAATTTATTATGCATATTATCTTCTTTAATCCCAAACTAAATAAATTATTAACATTAACCCACTAACTTTATAATTATAATCATGAATAGTCCAAAACGCCCCTTAAAAACTTTTAGCAGAAATCCGACCCAGTCGAGGTTACGCCACTCGTGACGGTCCGTCGTGCCTGCGACGGTCCGTCCTGCAGGGTCGTAATAGAGTTTAGAGAGTTAATTTCTGTAGAGGGGTTTGTGACGGTCCGTCGTGTCAACGACGGTCCGTCCTGCAATTCCGTCGTGAAGTTCAGAGATTCGATCTCAGTACCCAGATTTTCAGAGTTAAAGTGTTTTGGAACGAGACCCTCGACGGTCCGTCGTACCCATGACGGTCCGTCGCGGGATCCGTCGACCCAGTCAGTTTTTTGCAAAAATAATTCTGTTGATCGAAACGACTAAACAGGTCGTTACAGAATATTGAATGATTAAGGTTATTTATTTTTCAACATACAAAATTTATCTATATGTACATAATAAAAATATAGTTTTAATAAAAATTAATCAAATATTAAAAACTATATTTTTGAATAATTGATATTGCTCGTTATTATTTTTTCAATAAGTTGTGTATAAAAAGAAAATAATACAAAGTAAATAAGGATCTTAATGTTGTCTATTCAGGAAATTGCTAGAAGATATTTCAAACTATTTCAGCTTATCATTGTCAATAATAATAAGAAAAATATATATAAAGAAAAATTGAATAGTTAACCATTAAAATTATTATAATATTTAAATTGAATTAAATAAAATTTATAACAATAAAATATCAATTAAACCAAAGTAACTGTCGTGCCCGGAGCCTACTCCCTGGACGTGGCCGACACCCATTGACCATTGTTAGCCTTGAGCAAATTCTTGGCTTGGATTACTTAACTCAACGAAAGACTTAGCTTAACTCAACTACAAATAAACATTCTCAAGAGAAATACTTAATTAATAGTCTTGACCAAAATGACATATTAGTTCAATATAATGACATATTAGTTCAATATATATATATATATATATATGTGTGTGTGTGTGTGTGTGTGTGTATGTGTGTGTGTGTGTGTGTGTGTGTGTAAAGAGAGACCCAAAACTGACTGTTTGACTATCTATTTGTCTGTGAAGCCTCTACTAATACTATGATGAATGTTGGGACAAATCCCATAACACTCTATAAAGGAAATACGAAAAACAATTAAAGAGTCCTTCCAAATGCGAGGAGGCTCACCACTGACTCTGAATGCTCAAGCTGAATCAAAGGGGCGCTGGATGCTGAGCCTGGTTATCTGTGTCTGCATCATAAGACGATGCAGGCCAACTGATATCAATACATTGAAAGTACGAGTATGCGAGTTGAAATGCTAAACAACAACTAAAAACTTGAAGAATAAGATCAACTTACCGTGGCTCCACTCAACTCAATGTATATATATAAAGCATTAAAAACACATGCGATATACATAAAGCTTGTAAAATAGTAAAGCAACTCAATTCATCAAAGAAAATGCAGTAGCAAACTTAACTTTACTTATATGTGAAAGTAATATAGTTATGTGGGAGTTTCTCTAACCGACAACCACCATTATGAGCCTAAGTGGTAATACAACGTCTCGCCCACGCTGCCAGAACTGTCTTATACTTTGTCATCGCATAGATACTCCTCAACCTAGTGAATCCACTGGCTAAACTCATGTGGTCATTTAAAAAGTATGACCCGTTAATACCCATGAGGGCTACAAGGTTTACATGGAGATTTGAGTTTAGATGAACTCTCATCCCACATATGTGCACAATACTACTCCCAAAACATACTATATCTCATGCTTTTATAATAACCTCCTTCCTCTGGATTGAGAAAATTTGCTCAACCGTTTTTAGCTTTAAAAGCCCTCTTAGAATCGACGTTTTTTTTTTGTTATTCAAAACTCTGTTGGGAAATCATAGTTTCCTCTTAACTTAAATGTAAAAACATTTATAGCGAATTACTTATTCCCTTATATCTTTTGAAAAACAAACTCAACTCTTTACTCTTTACTTGACTTGAAACTTACCTCTTAGGAAATACTTAGTTCCCCTATAACTTTTGAGATTTAAACTCAACTCATTACTCTTTGCTCAACTTGTAGCTTGAGCCTTAAAACAAAGTTATAATGTTTGTTTAAGACTTTTGAAAACTTTAAGAACTCACTTTGACTTGCTTCTTAACTATTAGACTTGACTCTTAACTTCTTTGACTTTGATCTTAACTTTCCTTAAATTGGTTTATGGATTCAAGGATCATGATCTCATGTTTATGGATGGCTTCATGATGTTTAGATGTCCTTTAGAGTGCATAGGTAAATCACTAAGAAACTAGTACGAAAAAATGGGCGGGGGGAATGAAAACTCCATGGGACCCTAGCACTCTAATAGGCACGGGGAGCCAGAGCGTGACTGACAAACCCTGTCCTCAGGCGTTTTGGCTGGCGCGGTGGGCCAGAGTTTGACAGACAGAGTCTAGGGTCTCTGGTTGGCGCGGGCCCTAGGGCCTATCAGCTAGGAGCTCCGACATTTCTTCTTTGTTTTTCATCTCTAAACCTTCTAAACTTTCATGGATCTCACCCAAACACTTAGGATTATTAAATACCTAAATACTCAACAGATAAACCTAAAAATAGTCCCGATATCATAAATCAATCAACTAAAGGTATACTACAACTCAACCAACAAGAATTCAACGAATTTTCATTAAGAACTTTCGTGTTCATCATTCAATCTACTCTAGACTTGCTGAATTGAATCAAATTGGTGTGTGGTGAATTAACCAAACACTGAAAGATCTCACATACCTTAAAAGGATCACCCCCAACGAAGTTCACTCAACGATCTTGGCAAAATCTTGGTCTTTTCTCCTTTCTTCTTCTTCTCTTATCTTTTCTCCCAAGACCTAAGCATATTCAATCTTCTAAGAACTGACTTGAGGCTTAATTTTACCCCTAATAAATCCTTAAAACAAATTAGGAAATAGAAGGGTGAAAGACCACTTTACCCTTACTAAAATTCGGATTGGACTTTCCTCAGTCCAATAACCCAACTTCCGAAAGGTATACCTCCCTCATACGATATCGAAAATGTCCAAACTCGACGGTGTTGGCAAGATATCTCCATCGGCTTTCCAACCACATAAAGAACTGACCGTAACTCATCTTGAGTTAGAAGTTATGACCGTTTGAAAATGATCAAAAACTCACTTTTTGCATTTTGGAATTTTTCCGGATTTCTCTTATTCTTCCAAAAATAACTATTCTTAGTTTCTTTGAAAAATCTTAGCTATTTCGGTCAACAAGATGTTATAGTAACATTAAATTCAATTGATTATAAATTACATAACTTTATTTTTGTGTGAACGCTTGATTTCTAATACAAATAATGGAAAATATACTTGTAACACATAAAAGTAAGAAAAATATTTGAATTATGTTTCAACATAGTTATAGACGAAATTAAGATGTTACTGAGATCTTCTTCTTTTTGTTTGGTTTTATTTAATATTTGATTTTTCTGCTTGAGATTCATCTAATTTGTACTGGCATCATATATGATGTTACATATTTTGTAATATATAGAGGTCTTAAATTGAACAAACACATTTGTTCGTGAATGAAGATGACTATTATGAATAGTCATATGTTCATAAAAGAACGTAGCCCTTATGAAAAGTCATATGTTTATGAAAGAACGTGATTTTTATAAATAATCATTTCTTAAGTTCTATAAATGTCAAGACTAAAGACTCTCTAAAAGTAGCCAAAAGAAAAATTTGTCAGTATATCTAAGGTCTTGTTGTATGCTTGAACATAATTGTTTGTGTTTATCCAATATGTATATGGGTAAAGCTCTTTAAAGAAAGTGATTACACGCCTCAAGCCATTTTCGTATTCAACTATATTTCCTACTATTTCTTCTAACAATTTTAAAGAGATATTGGGATCGAAGAAGATAAATGAGAAAAGAACCTTAAATTCTTGAGAAAGTGGGGTTGTAAGAAAAAGACAGCAACAAGATCACACACATACACGATCAATTTTATTTGGAAGGAATGTATGCAGAAGAAGGGAAGAATTTCCTTTAGTTTTTTTCTTACTTCCCCACTTCCTCAAGATTTCAAGGATCTTGTCTCGTTTATCTTCTTCAATGTGAGGATAAAATATTACATTGGAGATTATATTTGCAATAGAATATAAAATAATTGAAACATATAAATAAAATAAAATGTATATTTTGAATAAGTAATGATGTCATTAATAATTTGATGTGTTACTTATCTACTCGATTACATAAAAATTATCATACAATGATAAAATATTAAATTTTTGAGAATATCAATAGTGTCAAGTTCTAGAAAGATATATCATGAATCAATATTTTTTTCCCAACACATGTAGAGTAATAAAAGAACGTAGTCTAATTATAATGTAATCATTACTAATATAATAACATTTAATAATAATTCTTCAAATTTAACTTTTAGCAGGGGCGGACCCACATGTACTCATGAGGGTGCACGTGCACACGGTAACTTTTTAAAAAAAGTCACATACCTATGTACAGACAGTTGATAAAATGAAGATATATTTAATTGTGCAGTCTAACAACCAAAAGTTGCTTTGGGTGCATTGTTTGAACGCGTCAGCTGTTTGCGTGAGTTCGATCCCCAACGGAGGTTACTATTCTTGTAACTTTAAATTTGAAGTCTTTTCTCTGAGAAAATGATCTCTAATGTGTTTTAACTTTAAATTTGAAGCCTTTTCTCTAAGAAAATAATCAAAATGGTCCTTAATGTATTGGAGGTGATTTATTTTGATCCTTAATATATTTTGCATGATTATTATAGTCCTTAATGCATTTCATACATTCTTAGAAATTTTAAAGAATATATACAAAAAAAAAGTGATTTGTGGCAAAGAATCAACCCTAAATTAAAACTTGTTTTTGTTGTCTCATTTGGCCCCACATCTTTTCTTAACCACCATTTTTTGTCATCCGGCCCATTCCTTTCTAATTGAATTTAAAAACAAATAATTTCCTCTAACACAATTATAAATAAAATATAAGACTCCAAAATTAAAATCCTACTCCTATTATATCTGTGTAAATTGGTAAGTTTTTCTTTATAAGCTATTCTTTTTTAAAATAATTTGTTGTTGATTCTTGTGCTTTGAGATGGATAGATTTTTGACGAACAATAGTTCTTCTCAACCAAGTGTTAGTTTTAGAGACAAGTCTTCGTGTTTTATAAATGAGTTTGATTTTCGGTCACTAAACCAGATCCTAGAGAAAGAATTTGCATTGCTAAATATAGCCCTAGAATATGAGATGAAGTGAGAAGACACTATATTCAACAAGTATCTTGTCAACCGCGTTTTAATGATAATAAATATCCTCAAACTAGATTCAGAACGAAAATGCGTTGATTTTGTAAGACATGGTTTAAGGGTTCATTTCCTAGATGGTTGAAGTATAGTATGAAGAAAGATGTATTTTGAGTATGTTGCTAACGTTATCCTTGTGTCACTCCTAGCCTTACCCTTGAGTCATTCATAGTAGTGCACCCCCTATCTTCAAATCCTGAGTTCGCCTCTGACTTTTCGTATAGTGTAATTTACGATGAAGAAATGTGAATTGATACCTGTCTATCACCTTATTTATGTTATCCATGTAAATTTGAGATTATTTGGTTTTTTATCCTTCTCAGTCAACTGTTACATGACTCATAAATTAACGCCCCAACTTCTTAGTGGTTAAGTCAAAATTAGGATTATTCTTGATTAATCTTCCAACAGAAAAGAAGGTCACTAAATAATGTTCTCACAAATTTTTGAACTATATAAATAGCATAGTTCCTAACAAAATTATAAATCAATAATATTTCTACACGGTTTTTAAGTTCTAAATATTATTAGCTCTATGATATGAAGAACAAAGAAAGTAGACTTTTTAAGTCTTTTTTTTTTACAATTCTTTGCTATTCTTCGAGTCATACAACCACGATTTATAGAAAATTATTCGAATTCAAGTCTCAAATCGATAATTTTGATAAACTGCTATCAAAGTTTGTCCCTTTACCTTCATTCACTCCGTCTTGTAAAACAAGTCATGGCATACCTATTTCAACGATGTGTCGACTCATAAAATAACTTTAATTCTTCATTTTAATTTCTAATTTGTTTACATATTTAAAAAATTACATAAAAAAGAAGCTTAAAAACGCAATGTAACAATTTAAGATATTATTAGAAAAACATATTTAAAAGTATAATGAAATAATGAAATAATGAAATTGGTTGATTTCCTTATTTTCACCGAAATACAAAAAAGTTGCATATATTGTTTGAAAATAATGTAAGAACTATAAAGTACTATGAATCACAATAAAATAACAATTAAAAATATGTGAGAATCATATAAGAAATTTCGTTGACTTATCTAAAATCAATTCTATCACATAAAATAAAAAAAGATAGAGTAACATATATTATTTAAAAATGAAATAAAAGATATATTAATTAACACTTTAAAATATTTTTTTGAAAAAATACATATAAAAAATTTAGTTCATTTTTTAAAATTATATCCCATAAATAAAAGAAAAAAAAATTAATATACATTGAGTCTGCACAAATACAAACACCGTATATCTAGTATAATACATAGGCGTAATACATATATTGGACCCTAAATTTGGCTTCAAATTTTAACTTTGACCTCCAACTTTTATAATACACAAACAAACACTTTAACTATCCAACTTTCAAATAAATAAACACATGAGTCCTACATGGAAAAATACACGTAGGACACCACGTAGGACAAAAAATGACATGTAGGACATGTGTGTCTATTTGTTCAATTTTATACAAGTTTAAGTGTCTACTTGTGCACACCCAAAATTGAAGGGCATAAATGTGATTTGAAGCCAAGTTAAAGGACATATTTATGAATTATGCGTAATACATAAGTAGAATGAAAGTTCGCAGCACACAAACGTCAAATCAGCTAAAAAGGGTTTTTTGCCCAGTTGAAAACCATAATAGCTAATTTCGTGCTTGTTTTTAGCAATCATAATCCATATTTTTTCCTATCGTATATAAACCTTGATCAATAATATACTTTCAATTTAGGAACATATTAATATATCTTTCTGATTTTGCCTTCGTGGAAATTTTAAAATGGGATAATTTTATTATTTTACAAGGAACTAAAGAGATGAGGATACAAGTGATTAAAAAATTAAAATAGGGTGCAAATATCTAAAAGACCCTGATTTAGAGTTTAAAAATTATGCAAAGAAAGTTTTCTCAAGTATTTATTTTTCATAAAAATCACAATAATTCTCACCGAAATAATTTATTTCGTAACAAAAAAATTTAATCCGATTTTATCTATGTACCATATACAATGTCTTTTTTCTATCTTAAAAGACTTAATTTGATACATAGACAAAATTGAATTATCTTTTTTCTAAAAGAAAAATGGACTAAAATACCCTTTAACATTTATTATACTATGTGGTTATTTATATCTCAACATCTACGAACTTGTCATATGTACGCTTCAATTAGATAGAAAATCCTAAATCAAGTAATATTACACGATTTCAATTAAAATAACTTAATTTCCTCTTGTTATTCGAGTTTGGCCCACTAAACTAAATAAATTCATACAAAATTAAATCTTCAAACCTATCTCTCTAATCTTCTTGATCTCCTTCCTCCAAAGCCTTTGTAAACTTCTTGTATTTCTGAATTATGACAATATCACAATTTCCTCATCACAATTAGTGAGGCGACACAAATTTTTCTCAACAAATATATTTGGTAATATTGGTATTTTTCATTTTAAACCTAACCACCAAAGTACCATCACAAATAATCACAATGATAAAGGGCACAAACATAATGAGACATTCTCTAACCCCCACAATTTTCTACATAAAATGAATTTAATAATTCATGAGATTCTTACATTTGACGTGCCTACAATATTATAGAAATCGAAAATAGTCATTCGTGTGGTTCGTTCTCCCTTCTTCGATTTTCAATAAGCAATATAGTCTTAATCTATTATTTGTTCAATTTGATCGACTTAATACTTAGTTAATTCTTGAATAGTATATATATGCTAAAACTTATCAAATGCACCTTGTTGAAAGAGAAAATATGACCTTATTTGTTTTGGATTTATTCAGTTCAAATCAGATATTGAAATTTTTGTATATTACTATAGATTCGCCTCTAAATTTTTACAAAATATAGTTATAGCTTTTATATTTAGGAAACGTGTCAATAACATATTCGTGTGCAAGTAAAATATATTATATTTACGCGCATAATAAATTATATATTTGTATATATACAGAATTTTTATAGTATAATATATTAAATTTATGCGCATAACACATAAACGCATAACAAATGTGATACATAATGCATTATATCCCATGCACTTAATAGATACAAATCAGATATTGAAATTTTTGTATATGATTTATATTCAGGAAACGTGTCAACATCGTATTCGTGTGCAAGTAAAATATATTATATTTACGTGCATAATAAGTTTTATATATATGCATATATACAGAATTTCTATAGCAAAATATATTAGATTTATGCGCATAACAATAGTAAATACATTATATCCACACGTATAACAATTGTGAAATATAATACATTATATCCCGTGCACTTAATAGGTGTATCTGTGCAGATACAATATCTTTCTCTAGTTATATTTGTGTGCAAAATAAGTGTATATAATTGTACGTATCCGCTATAAAAATCGCAAAACTATTACTATATTATGTAACATTTTTCACTTAATACTGCTATTTTCAGGTAATAAACAGTAATGGTTGAAAACTCTACTGTTTATTATTATAAATCATAAATTATAAAAGTTGTAGAATGTGAGTTACTAATTTACTTAGTTATCAAAATATTAATTGGGAAAATTAGCAGAGTGTTTTGTTGTAGCGTTTGTTAAGTTTCCCTATCCCACAAACACTAATCAGTAATCACCTTAGACTACTCACAAATTATTGGGCTGAAGCCCACTCCACAGATCAGGCCTGCGAATCTGGGGACTTTCAAGTTGTACCAATAAAAATTTTAGACGGTAAATTTTATTGAAAAAAGTATTTTAAAATAAAAGTAAAAATATATTTTTTTAAAATAATAAAAAGAAAAAATGGATATGTCATTAATTTGAATGCATTAAAAATAATTAATAATGCCATAAATTTAGGGGATTCAAAACAAAATAGGAATATTTATTTTCTTTTTTTTTTACGCATATTTGTTTTCCTAGTTTAGCTCAAAGCAATTAAAATCCGTTTTAAACATTTTCTTTTCTTTTGTTGTAAGTTTCTTTCTTCTCTATATATTCTCTATAAATTGTCACTCTCATCTAATTCATATTCGATTTTTATTCAATAATTTTTATTTCTTGTAACGTACGGCTTCTTATTAGTATATATAAAGTATGGTGTAGATGGCATCCTTCAGGATAGTGTTCTTTGCGATTTTATTTCTATTGTAATACAAATCAAATGTAAAAAAATTATGAACAATGATTTTGCAAAAACAATATTCAGATTTTGTTTTTGTATAAGTATTTTTATTAGGGAAATGCATAAGTACCCCCAACCTATGCCCGAAATTCCAAAGACACACTTATAATATACTAAGGTCTTATTACCCCTGAACTTATTTTTTAAATAATTTTCTACCTTTTCAGCCTACGTGGCACTAGCTTAAAAAAATTGTCAACACGTGATGGGTCCACAAGATAGTGTCATGTAAGTCGAAAAGGGAAAAAAAATTATTTGATCCTAGAACCCTTAGTATACTATAAGTGTGTCTTTGAGATTTCGCGCATAGGTTTAGGGATACTTGTGCATTTCCCAATTTAAATTATGGCATTTTTTATATGAATATTCACTTTTAAAAATTACATAAAATTTGTTTGAAACTGATATAGATTTTGGTTTGAACATTCAACTTTTTTATGTTTCTAGTTTAAAAATTACATAAAATTTATTTGATTTTGGTATATTGGTTATACCGTGTTAGTACGATTTCAGAATTATATTTGAATGAATTTTGTATACTATTTGTCTAATAAATGACAATTAATAGTTAGAAGTTGTATTATTTTTGTATTGTAATGGCATGATTCTGCTGTGAAAAATTAATGATTTATGGCATGAAATATGTATAGTTATTGCAAGAAATTATTATGAAAAATGTGCATGATAATTGTATGAAATTTGTATATTGATTTCAGATTTTCTGTTGTGTATAATAATTTGAATTATGACGGGTTTATTCTTTAAAAAAGTATAATGTTATATTTTGATGTGAACATTGAATTTATTCATTATTTGTCTGGTCAATTTTTGTTTATTTTTTGGTATATTTTTTATTTAAAAAAATTGATAAATTTTTCTTTGAAATTTGTATACTAATACTACCAGAGACAATCGATAATATTTTTTTTTACGTTTTCTGACTTGATTGGATTATTTTTTTGGCATTATATTGTAATGAATTTGATATATTGTTCATTAAAGAAATGACAATTAATATTTACAAGTTGGAATTATTTTGGTATTCTAGTGGCATGATCCTAGTGTGAATAATTGATAACTTTTGGTATGAAAAAGGTAAGAAATGTGTGAATAAGAATCGTATGAAATCTGTATATTCATATAACATATGTGTTTTTACTTTTGTATTTTGTAATAAAATATGAAATTGTTAAAAAAAAAAAACAAATGTGCTTTTACTTTTGTATGAACTTTTGTCACGATCCAAAAATGAACGTGATGACACTCGTCTTATCCCATCAAGACAAGTCAGTCTAAACCCAACTAATATAGTGAATGCGGAAGTAAAGCGTGAATAAAAGTCTAATACAACAAAATACTGCTATAAACAAGGTCAACTTAATTAAACCTCAAAACTTGGTTGTCATGTGTACAAGCCTCTAAAGTATTACAACTGAATCAAAAGAAAAATGCAAGTCTCATATGACATTGTTTCTAGAGTAGAACAAGATCATAAATAGGAGTAAGAAGGTCCGCTGAAATGACAAGCAACTACCTCACAAATCTCCACAAGAAGCCTCAGACAAGGAGAAGGGAAAATATCACAAAGGTTCATGCTAATAACCTACAAAAAAAATGTAAAAACAAGGGGTGAGTACCAAACCACACGATACTTAGCAAGTAAACCTCTAAACGCAAGCTAAGAAAATAAAATACGGGTACTCCATAAACCCCAACCGAACCTCCACAACTACAACTTGCATGAAACCAACTCAATCTAACAGTTCACCATTTATAAGCACATTTCTTAACAACAACATTCTAACGATCACATATTCTCAACAACAAGCTTGATATTCACAATTACAACCTCAACAAAAAGGCACTCACATATCAGCAACTCACAAGATCAAGTTTATAAAATGGAGGTAACCAAATATCAAGTACTTTTCAACCACCAATAAAATACATAATCATCAAGAATGAAGGATGTCATGGGATGTAATGCAATATGACACCATGAAATGATATGCCTCAAAATACCAAGTACTCTCTCAACCGTATATACATGATACTTTTAAGAAATACATCGAGAGTTCATGACCCAAGGGGACTCGCGAGGTCAATATACAGACACGGATGATCTCCAAGTGTCTGTGCGGATCTCAACGCACTATCACAAATCAAATAAAATTCTGCACGAATGATCTCCATGTTTCCAAATTATAATCTTAACATCTCACCAACCCCAATACGGATGATCTCTGCGTGCCTAACTTATAGTCAATCTCATGTCAATGCATGTGCGCAGTATGATTCCAATGAAAGGGATGACACATCTCAAACAATATCAATATGATACGTAATCACCTCAGCTATCACAAGTATACGTTTGATAAAAACACAATCACACATAATCAATTAAGTCAATAATATATCAACTAATGTCCATATGCTTTGACATTCTCGAATTACAATTTGCATTCTATAATAATAGATTTTCTCATTACTTCCATAATATACCACAAGTAAGTATGTAAAATTCATACACTTAACAAGGGTTTAGAAATCTACTTGTCTTAAATCATCGAACAATCACTCTGACTCTTGAATCTTCCCCTTTCGTTAGGCTTTCGATCAACGTCGTCTATTAAAATGATTAATCACAATAAATTTTCAAAACTACCAACAACCATATTACTATAGGTATAGACTAGATTCAAAAACTTACACAAACCTAGAATCAAGTTCCTAAATTTTGATGTCAATTATCATGTCAACCCTCATACTTCCAAATTTCAAATCTAGGGTTAAGTTTCCATTCTCCAATTCTATGAATCTAATGATATTTATATAATACAATGCCCTTAATATTTAATTACATATGTCAATATCTATAAAACTTAAATCGTGATATGATAATGTATAATAGAAGTTCAACCACGAAAGATAAATAAATACCAACTATCATGTATCAAGATCCGTAACTATAGAATATTTGAACTAAACTGAAATTAAACACTTAGAACGAACACTAAAATAGTAACTGCTTCTTTAGAGAGATCTTCTCATTTATTGAGCTCAAAAAGCTAGTGAATACAAGTAATGGAAGTGGTATTTATAGACCATATTCTGTAATTAGCTAACTGAGCATAGTTTGTTACAACTAACATTGTACAATGACTAATTTACCATTCATCAGTTTAATGATTTTTAACTAACTACTTCTTCACATATCTCAAAATGAACTTAGGTGGCAAACTCATGTTTTGATCTGTTTTGTCTATTGAGCTAATGAATTATAATTTCAGAATATTTATTATGTGTGCTAGTTAATCATTTGTATATTCAATGCGTTCAAATGTAACTCAAAAAATAGGTAATGTTGGTATGTGATTGATATCGACTGAAAAAATTAAGTCAAATCTTAGTATGAAATTGGTATACATTTGATATCCAACTAACGACCCAATAGTAAAATTGAAAAAAAAACATATAATTGAGATTTCAACTGAAATAGTAAATGTAAAACTAGTTAATATTGTATAATTTAGTATCGAATTGATATCCCATTGAAAAATTGAAACTCAACTTGTAATTGAGATTTCAACCAAATTAGACAACCTAAACAAGTTAATGTTGTGTTCAATTGGTATCCAATTTGTTTCCAACAGATATCCCACTTGAAAATGAAAAAAAATAAAATGTAACAAATATTTCAACCAAATTAGAAAATCTAAAACAATTTAATGTTTTATCCAGTTTATATACATTTGGTATTCAATTTGAAATTTTAGAATAAATACAAAAAATAAAAATGTATGAAATTGATATTCAACAACTATAAATCTGGAAAGTATAAATTTGTCTCTAAAACAATGCATATTATATAATGTTGTCAGAATTTGTAGCAAAAGAAATATACATCACGCAAAAATCAAAACATGTAATAAAAGTCTAAACTGCAATAATTAATACAAGTTTTATATTTTCCTCACTCTTCTATTTATATTCTCTATTTAAGTGTGATTTTAAGGGAAAATTACGCGGATAAGCAACCTTATATAATTTAATTACTTATCATAGCTAATAATTATCACTCGCAACTAACATTATACATTAATTACGTGGACTGACTTCGAATTTGTACAATTAGTCATGTTTGTATATGTATAATTCGTCAGGATATACAAATAAATATATATAATATATAATTTTTTAGCCTATATACATTACAATTCACCTCTCTTCCACTCTCTGCCCTCTCTCGCTCGCCTCTCTCCTCCTTCTCCCAATCTCGCTTGCCATTTATACAAATATATATGTACAATATACAATTATAAACAATTATATACATATACAATTCACCTCTCTCCCACTTTCTGCCCTCTCTCGCTCGCCTCTCTCCTCCCTCTCGTGATCTCGCTTTCCTCTCTCCTCTCTATTCCAGTCTCGCTCGCCTCTCTCCTCCCTCTCCCATTCTCTCTGGCCATATATACAATTATCTAACCAATATACATATACAATTCACCTTTCTCCCACTCTTTTCCCCTCTCTCTCTCTCCTCTCTCCTCTCTCTCCCAGTCTCGATCGCCTCTCTCCTCTATATAACATGTAGCTACAAATTGTAATTATCAAACTATAGCTATGGAGAATAATTAATTATTTTTAAGTGGCTATAAGTGAAAGTTTCCCTTTTTTTAATCATATTTTGGCTAAAATTTAGGAACTCCTTATTAAAGATTTTATGATCTCATATTATTATATATATCAAGAAATTTCATAATTAAATATACTTATTTCACCCATAAAATAGTATCTTAGATATAGAAAATACACCAAAAACAACTTCAAACTTTCAGTAAAACGATTTTATTCTCAAAAATCAAGTTTCAGATTAATTTTAAAAAATTGGATTAAGAAAAAACAATATCAAAATTACATGTTACAATATACAGTGATGAATTTACATCTAAAAAATTGGATTAAAAAAAACAATATCAAAATTTAAAATAAGCAAAACATCAACAAAAGCATAAAAGATGGACTAAAGAAAGAGAAACTACATGTTAAAAATAAGGTGATAAATTTATTTTTCTTAAAAAAATGAAAGGCACCAATAGACATTAATAAATAAAAAGTATTTGAATGGTAATCAATATTAATGTTGAAAATAATAAAATAATCAAAACAAGAATCAATTAATCAGGAGAATATCAAGGAAAAAATTTATCTTGTCAATTATAAATTACTATATTTATAGAAAAGAAATTTGAGAGTAATGTAAGGGTGGGGTGTGGGTTGATATGTGATAAGTTAAAAAAATATCCTTAAGAGGTGCAATAGATAATTACAAATTGATTCTCTCATTAATATCATTTCTCTCACCTATTAATTATATAACATTATATAAATTAATACTAATCTGTTAATACTTGTAATTAAAATGTTATAAGTAGTAATATAAAAAAGTATATCTAAAACTTGTAATATTAATCCTTAAATAGACGTGTGGTGTGATTTTTCCATAGACAAGATTAATAGAGGAATTGTACCTTTAAATACTTCTCATATAAGGAAAAGTGACATTCTTTTTGGAACTGACCAAAAAGGAAATAGTGTCATATTAAATGGGACGAAGTGAGTGCATTGATTTCATAAAAAGTAACACAAATCGAATACATTAATATATAACTCAGATACATTGAAGAGTATCTCGAATTATTATAACATAAAAATGATACATAATATGTAGCTTGGATATATTAAAAACTAGCTCACATATATAATATGTAGTTCAGATACATTAAAAACTAGTGTGGATACATTATAAAATAAATCAAATGCATATTATGTAGTTTAGATACATTAAACAGTGACTCAAATGCATTTATATGTAGCACAAATACATTGAATTTTTATTATTTTTTAAAGATCCGTAAAAATAAAATGAAAAATTAAAAATAAAGGAAACTAGAACCTATATTTCAGTAATTTTTCTTAATATTTAGAATGCATACAAAAATGCTAGTCTATTTACTTTTGTTATAACTTCATATAGTTACTATCACGACCCAAAATCGAGCCGCGACTGGCACCCACATTTACCCTCCTATGTGAGCGAACCAACCAATCTAAACCTTAACATTTCAATGTATAACAACAGAAACTAATGCGTAAGACTTAACTCATTAATAAAAACCAATTCAATAACTACTAAAATTCAACATCTATTATTCCCCAAAATCTGGAAGTCATCATCACAAGAACATCTATGATCAAATTACTGAACTAAAAATGTCTAAGAAGCTAAGCTAGTCCATGCCGGAAGTTCAAGGCATCAAGACTTGAAGAAGAAGATCCAGTCCAAGCTAGACGCATTAGCTCACCCTGAATTTCCGATGCAGTGAAGACTGGCTAGATTTACTGTTGAGTTGAAGACGACGGCACGTTTGCTGCACTCCACAAATAACAAAGAAGAAAACATAAAATAGGGGTCAGTACAAACCACGGGTACTGGGTAGATATCATCGGCCAACTCAAAATAGAAAACAGTATATATCAGTTAATATCATAAATCAACTATAACTCAACATGTAGCAACAACAAGTACTATAATCATCAATAAGTATCATCAAGTTCATCCATGAGGGCTCAAGCCTCAATACCATACTCATTTGGGAATTAAGTTCATTATGTTGAGTATATTAACATCATCTTTCAAGATTCATTATCTTTATTCCTCTTTTGTCGGTACGTGACACTCCGATCCCCTACTACTATGTGTCGGTACGTGACACTCCGATCCCCTAATTCTACGTGTCGGTTCGTGACACCCGATCCCCTAATACTATGTGTCGGAACGTGACACTCCGATCCCCTAATTCTACGTGTCGTTCGTGACACCCGATCCCCTAATACTATGTGTCGGAACATGACACTCCGATCCCCTAATTCTACGTGTTGGTTCGTGACACCCGATCCCTTAATACTATGTGTCGGAATGTGACACTCCTATCCACTAATACTATGTGTCGGAACGTGACACTCCGATCCACTAATCTCATTCTATCAATTTATCAAGCCTTCTCTTATACCAAGGCATCATCAATCTCATTACTTTAATTCATCAAGCCTTCTTTTATACCAAGGCATCATCATTAATGAAGTATATTAAAGTTTCTTTCAAGATTTGGGATTCAATAGTTTTCATCATGCTTGCTTTATCAAAATCACACAATCATATTCATGCAAGCATACAATTAAGCATATAGCAGGGTTTACAATACAATCAATACATATCATTCACTATTAAGAGTTCAATACGAATATCGTAAAACAACCATAACCTACCTCCACCGAAGACTAGTGATCAAGCAAGAATTTCCAAAGCTTTGTTTTCTCCTCAGCCTCTCGATCGATTCCTCTCTTTCTCTTGGTTCTTTCTGTTTTGTTTTATTCAATCCCTCTTTCCTTTACCCTAATTATCATATAATTAAGAATAAAAGAGGACAATAGAACCCACTAATTAACTTAAGGTTACCTCTTTTAACCCCCAAGTAATTAGACTTATTAATATTTACCCTCAATCTTTATAATTAAGGAAAGAATAGTCCAAAACGTCCCTAAAACGTGTAAAGAAATCCAATGCTGCCTGGGATTTGCGCAACCTGTGACGGCCCGTCGTGCCTGCGACGGTCCGTCACGAAGGTCGTCGTAGCATCTTAAAACTCATTTTTCACCAAGTAATCTGTGACGGTCCGTCACACCTGTGACGGTCCGTCCTGCACTTCCGTCATGACGATCAGAAACTCGTTCCCTGTACCAAATTCTCAAGAGTTGAAGTGTTTTGCAACGGAAGACTAACGACGGTCCGTCGTACCTGTGACGGTCCGTCCTGCAGGTCCGTCACAATTTACAGAGAGTCAATTTTAGAACATAATTTTCAGAATTCCAAGTGTTTTGGGACGAGACACCCTCGACGGTCCGTCGTTCCCATGACGGTCCGTCGTGGTGACCGTCGTCTCAGCCAGTTTTTCCAGAAATAAAATCTGCTGCTCAAAACGACTAAACAGGTCGTTACACCACTTCAGTAGGAACTGTCCTCTAATAGGCCATTGGAAGAAAATTTTATTCAATCTCTTGGCAGCAAGTTCATTGTTGTGAGAATCACCTAAAAGACTTTTCACTCCAAATGTGATGGACACTGCTTATATTTAACCAATTAAATAATTTTGCGACTGGTCCACTTCTATGCGCTCTATTCAATATCCATTGTAGTTTTTCTTCCCTGCTTCTTATTTGTATAAGACTTTTCATCTATGTCAAGAGTGAACCCCATATCCTGGTAGAACATCCACAATTGAAAATAAAAAGACTGAGTCATTTTATCAAGAATGTGTTACACAATAGATAACTAGTAGGAACAATTACACCCCATTTTTCCTAATTTGTGAACTGTTGAATGTCCAATGGATGGCAAGCGATAATATAAGTTGATGTCTTGGCAACATACATTTTCGAAGTGTGAGGAACCTCTATGGAAATTTTGGGAATCGTGGTTTCAAAAACTTGTACATTTACTTGATATTAAGCACCCCTTGATGTGAATACATTTGTAGCTCATCAAGCATATTCATATTCGTTAACCATTTTTAAGACACAAAGATATTTCTAACAAGATAACATGTTTGTTTAGGAATTGGTGCGTTATCCAGATATCTTTCCTTGATGTAGAAGTTGTTAATCCAATTAACCCATAAATTTCCTTTCTTTAAAGACACGACTCACAAGAGTTTACATATAGCTTCCTTGTTGTATAGGTTGTAGTTTAACAAACCTAGATCTCCAATAGCTTTGGTCCTACATAAGGTTTCCTAAGGCATTAACTAGACCTGTTTCTTAGGTAGGAGGAACAATTTTGGCTAATACGTATACAGCTTGAATATCACATTTTTGATCTGTTGAACTCGACACCATAAGAAATAAATTTTGTTATGTAAACTTTGATCGTTGTGGTCTTCTGTCCACTAGCAGTCTGCATTACTATATAGTGATATTCCTTGGGGACAAGTGAACTCAAGGTATTTGAAGGAAATTTCTCCAAGTCTCAAGAGCATTTCATATAATAGTTGATTTGTCAATTCTTTGGATATTTAAGTGATATATATTGAGCTTTTGTACAGATTGTCCTACAACCTCAAAACCTCCAAAAACTGATTGAAAACTTATTATAGCAGTATTTTGAAAGAGGTTTTACAAACTCTATAGAATATTAAAAGACAATCAATAAAACAAATATGTATAATATTAATTTTGCAGCTGTTAGGATAGAAGTTAATGTTTGGGCTCAATTGGATTTACTTTAGGAGTCTATTAAGGTATTCCATTGCTGATAATTATAGGTTCGGGGACCTAGTTAACCTTGTCGTAGAACATTGTTTCCTTTGAATGTGGGAGTGAGCCTTCCATTCATCAAGAAAGAGTAGTTCACAATCGTAACACACTCCATTTACAGATTAAAAAATTTTAACGGGGATTTGTTGAGTGATTTATAGGCTTCCATGATATGAATCTTATTAACTCACCTGAGTGATTTTATAGGCTTCTCTGATATCAATCTGAATAAGACATCTAGGTGATAGTCCTTTTTGATAATAACCTTTAACCAATTCATGTGGTACTATTACATTGTCAAGTATACTCCTACATGAAATTAAGCCTTCCTGAGATTCTCCAACCAATTTTCAAGATCTTTCTTGAGTCTTGTCAATATTAATTTATAAATCATTTTCACAAAATTGTTCACGAACCAAAAGTCCTATATTCCTTGACATAAATTTGATTTTGAACCTTTCAAATCAATGTATTTATTGTAAAATTAATTATCAATAGACCACTTTCATGATTATGCCAAATCCCATGATACATCTTTTACTAAGGTGAGTTGATATCTTGTCAAATAGTAACGATCTGTTGCATATCTATATTTAGATAAGGAATCTCTAGAATGTTTATAACCGATAGAGACCCAAAACAATTAGGGATAAAAGAATTATGTTTTTTTTTTATAATTATAAAACTCTAGGATTTGTGAGATATTTATACGAGTAACTGGATTCCTAATTATCTACTGCTTTCAAGATAATGACTGTATCCATAATGGGAGATTCCTAATTTGGTGTTGCTTAATAATGTATAGTCAATACCCTTCCTTAAACTAACGTTTTGTATCAAAAAGCATGAGCTTTGACAACAAATAATTGTTTCTACTTCTTGACATGACATTTGTAAATAAATCAGCTAGTTGAACTTCAGAGGATATATACTTTAGGCTAATAGTCCAATCTTCAGCAATTTCTCTAATGTAGTGACAATCTACATCTATGTTCTTAGTGATTTAATGATGAACTAGGTTTATTGATGTTCTTATTGCACTAGTTTTGTTGCCATACAATGCGGTTGATCCTTTAATTTCGATGGGCAGTTCTGATAGCAACCTTCACAACCAAATGATTTTAGAGTTGTCACGTCCCGAGCATACACCTTAGGCGGGGCTGACACTCCATAACCATTGTTGGATCCAAGAGAACCCTTGGCCTGACTTACTTACTCAGTAGAAGACTTAACTTTTTAAAATAACTCATATAAAACTTAGAATGTTATAGGGAAAAAACTCAACTAGCCAATTAGGAAAACTCAAGTCTCAACATAAGATAATCAAAATGAAAATACTAAAGAACTATAACTATCTATTTTTAAAGCCTCTAATAAAAGAGGGATATCGTGACAAGACCCCCGATCATCCTAACAACTCAAATATTAAAAGAAAATGATAAAATGATCCCTCTCGAAAGCAAAGAGACACATTAACTCACATTGAGTGCTAAACTGGATCAATGGGGTCGTGGATGCTGTTGCTTATTACTTGTGAATCATAAAATGATGTAGACCAAATGAAACTAGTACATTTAATATACGAGTATTCGAGGGGAATACTAAACATAACATAAGATTGAAAGGAATCTGAAATAGACACTTACATTGATTTTACACAACTTCTGAACATCTTAACTTTATAAGAAGCAATAAACACATGCAATATATAGAAATCTTCAATAATAGTAGAAAGAAACTTAGTTCATTAAAGAATTCAATAACAAATTTAACTTCACTCATGTAATAAAGTAATAAACTTTCATTGGGATTTTCTCCAACATACAACGACCACAATGAGCCTAAGTAGTGATATAACTTCTTGCCCATATTTTTAGATTTCTCCTAAACTTTTCCATCATATAGGATGCCTTAACTAAGTAGATCTACTAGTCTATGCTTAAAAACACTAAGGAATCATCTAAAAAATAAAGTCAGTTAGTACACATGATGGTTACATGAATTATGGACACTTGGTTTATTATGAACTCACGTCCCTATATATCTTCTCAATGCTACTCCCAAAATGTACGTAGCTCATATGTTTTTATAGTAAAACTTCTTTCTTTGGTTTGAGATAATTATCAAAACATAGCTTCAAGTCTCTCTTAGAATCGATGTGCCCTTTCTTGCTAAAATATTTAAACATTTGTAACATTTGGGAATACTTAGTTCCCGTATAATCTCTGAAGAAATGAATTGCACTCTTAATTCTTCATTATACTTGAAGCATAAGTCTTAAGGAATGTTTAAAACGTTTGCAAAAGTCTTTTGAAAACATTATGAACTTCTTTTGACTTACTTCTTAACTTGTAGATTTGACTCTTAACTTTCCTTGAATTGAATTATGAATTCAAGGTCATGATATCAAGTTTATGGATTATTTTATGATGTTAACATGTACCTTAGAATGTTGGAATCAATTAGAAAAAATAGGCATGATACTATGGAACTAATATAGAAAGATGGAAGAAGAATGGAAAGAATTTTCGTCCATGGAACTCCGAGAGGCGCGGGTTTCCAACCTTTGAAATTCGAAGAAAGGTTTGGGCATTATGGATTGCGCCGCTTCATAGCCCAACTTTCGGTGATCCCTTTTTGGGACTCTTAGTGACGTGACTCCCCAAGACCCTCCCTAAGTGCTCTTTGTCAAGACTCTCAAAATGATTTTAGGTGTATAGATCATCACTTGTGCCAAAAAGCTTTAATAAAATGTTAATTAAGGTATTTACAATGTGTATACATGATTTGAAGTGGTTTGGAGGTCAAACGTCAAAGGAAATCTGAGACGTTCAAAAGGTAGACCTTAGACATGTTAGTGTGTTCTAGTGTGCCTTAGTTTGTTTTAAGTATTGTTTGATGCTCAAATTTATACGGAAGGTCCCTAAGTTGTTAATGGACATATTAATTTTTAAAACATTCAGGAACAATTCCCCAAGGACCACCCAAGGGATCCTTGAGGAGGACACAAAGGCTGCCCAGACACTACCTTATTTGTGTCAATCTACGGCTGGCAAACGACTGACAATAATCAGCGACGCCCCGTTGATTGGGGGAATGGATAAATACTTAGACATGTGAGCTAAGAAAAGCTTCTGTCACCATCAATAGAGCAACAAGTGGGACCGTCACTCCATCGATGCCCTGTCGTCCATTACCGTAGATTGGACCTTCAACTTCACTCCTGTGTGCTTTCCACTTGACGGGTAAATGGGAAATCACCCCTTTTTATAATAAGACTATGGAAGATTTAATTAAATATTTTTAGATATTTTAGGTTAGTATATAACCCTTTAACACCAATTAGACTTTGCCTCTCAAAACAAAATACTCTCAAAAAACCTCCATTGGAGATAAAGCTCAAGACCAACTTCGTTGATGGATTTCATGGATTCTTCAACAAGATTTCGTGGTCTCTTCATGTAATGAGGTATTGTAATCCTTCATCCTTAGATATCCATTCATCTAAAGAGTTTTTTCTAATGTTCTCAAAGAGAATTTCATGATCAAATTGTCCATCTTTCAATGTAGACATGAGTTCCTTCTCAAAACGATTTCAAAAGAATGATTATTATAAATTGATGATTATCTACTGTTTTGAATGTGAATTTTACTCCGATTTCATGATGAACCCATGATCCTCTCATATCTCAATTTAGCCTATAAAGTGGGTAATGTGATCTTGTTGAGATGATGATAGATTGTGATTTAGATTATGTTAATGTAGCTATAGCTAATGTTTCTATTCAAATTGATTGTGAATTTTTGGTAATGTATCAATGATGACCAAATCTTGGAGAATTTGTATGATTTCCTTATTTCTTATACTATGTATAGAATTGGTAGTTGAATTTGCCTTGAAGGTCTTTATGTGGTATGGTCCACTTCTTGTGGCGGTGTTTACATTTTTGCATATGATTTGTGTTATTATTATGGCCGTGAAGGTATTACTTGCAAGATGAATTTATATTATGATATCACGTTTTGGAAATATAAGGATGTAGCCTTGATTCTAATATCATGTTCTAAGTGAATTGATGATATGTGAAGTATATGATTAGTCTTCCTCACTACTTGCATGATCTAGGTGTGTTGATGATGTTACGTATATGTGATTATCATGTTAGGGTTAGGGGTGGTCTATATGGCTAATGTTCATGAATACTCTTATAGCATCGCCCCTACATATAAAAAACCTATATTAATGTGTGATCAATGTATTCAATAGTCTTCTATTCTATTGATTGAATATGTTTTTGTATCCTATGATGTAACGTGAGTGTGTGTATTCTATAGTCCTTAATACTCTATATGTGTGTATGACTTGAGACTTGAGGAATGTTGTAGAAGTGTTGTGATATTTAGAGGGTGGTTTCAAGGTTATCCTATAGCCATTATGTGATCATGTTGACCAATTTACACACACACTTCATGCATGACAATGAATAGGATAGATTCATGATGACTAACGGAAGGGTAGTTCTCCTATGCATCATTACCTATTTATATGCATCTGAAGTAAATAATTAATAAAGTTATGAACATGTTTGATTAGAGGTGTTATGTGAAGGTATATCTCACATTGTAGGCACACACACATGTTCTATGATTGTATGAATATGTGAAAGGACATTCTCAAATGAAGTAGGGTATATAATGATTGGACATTCTTATCTTATAATCCTTTGAGCTATATGATGTATGAAGGAGAAATCTCCTAAAGCCTTCTTTATGAAGTAATGTATTAAAAGCTTATATATATATATATATATATATATATATATATATATATATATATATATATATATAATAGGAGTTAGAGCCTAGCACCGAGTGATTATGATAAATGAGAGTGGGGTCTTCACGTTAGTATGTCCGGCATCACACAAAATAACCTTCACGTTTAGTAAGTCCGTGTTCCAAACATAGATATTGTCTTATGAGATGGAAAACTCCACGCTAGTAAGTCAAGGTTTTTAAAAGATATATCCATGCTCCATAACTACGTGGCTCCGTAGGCTATAGATTTTGGATACAACCTAGATAGTTATATATGATTGGTTACACCTTAGGAATGTGTTAACCCTCTCTTTTCGGTATGGGAGAAGAACACTGTATTCTATGTAGCTAACATGGTCTATGTCAGTTATGTTTAAGTCTCCCAATGTAAAAAATGAACTAACATAAGATTATAGACTCTAGTAACAACTTCTTGAGGAGAACGCTAAGAATAGGTAGGATTATGGACCCTACCTATGCATTTCACAAGTTAACCTCAAGAGAGGATAAGATTGTATGAAAGTAAGACTTAGTATATTTTATATGAATTGTATGAATTCATGTTAAGTGCCTTTGCTATGTAAAGACATAAATTGTGCCTATGTCTGTGAATTCCACTTATGGCTTCTAAATGAGTTTACTTACTATATATGGTGGTATGGGACTCCATGTGTACATTATACAAGTAAGCAGTTGAAGGAGTTGTGAGGGTGGTTTACTTATGGTATGAATTAGATGAGTTCTGAATAAGATTGTATTAAAGGAAAGAGTGATGTTATGAATTATGTGCCTTTGTTTAGTTATAAATGAAAGTGTTATGACTTTATAAGTATGTTATTTCTAGTCTAGGGTTAATTCTGAGGTACACTTGGTTGAAGTGGTATTATGGGATGCTACCTACGCATTGCTATGTGTGAATGTTGTGATTAGGAGAAGGTAGTTCCTCCTTAAAAAAAGTTGAACATGGTAGTGTTATGTATGACCTTGATGGTACTGTGTCTAGACTAAGAGATAGTACTTAACCTACATGATTCATGATTTTTGTGCAACTAAGTGAATTGCCTAATTTCTTATGAGTTGATGTGTGGATTTAGCCTATGTGTTCAAGAGAAATCCATTGTATTCCTAACTGTATGATGAAACAATGAGCATGCCTAAAAGTTGGAGAAACTAGTTCCTCCAAATGGCAGTTAGTATAAATAAGCATGTAAGCATGGAAGAAAAAGTAAGAGTAATCCATGTTTGATGTTGTTGCTTTAGTTGCATGATAGGATGAATTTAAGGTTCCTTGTAAGATTTGTTAATTGACGATAATTTGTTAACATGTTATATGTTGTGAGCTGCTCTATAGTTTATTGAGTCCTTGAGTGTGTGCGAAAAAGGTTGCAATTGTCATTCGAGGACGAATGTTCCCAAGTGGGGGATATTGTCAAGCACCTCAAAATGAGTTTAGGTTTCTAGAGACTCAATTGATCCCAAAAAGGTAAATAACAGGTTAATTAAGTGATTTAAAGTGTGTATACTTTATTTGAATTGGTTTGGAGTTAAAACATGTAAGAACGTCTGAGACGTTCGAAAGTTAGACCTTAGACGTGTTAGTGTGTTGTAGTGTGCCTTGGTATGTTTAAAGTGTTGTTTGATGCTCAAATTTATATGGGAGTTCCTTAAATTTTTAATGGAAATATTAAGGTTTGAAACATCAGGGAACGACTCCCCAAGGACCACCCAAGGGGTCCTTGAGGAGGACCCAAAGGCTACCTAGACATCGCCTTGGCAATGTCAATCTACTCTTGGCAAACGACGGTCAGTACTCTCATCGAAGCCCCGTCGATTGGAGGAGTAGCTCAAATTCGACGTGTGAGATTATCCCCATAAGTCAAGCCTCAGTAACCATCCATAGAGAAACATGACGACTCGTCACTCCATCCATGACCGTCGACTGGACCTACAACTTCACTTCATGCGTTCTATCCACTTGAGGGGTGAATGGGAAATTTACCCCACTTCCTAATCAGATTATGAACGATTTAAATAATTATTTTTAGACATTTTAAGTTAGTTTATAATACTTTAACCCAAATTAGAAGTCATTCTCAAAATTAGACTTTCCCTCTCAAAACAAAATCCTCTCTAGAAACCTCCATTGGAGATGAAGCTCAAGAATAGCTTGTTTGATGGATTTCCATGGATTCTTCATCATGATTAATTGGTCTATTCATTTTATGAGGTTTGGTAACATTCATACTTAGTTATCCATTCATCTAAGGAGTTCCTTTCAATATTTTCAAAGAGAATTCACGATCCAATTGTCCATATTTCAATATAACCATGGGTTCCTTCTGAAAACGATTTCAAAAAAATAAATTATGATAAATTTATGATTATATGGTGTTTTAATGTGAATTTTACTTCAATTTCATGATTAACCTATGATCCTCTCAAATCTCAATTTAGCCTATAAAGTATGTAATGTGATCTTGTTGAGATGATGATAGATTGTGATTTAGATTGTGTTAATCTATAGCTACAGTTTTCTATTGAATTTCATGGTGAATAACTTGTAATTCATCAATGATGATCAAAACTTAGTGAATTGGTATGACTTTCTTCTTTCTTCTACTTGGCCTTAAAGGGTATTTTGTGGTATAGTTCACTTATGGTGGCGCTGTTTACATTCGTTTATATTCTATGTGTGATGATAATGGCTGTGAAGGCATTATATGTAAGATGAATTGATATGATGATCTGATGTTTAGAAAATTGAAGGATGTATCCTTGATAATAATATCATGTTCTAAGTGAATCGATGTTATCTGGATTATATGATTAGTCTTTCTCACTTGTTGCATGATCTAGGTATGCGGATGAATATATGCATATGTCATAATCTTATTAGTTTTATGTGTGATTTAAATTTCTAATGTTGATGAATACTCTTATGGCATGACCCCTACCTATTTGAACCCTACATGAATGTGTGACAAAAGTTTGCTAGGAGTCTTCTATTATAATTATTGAATATGTTCTTGTCTCCTATGATGTAATGTTAGTGTATGTAGTCTATAGTCCTTAATTCTCTATATGTTTTTATGAATTCAGACTTGAGGAATGTTGTACATGTGTTGTGATCTTTAGAGGGTGGCTTCCGTAAGGTTATGCGATAGTCATTATGTGATCATGTTGACCAATGTACAAACACACTTCATTGATGACTATGAATAGGACAGATTCATGATGACTAAGTAAAGTGTAGTTCTCATGCATCATTACCTATTTCTATGCGTATGAAGTATATGATTAACAAAGTGATGAACAAGTGTAATTAAAGGTGTAATGTGAAGGTACATCTCACATTGCATGCACACAAATGATTTATGATTGTATGAACATGTGAAAGGACATTCTCACATGAAGTAGGGTCTATGATGAAAGGACACTCCAATCTTAGAATCCTTTGAGGTACATGTTGCATAAAGGAGCAAGGTTCTAAAGACTTCATTATGAAATAATGTATTAAATACTTAAATTTATCTCATATGGGAGTTAGAGCCTAGAACCAAGTAAATATGACAAATGCTAATGGGGGGGCTTCACTTAAGAAAGTCAAGTTTCCCACAAAAGAACCTTCACGTTTAGCAAGTCCGGGTTCCCAACATAGATGTTTTCTCATAAGATGGAAACCTCCAAGCTATTAAGTCAAGGTTTGTAAAAGCAATCTGCATGTTCCCTAACTACATGCCCCCGTATTTTATAGATTATGGATACCACCTAGACACATATGTATCATTGCTTACACATTAGGAAAGTGTTAACCCTCCCTTTTCGGTGTGGGACGACAACACCGGATTCCATGTGTCTCACATGGTCTATGTTAGTTATGGCTAGGTCTTGAAAGGTAAGAAATGAACTAAGATAAGATTATAGACTCTAATCACAAATTCTTGAGGAGATTACTTAGGATAGGTAGGATTATGGCCCCTACCTATGCATTGCACATGTGATCTTCAAGAATGGATAAAATTATACTTGTATAAAAGTAAGACTTAGGATGTGTTATGTATGAATTGTATGAATGCATGTTAAGTGACTAGCCTATGTGAAGACCTGAATTATCCTTATGTGTTTGAATTGCACTTATGGCTTCTAAATGAGTTTACTTTATATACAAAGGTGTATGGGACTCCATGTGTACATTACACAAGTACACTTCTCAAGGAGTTATGAGGGTGGTTAACTTATGGTATGACCTAAATGAGATATTACTAAGGTTGTAGTAAATGAAAGAGTCGAAGTATGTGCTTTATGTATAGTTATAAATAAAAATTTCATTACTATATAAGTATGTTGTGCCTAGTCTAGGGTGACTTCTTAGGTACACTTGGTGGAAGTAGTATTATGGGATGCTATCTACACATTGCACAAGTTTGACTTAGAAGTTGTCTTAGTTGATGGTCTTTATGTGAAATTTATGACGATGATGTGTTTATTACTTATGAATATATGTGGTTATGTTTATGAAGTTTATCTATGATAATCTATTGTAAGATGACCTCAATGTGATAGATATTACTAAGTACACTTGAGGTACTTAAGGACATAAGTAAGATAAAAGAGAGATAATGTATTGTATGTATTGAATATGCCTCAAAGTATTGTGAATGTCTTTATGTGCTATTACGAGTAGTATCAACGTCTATATATTGTATGTGAACTATACTTTGTTTAATATGTGCATGTGTTCACGAAGTTTACTTAAAAGACATATTGCATGATTCCAAATGAAATGTCCTCTTTAAATGCATGTTTTTGCATGGTTGACATAC
>CM064972.1:16701006-16803005 GCA_032847665.1 Solanum chilense
AAGGGAACAAGATACGACTAGGAACTAATCTAATACTAACTAATAGATAAAAATACAAGAGAAATGAGTACAAATTTAGAGACACATACCTTGGAAATGGAGAAAACACAAGTGGGGAATGATTCAGGTAGCAAGGTAGATACCAACAACGGCAGCACCGACAAGTAATCAAGTTTGGGGAGATTGTGGGAGTAATGATCAGTGGGGAAATGTGGGAAGAGAGGGGAGATGAGAGGAATGAGGAAATAATGGGGGAAAATATGGAGGGGTGGGAATATAAACGGTCAAATTTTGAAAAGGCTCCAGCCGGGTCGGGTCGGGTAGAACTCATTAATAACACGACGGTTCCCCGACGACGGTCCGTCGCATGTGTGACGGCCCGTCGTGGGTTCCGTCGTGTATGCCCTAATTTCAAAAAATGACAGAAATACGTACCTGGTGTGACGGATGCATACGACGGTCCGTCTCATGCGCGACGGTCCGTCGATGTATCCGTCAGTGGCTGCTGGTGAGTAGTTTTCTGCAGAATTTCCTGGTGATGTGCCTGCAAATTTTAAAACCCATTAACAGAAAAATGCTACTATATAAAAAAAAACGATAAGTATTGGGTTGCCTCCCAACAAGCGCCTGATTTAATGTCGCGGCACGACTGGGACCCTTGATTACTCAGACTTCATCAAGATGGTGTGTCTCTATCGCTTCGTTCCCCGATGCTTTATGCCCAAAATAGAGTTTTATTCTATCTCTATCCCTCTTAAACCTCACTCCATCCTTGGCTTTTAACTCAACTGCTCCATGGGGTAATACTTGGGTAATCAAGTAAGGGCCAGCCCATTTGGATTTGAACTTGCCCGGAGGACAAGGTGACCCAGAACTGTCTACAAGCACCAAGTCTCCAACCATAAACTCTTGTTTTGCAGTTTTTTGTTCATTCCCCTTCTTCATCTTTTCCTTGTGGGATATGGCAGATACCGATTGGAGCTCACCACTCTGCCTCATGGTCCTACAAATGTTGAATTTTGCTTCTTCATTATTCAACCGGAATGTCATCTGTCCCTTCTCCATATCAACTAGGGCTCTACCTGTAGCAAGGAATGGCCTCCCAAGAATGATAGGCACTTCAAAATCGACCTCGCAATCAAGAATAACAAAATCAGCCGGAAAGATGAATGACTCCACTTTTACTAGCACATCATGGAGTATCCCTATAGGTCGTTTCACTGTCCGATCAGCCATCAGTAGCCGCATCGCTGTGGGTTTTGGATCCCCCAAACCCAACTTTTTGTAAATTGAGAGGGGCATGAGATTTATGCTTGCCCCTAGATCACATAATGCTTTCGCAAAATGTAATGACCCAACTGTACAAGGTATAGTGAATGCACCCGGATCTTCTTTCTTTTGCACTAGGGATCTTGTAGCAATAGCACTACAATGCTGTAATCTATCATCATCTTCAAAAGTAACCGATCTTTTCTTGGTGACTAGATCTTTCATAAACTTGGCGTAACCGGGCATTTGTTCAAAAGCTTCTACCAAAGGGACATTGATAGAAAGCTGCTTCAACATTGTTATGAAGCGCCGGTATTTGCCATCCTCGGTCTTTTTCACTAATCTCTGAGGGAAAGGTGGTGGTGGCCTAGGCATGGGGATTACCTTCATAGGTACTTCTGCATCTTTTTCATTACTTTCCTCTGCTTCACCACTACCCTTCTCCACATCATCATTATTCAAGCTCACATTCTCCTCAGCGAATGGCATAGGTGGGTCAATTGTTTGCTTACCACCCCGAGTAGTAATTGCCATACAGTGTGCATCATTTTTCGGATTTTGGACAGTGTTGCTAGGAAGGGTGCCCGGTTGCCGTGTGTTTACTGTCGCAGATAATTGGGCCACTTGCAATTCAATCTGCTTGATCGAAATTGCATGTGTGTCAACTTTTTGCCCAATACTAGCTAAGTCACACCTTAGCTCTTTGATGTTCTCATCACTAGCATCGAATCTCCTCATCATTTTGTGCAACATATCCTCCACTCGCGCCATACTATCTCCACCGTCCCTAGGAGTAACTTCACGATTTTGGGGAGGGATATAGGGCCTATTCCTATCATTTCTGTTACCGTAGTTACCCCTGTTGAAGTTGTTGTCGCGGTTACCGTCTCGGACATAATGACCCTCGCGATTGTAGTTACCATAGTTCCGACCTTGGTTCCCTTGACCTTGGCGCCAATTTTCCTGATTAGAGCCTTGGGCACTTGGTCGGAAACCTCCCATCTGCTCATTTACTGCATAAGTGTTCTCCGCATAATAACACTCATCGTTTGGAGTTGGTGGCTGAGCCAAGTAGTTGACTGCATTAATCTTTTCTGCACCCCCAACGACATGTTTTAGTACCAACCCAAGCTCAGTTCTCATCTGAGCCATTTCTTCACGAATATCATCTGTGGCTGGGTTGTGAGTGGACTGCACTGCGAAGGTGTTTCTTCCTGTATCGGACTTTCTAGTACTCCAAGCTTTGTTGTTACGGGAGATTTTTTCTAATTTCTCAGCAATCTCAGCATAAGGGCATTCTCCATAAGATCCACCTGCTATAGTGTCCAACACTGCTTTATTGTTATCATCCTGTCCTCGATAGAAGTATTCTTTCAGTGACTCATCATCAATGCGGTGATTTGGAACACTTCTCAAGAATGAAGTGAATCGATCCCAAGAACTACTAACTGACTCTCCTGGTAGTGCCACAAAGTTGTTCACCCTGTCTTTGTGGTTTAATTTCTTGGAGACCGGATAGTAGCGTGCTAAGAAGACATCCCGTAGTTGGTTCCAAGTGAAGATGGAGTTGTATGGGAGCTCAGTGAACCACATAGCAGCCTCTCCCGTCAGTGAGAGAGGAAACACTCTGAGGCCTATCACATCTAGATCCAAATCAGGCCTCCCCACACAACTTTTACACACTGCCCTTACCTTAGCTATATGGGCATGTGGATCCTCAGAAGGTAGCCCTGAAAACAAACCTCTGGCAGTGAGCATTTGCATCAGACTACTAGTTACCACAAAAGTGTGGCCTGTGGGTAGAGGAGGCAAAACCAGTGGCCCATCCGAATCTGCTATGTTATCATAGCCTCTGTAGTATGCTTGGTGCCGTGGAGCGGGATTCTGTCCCCTCTGTTGATGTTCACCCGGAGCATCGGGTAACATCTGACCATGAACATCAGCGGGAGCTGGGATGTTTTGGTTTGGGTCCTCATCATCGATTCCCAAATTACGATTCATGTTTCGCAGTGTACGCTCTAGCTCGTGATCGTAGATTAACAGCGGTTCTCTTCCTCTCCGTGTATTTGGCATACAAAGAGGATAGTTCTGAAAACCAAGCAAAAACAATAAAACCAAGTAAAATCAAGAAACTATCGACTAAACTATAGTAAGAAGTTCAAGTTAATCTAAAAGCTAAATTACCCGGCAGCGGCGCCATAATTTGATACGCTCAAACTCACCTCTCAAATGAGAAGTAAAGCGGTCGTGTCAAGTAAATAACCCAACTAGTGAGGTTGGGATCGTTCCCACGAGGAAAATAGTCTAGACTTAACTTTAACCTAGTATTACTATCGTTTGGTCGATAACTCTCTTGGAAAGTAACAATATAAAAGGGGGGGGGTTGTATTAAGTAATGAGTAAAAATAACTAACGTAATTAAAAGAGACACTTGACGGCTTTTAATATTGGGTTTTAATCAATGAATTAGAGTAACTAGGGTTTACGTGTTCCCCACGGGTTCATAACTTGATAATTCTAACAATAACAATTCTTTCCTAGTATCTTGCATGCAAAGTGATAAGTTATGTATTTCTAAATCCTTGGTCCGGCATCTAGAAAATCTCACTCCGCACCTTGGTCCGGCTACGTGTGTTGCTTTCCTAACCCTTATCTTTACCTCATATTAAGCATCGTATTCGATATTTGACTAAGGCATTACCTCGTACCAATCAATACTAGCCTATTAGATAGTATACACTAAATCTATGTTAATAATTCTTTTCCTATTATCTACCTCCTTGGTCCGGCAAGTAGCATTAAGGCGAGTTCTAACGTTGATCATCCGTTAGAAAAACTTCTAAGCGAAAGAATTATTAATACATGCAAGACACTAATCTAGAATTGTTATTCAAGCTAGGGTTTATCTCATTATTTGCCTATGGTTCCCACAACCCTAGTTATGGAGTTTAGTTACTCATAGCCATAAACACAACATTCAAATATGTTAAATGAGAATTCATGTACTTACAACAATGAGGAAGAATAAAATCCGAAAATTGCTTGATTAATCACCAAAAATCGCTTGTAAGAATCTCCAAGAATCAAACACTATTTGCCAAAGTTTAATCTCACAAAATCTAACTATATGGAATTTAATAATGGAAGAGTGACAAAATCTCTCAAAAACGAGGCTTTTTCGTCGCCTCTCGTCTGTCTCTCGATGATTTTATAAAAACTAAATGAACAAGGGTTTTATTTGCTGGAAATCTGCCAAAACGCGACCGGGTCAACGAACTACGCGACGGATCGTCGTGGTAGCGACAGACCGTCGTGGACTCCGTCGTCCTATACTTGGTCATTTCTTCTGCTGCTCTCTTCTTTCCCTCGACGGCAAGTGTGACGGACCGTCATAGGCACGACGGTCCGTCGAGGGTCTTCGTTTCAAAATACTTCAACTCTTGGAATCTGGGTACTGGGATCACTTTTCTGATCTTCACGACGGACCTGCAGGACGGACCGTCATGGCTATGACGGTCCGTCACAAGTTCCGTAATCCCACACTTGGTCAGACTTCCCCATCTTCCTTCAGCAGCTGCACTACGCTGCCACCTACGGACCGTCACAGGCACGATGGACCGTCATAAGCTCCGTAGGTGGTCTTTTCTGCGTTTTTTCGCTCAAAATCTCCGCATTCAGTTCTGGACAGATTTCCTGCAAAACAAAGAGAAACTTATATCAAAATTATCACAAAAAGGCTTTCGGACACACTAAACTTAAGGAAAAAGTATTAATTATACCGTGAAACCACGGTATATCAGCCACCGGAAGTCAAACTCGGCAGTGGGAGGGGTTCGGTTGGTATCAACATCCTCGCCGTATAGATACTGGCAGATGGCAGGCAGGGAGATATCAAGCTGAATGCAACGTACTCGAACATGCTCCTGTGGGGCCTGTTTGGCGGAGGCTGCCCGCCTATCAATCTGTGATCCGAGAGTAGCCACGTAGGAGGCGTAGAACTCTCGGACCAACTCTTCACTATAACGGCTCAACGAACGCGCTGTCCACTCCAGCCGGTGTCTGGTGAAGAATTTGTGGATCTTTGGCATAGTCGGGAGACTTCCCGTAAGGATCCGCCTCTCCACTGTAAGGGTCCGTGTCATGACTGCTTTGTTATTAAGAAACTTTGCGTCTAAAATAACTTGATATTGACCGTCGAAACACCATCGGTTCGGCTGGTCGGCTACTTGGGTGAAAGCACGAGTCAGTGAGCCGGGTGTGGATTCAGAACTGTCAGCCTCATCATATGAGGCAGACTGCGCAGCTGTGGCGGGTGCAGGGACCTCATCAGACCCAGAGGCTTCCTCCATCCACAAAACTCCTATGAAGTAAGACGCTCCTTCGTCATGAGTAGCTTACCCAGAAGGTGTGCTATTCAGTGTGCGCTCCTCATAAGACTGGGAGGCAATAACTACGCCGGACACCACCTTTTTGGGTGTGGCTCTTGCTGCACGTGTAGCTTAGGAAGAATGGAAGTGTCTGGGGGCACGTACTCGGGGTCACGCTCATCATCATAGCTAATTACTAGGCGAGCAGACTGGGTGACATACTTCGATCACCCACGTGCGTAGACTCGATCTTGTTTTAGTGCCAGAAAAGATAGTATCTTTAAAGAATCAATATTAGTAATAGAAGGAGCAAAAAAGACAAGAAAAACGACACAAGATAAATGAAAGAGTCAAGATGTAATGACATTTCTATTGTAACAGTGAAACACAACGGACTGGTTGACGACTCGTTGTGGGTACGACGGACCGTCATGGGGTACGTCATGATAATTGTGATGATGACGGTTCGTCGTCAATGTCCGTCGTGGGATACTTAGAAAAAGTATAGAGACCATTAGGAGAGGGGTCTCTGACCGTCATGACAGTTTTTGTGCAGGATGGACCGTTGAGGGTACGAAGGTACGTCGTAGTGTCCATCAGAGGACACTTAGAAAAAATATGGAGACCCTTAGGAGAGGGGTCTCTGACCATTATGACGGTTGTGCAAGACGGACCGTCGAGGGTATGATGGTCAGTCGTAGATGTCCGTAAGAGGACACTTTGAAAAATTTGGAGACCCTTAGGAACAGGGTCTCTAACAATCAAAACGGTTGTGCAGGACGGGCCATCTTGGGAACGATGGTCCTTTACATGTGTCCATTGGAGGACACTTAGAAAAAATTTGACAGTGGGGTGTTAGGGATGATGGGGCGGACCCTATGATGGTCCGTAATGGGTACAACGGTCCGTCATCGGGGTCTCGTTCTCTCAATCAGTGACAGAATTGAGGATGCCAGAAGAATCCCCTATAACCCAAATGGAATTTCTATTATTTTAATCTACATGTGTCTAACCCAAATACCTATTAAACTAGCAATGCTAAAGAACCTATTTCTAGAGTTTTAACAAGGCAATTTTGAGGATTCTCAACCTAGGTCTTACAGAATTTGTATTAAAGAATGAACCCATCAATAAGAAATAGGCTAATACTAATTGATAAAAAAAAATGCAATGTAAATTGGTAGAAATAAGAGACACATATCTGAGAATTTGAGAAAAACAATTGTGGAAGGTACTTGGTGATCAAGTAGAGAACCACAGCAGCAGACTTTGACTAGTAGAGAATGGATTTTTAGGAATTGGGAATTCGGGAAAATGATCGGTTGAAAGAGAGGTAGGAACTTTGAAGTTGAAAAGGGAGGCAAATGGGAGGAAGAGGGAAGGAAATGGGTGTAACGAAGGGGTGGGGTTTTTAAATGTTAAGAATTTTTAAAAATTCCCAGCCGGGTTGGGTCAAATACGCTTCATTGATGGCGCGACGAGTTGCCGACGACGGTCCGCCGCAGTTTTGACGGTCCACCACAGTTGTGACGGTCCATCGTTGGTTCCGTCGCGTGTGCATTAGTTTTTAAAATAACAGAAAGACGTACCTGGCACGACGGATTCATGCGACGGTCCATCGCATGCATGACGGTCCGTCGATGTATCCATCAGTGACTGTTGTAGAGTGATTTTATGCAGAATTTCTTGGTGATGTGCCTGCAAATTTAAAACCCATTAGTACAAAATACTACCATTATTAAAAAGCAAAACTAAAAGTATTGGGTTGCCTCCCAACAAGGCTCTGATTTAACGTCGCGGCATGACTGAGGACATTTGATTACTCAGCTGTCATCAAGATGGTATGCCTCTATCACTTCATTCACCGATTCAGTATGCCCAAAATAGAGTTTTATTTGTTCTCCATTCACCTTAAACCGCACTCCCTCCTTGGTTTCTAACTCAACTGCTTCATGAGAGAATACTTGGGTAATCAAGTAAGGGCCAGTCCATTTGGACTTGAGGTTGCCCGGAATGAATAGTGAAATAGATGTTAGTGTGATTTGACATGTTTAATGAGGTTTTAAGAGTCGAAATTTGATTAAAATTGGTACAAAGCTATTAAACAAGTATAAGAATGTGTTTAGGGTCGAAACGTCTGGGTAAGACTCCCCAAGGATCACCCTACGGGTCCTTGAGGAGGACCCTTCCAAATGACCCAAAAGTTGTCAAATGACAGTGGCTACATAGGAGACTAGTCAACGAGCCATCCCTTATTGATCAGGTGTCGATGTCTCTTTAGGTAATGCGTTATCCATTTTTCATATAGACCAAAAAACAAAGTCACTAACACCAACTATGGTTCTGGAGTACGGTGGCATAAAACAACCTACAGACCGTAAGTTGAGGTCTCGTAGGTCAGGGCCTAGTTACACTTGTCCAATTATTAATTAAGTCTTTTAATTAGTTAGTTGTTTAGGTGGTTAATTATGGACAAGGGGGTTTATAATTAAGAATAAGTTATCTTCCACAAACTAGACAAATCCATCAATATATAACATAATTGAGTTAAAATACATGTTAATATTCATTATATACAAAGAAATAAAAAACAAATCAATTCACAAAATCAATTTCGAGATTGGAAATGACCCACTTAAAAGCTCAACTTTTGAACTCAATTTGTAGCATATGATGTGCTATGAAAAGTTTTAAATTTTTGGCAAATTTTTCAATGTGAATCTTTCTTTTGAAGAAGTCCCCATTGAATCTTAGATTTGCTATTTAAAAAATTGAGGAAGAAAGAGGTTGCTTCCGTGAGAGTATTGTGGAGAAACCGTCTAGTTGAGGGCGCTACATGGGAGGCCGATGCTGATATGATGTCTAGATATCCTCATCCTTTTCCTACTACTGTAGCTTTGAGGTCATGAATTCCACTTTGTTTGTCCTTGTTTGAATTCATATGTGTTTTATGCATTTCCATGATTTCCTTAAAAAACATGTTCATGAAAAAGCTCAAATTTTGAAAGAAAATGTCTTTTATGATTTATTTTCCGCATGTATTGTGAATTGAGTGTGAGTTGCCTATAGACTTCATGAGATGAATTGGTGAACATGCCTTAACTTCGAGTGGAAATTTATGTGCTTCGTGTATGAATTGCATTTAGGCTCCATGATATTGTGTTGAGCATTTTTATTTTGAGTTTGGTGATGGTCGTTCTTCCATAAATGTATGAAATCTGAAATTTCATGCATATTGGGTTGCTAGATGTACTTCCTACTCCCTTATGGTGCATTGAGTATGTTTAGCTTGGAGTTGATGTTTCCTTCTCAGTTGTGTGCATTTTTATTAGGTGCATGCATGATGGGCTGCTAGTCTTGAGTCTCCTTATTTAGAAATCTGTCTAGAATGTCATTTGAGGTTGAATGATCCCAAGGGGGACATAATGTAAAACCCAGATACAAAAGAGGTAAAGTAGCAGATTTCTGAAAAGTTGCAAGTGATATCCCCGACCGGCAACCCACGGCCCGTGGTTTTACTCATGGACTTTAGGTAAGGGTCGGAGGTTTTTCACATAGGCCTAGACACAAACCTTTAAACAATAGCCTGACCAACGGACCATCAGTCAGACCACGGTCCTTGGTGCAAGGTCCATAGGTCGAGCTCCATTTTTTGAGTTTCTTACAACAAACGGTGGACATGCAGGATGGTCCTTCATCCTACCCACGGTACATACCTCATTGTTGCATAGGTTGTCTGGTAAATCTATAAAATTTACCAATGGCCAAACAAGAGGGACCATATGTCAATTGACGATTCATTGTTCGTCGGGGGTCCATTTATCATTGCTGACAGTTATCTTTAAAGGCACATGCGTCTTTAAAATTTTTAATTAAATTGAAGAAGTTTTATTTTAACCAAGATTATACCACCTATATAAGTATTTTATGCACCTAAATTCGCTAAATTTAAGGCATTCTCTCGATTCCGTAAAAAATCTGTTACACCTAGTAAACTCAATGACTTAAGCTAGGGCTAAATGAGTAGTTTAAGGACTTGACAAGGTTTATTAAGATTTAAGAAGTTCTATTTTATGTTAATTAAACTATTTTGGTAAAATAGGTTAAAGGGAGATTAAAAATGACCATGATGTCCGTTGAACTAGTAACATAAACTAGTGTAGTGTTAGTGGTAGTAGGATGGTTTAACTAATTAAGTCCAAGGGAGGAGTTCAAACCTTGAGGTGCAAGCCAATGCCAAAGGCCAAGGCTGCGCCAAAAAGGAAGGCTACTGCCTTAACCTTCACGAGCATGACCATGTCCAAGTGGGGGGCTCGTGAAGATGCCTTTGTCATGAAAACAAGATGCATGATAGGACTATATATTGTCCAAGTCTCCAAGAGCCACTTGACGTCTGGTGTTGGACTTTATGGAAGGGAGGCTAAAATTGTGGTCTTTCCTTAGGCATTTTGGAAAAGGAGAATTTTGGAGGGGCTGCTGCTCAAAGCACCACGAGCTACTTGACCGGCCGTGGTGAATGTTTACGAACAAAAGGAGGGGTTTGTGAAGATAACTTAGAATTTTTCGATGTGGCACATTGAGGGGAGCTACTACCCCACAGTTGACGAGCACCACCACAGGTCGTTAAGCACTTCACCGCTTGTGAGGTGGTGCAGGAAGGTGGACGGGTTTCACAGCCAAGGTCAAGTTGGTCTTGACATTTGAAAGTACAACTTAATAAGGGTTATTTTGTGCATTTTTGGTTTTTACTATATACTGATTTTTAGGTCACTTATCACTCTACTCTCACTTCAAAACACAATCCCAAGTTGAAACCGAATTAGTCCCACTTCTCTCTACATTCTCTCTCTACACCAACCTCGATTGATTAAACCTAGAAACTTGATGAATAAGAAGAACCAATATCCAAGGTTCTTAGTCAATTTTGTGGATAATTTCTACGTAAAAGTATGGATTCTTTCACGCATCCATTCAAAGATGATATCAAGATTACCCAATTATAAGGGTTTTCTATAGAAATGGGTTTTCTTACAAATTCAAAATTTTCGGTTAATTGTGATAAATTGTAAATACTTAGGGCTAATTAAGTGTATATTGGTGGGTAATTGATGTTTTTAATAGAGATTTCGTGTAACTCATGTTCCTCCCCAAATTTCCCCATGTCTTGGATCTTGCTTATGAATTTAGATAAAGTGATGAATGTATTCATTGTTAGGCTTTTCATAATCATACTATTTCATTCACGGACTATCTATTTTCATGTATTGCTAAACTTTGATATATTTTTGTGAAGAACCCATGGATTTGCTCCTAACCCTAACCCTAATCCTAATCTTTAGATTGTATGAATTGATGACTAGAGATAATGAAATTTAGGGTATTCTTGGGTAATTAGTTATTGTATGATGGGGATGATGGTTGGATGTGTATTTATCATCAATGTGGAACTGAGTCTTGGACTATTACATGAAGTCCATTGGTAAGACCTTCAAAGTCATGAAGTAGAATTATTATTATGCTATTGTTGCTTATACTTGGTGATGCTGGTTATTTGGAATAGGAATGATGAAATTATTAAGGTATGATCATGTTTTGATATGTCATGACTTGTGAGATGATGATATATGTGTTAATATGTGGAATTGAAGGTAATTATGTAGGTACATATTATGACTATTTTATGAAGCAATAATCTCCATGATGTTGGTTATGATGAAAGGACATTCTCATCAGACAACATATGAGATATGTTCATGTTATACGAGGGGTTAATCACCTAGGGCCTATAATATGAACTAATGCTTAAGAAAGAACTAAAAGATCTTTAAAAAGAGAATTTACTTAGCACCGAGTGAACTTGACAATGAGAGGCGTTCCTTCAAAAAGTAAGGGAGGTTCACTCTATGTTCGCTCATGAGGTAGAAACCATAATACTAATGTGCATAAAGAGGGTTTCTAGTAACAACCGCCTAGTTCTTTTACTATGTTCCACCAGAGGAAGATTGTCTAGTGGATCCACCTAGATGCTACAATGATGTATATGTCCTACCTTGGCAAGTAGATGCACTCCTTTCAGTGTGAGGGGATAACACCGGATTCCATGTTTTGATCACATGGTCTATTATCGGTTACGACGAAGTTTCTCAAAAATAAAATGAATAATTAAATTATAATGATAATATTAACACTTAATAGGACTACTTAAGGGGAAGCACTTAGTGTAGTTAGCGGAATGACACTTTACCTATACATTGCACAAGTGGACCTTCATGGGAGTTCTAGGAGGGGTTCTATATGTATATATGATATATTTGATATTTACTTACATAATGATGGTTTCACTTGTTATACGTAATATTGGTATAAATTAACATATATGATATTGACTTCACTTGTGATAAAGATATATAATGAAACAAATATGCTCATGGTGTCTTTGTTAGTTGACTTCGTTTATCTGGGGTTAAGGGGCTTCATATTAATATTTCACTAGTTAACTCTGATTGGGTTTTTGAGTAAAGTATCATGATATGTTGATGAAAGGTATTCTAAATATAAATTATGGATTATAGATTTCTAATGATGTACTCTTGAAAATGAATATTGTTGTGGTTTTATTGTTGTTTTTTTATGGACTTGAATATGCTTGTAATATTCATAAAGGCTTTCAAAACTGTATTTCACATATTTATACTAAAATGTCTTTTTGTGCATATTTTAAAATGTTTTTGTTTGCATATATACATACATAGTACATGTGGTTTATACTAACCCATATTTCTTCTACTTCTACAAATATGTAGGTTCGGATCGTTGAGGTGCTTCAAGGCCATTTTCAAATAAGACATGGATAGTTTCTAAGTTGTTGGTGAGTCCTAATGTCCGAGGATGAAACCCACCATTCTAGTTCTAGCTATTTGACAATGTCTAAGACAATGTTCATTTCTTATCTTTTGAGACTTTTTTATAAGTTCTATATGAGATATTGTAATAGTGTAAGGTTATGTCCCAAACCTTGTATTCTGATATTAGATGGTTATGTGTGATACAATATTAGACTATGTTGATAGACGAGAAGTCTATGTTAACTTCATATATGGATAAACGAGGAGTCTATGTTTATGTCATATATAAAGTTTTATTTATATCTGTATTTTCTTACCTATAAAAAGCAATGATATTTGCTAAGGGCTTGTCTAAGGCCTCCAAGAAGACAAAGACGCCGGTTACGACTAAGGGTTGTTCCCCGGTCGTGAAAAACTTGGTATTAGAGCATGAGGTTGAATAGTCTTAGGAATATTTAGGAAATTCTCACTTCTTTGGTACTCTTAAGTCGTGCATCAAGAGTCTTAACTCTATGACTCCTTTTATTATAATTCTTTCTTGTGGTTATAGGCCATGACTACTTGAAGGGCAGCTGCAAGGATAGTTGAAGAGGATATTTATTACGCGGGAGCTCCTCCCCAATACAACCAAGCTCCTCCTCACGAGAAAGTTCCTTTAGGTGGACAAGTTCCTGTCATCGCTCCAGTCATGTGTGTTGTAGAGATAAGATAGGCTTTCCTAAATGTGACCCAAGTCATGGCGACACAAGATCAAGGCGTAACTACTCAAGATAAAGCTATGACAGCTCAAGCAAACTGGGGAGTTGCACCTTCTGTGAACCAAAATGCTAGTACCATGGATTCTCATTTTGAGGGACTTCACAAGGATAAACCCTCATATTTTATTTGGTTCTATGGTGAATGAAGATCCCCAAGACATTTCTGATGAGATTTATAAGATCTTTTATGTGATGTGGGGGAGTTCAAATGAGAAGGTCGAACTAGCCGCTTACTAACTCATGGATGTGGCTAAAACTTTGTACACTCAATGGAAGGACCATAAGGCTTTGAGAATGGGTCCCATAAGTGTGGAATTTTATAGGAAGGCATTTCTTGATAGGTTCTTTCAAAGGGACAAAAGAGAGGCAAAAGTTGAAGAGTTTATCAACCTTCGTCAAGAAGGTATGAGTGTTCAATAATACTCTTTGAAATTCATCAAGTTGTCCAAGTATGCTTCGTGTTTGATGTCCAATCCTCGAGATGGTATGTGTTGTTTTGTGACTGGTGCGTCTGATGATCTTGTAGAAGAGTGCCGGTCTGAAATGCTTCATGACAATATGGAACTTTCTCATTTTATGGTGCATGTTCAGCAAGTTGAGGAGAGTAGGCATAATAGGAAGAATATGGATGTAAAAAGTGCAAGGCCCTATGATGGAGGTACTTCCAAGGGTAGATTTGAAATCCAAGACAAATAAAATTTTAAGAAGAGATTATCAAACCAAGTTCTTTCTAATTTTTTAGATGTTGACAAAGATTGGCAAGAATCATGTAAGGAAATGTTTGATGGGTATGAATACTTGTTTTGGTTGAGTAGAGAGTGGTCACATTGTGAGAGATTTTACCAAGCCCAAGACTCAAAGAAGAGAGAGAAATCAAGCACAAACAAGCGTTCAAGTTTCGGTGCTCGTGAGAAAAAACACTTCTATTTTCTCAAGTCTAGGGGTGATCAAGAGGGTTCTCTGATATTGTTAACGGTAAGTTGAATGTATTTTCAACTAATGTTTATCGATTGCCTGATCCTGGTGACACTTTGTATTTAGTAACTCCTTTAGTGGAATTGAAGTTTTATGTGCTCCCCAATGTCTTAGTTGAACCTTTTTTTTGTTTATACCCTATGGGTGACTTCGTGGTTTTTAAAAGAGTTTATAGGAGTTTTCCTATATAATTGTCAATAGAGTTACATTGGTTGATTTGGTAGAACTTGATTTTTGGACTTTGATGTCATGTTGGGAATATATTTGTTGCATGCTTGTTTTGCTTCATTTGATTTTTGAACAAGGGTATTTAAATTTAAATTATCAAATGAACCCATTTTAGAGTGGAAGAGGGGGAAACTCAATCCCTACAAGTCAAATCATTTCGTGTCTAAAATCTTGTAAGATGATTTCTAAGGGATGTCTCTATAATATTGTGAGGGTCAAGGACCTCGAGCCCAAGGTTTTCATTTAGAATCGGTCCCCGTAGTGAATCAATTTTCAAAAATCTTTACTGATGATTACCCAGAATCTCTCCCGAATGGGAAATAGATTTTTGCATAGATTTGATACCAAATACTCAATACATATCTACTCCTCCTTATGGGATGGCTCCGAGTTGGAAGAATTGAAGGCTAAACTAAAGGATCTTATATATCAAGGATTTTATACAACCGAGCATATATCCATGAAGCGCTCCAATATTTTTTGTGAAAAAGAGAGATGAGTCTCATAGAATATGTCTCGACTACCTTCAATTGAATAAGGTCACTATAAAGAATAAGTATCCTCTCCTTAGGATTGATGATTTGTTTTATCATCCCCAAGGTTCTAGTTACTTCTTGAAAATTGATTTGAGGTCGGGGTATCTCAAAGTCAGGGTGAGAGAAGTTGACATTCCTAAAACAAATTTTTGGACTAGGTACGGTCATTGTGAGTTCCTAGTCATGTCTTTTGTCTAACTAATGCCCCTACGGTTTTTATTGTCCTTATAAAGAGAGTGTTCCAAAATTACCTTGACTCATTTGTAATTGTATTCATTGATGATAATATGGTATATTCTAAGAGTGACGATGAGCACATGAGTATTTGAGGATAGTATTGCAAGCCCTCAAGGAACATCAACTCTTTTCTAAATATAGTGACTGTGAGTTTTGGTTGAGATAGGTTGCTTTTATTGGTCACATTGTTCAAGTGATGGTCTAGAGGTCGATTGAAAGAAAAAGAAGTTGTTAAGAATTGGCCTAGACCTTTGAATCTAACCGATATTCAAAGTTTCTTGGGTTTAGCCGGATATTATAGGAGATTCATTGATGAATTTTCATCAATTGCTTCTCCTTTTAAACCATAAGAAAGTTAAGTTTGAATGGTCGGAAGCTTGTGAAAGAGGCTTTAAAGAGTTGAAAAATAATCGCACCTCCACTCCCATTTTCACCTTACCAGAGGGTACCAAAAGGTTTGTGATGTATTACATTGCTTCTCTCGAGCAGGTTTGGGTTGTGTCCTCATGCAACATGGTAAGGTGATAGCATGTGCCTCTATACAACGCAAGGTGCATAAGAAGAACTATCTAACTCATATCTTGAATTAGCGGTCATAGTGTTTGCTTTCTAAATTTGGAGACACTATCTATACGGGGGTACACGTGGATCTATTCAACGACCATGAAAGTCTTCAATATGTGTTCACTCAAAAATAGCTAAATCTCCAACAAAGAAGGTTGTTAGAGCTTTTGCAGGACTATGATATGAGTGTCCTATACCACCCTAGAAAAACCAATGTGGTTACAGATGCCTTGGTTCAAATTTCTATCGGTAGTGTAGCACATGTTAAAGATGGTAAGAAAGATTTGGTGAAAGATGTGCATAGATTGGCCCAGTTGGGTGTTCGAATTGAAGATTCTCCAAGAGGGGGTTTCATGGTTCATCATAGTTCCGAGTAACCTTTAGTGGTTGAGGTAAAGTCTAAGCAACATCTTGATCCTCTATTGATGAAATTGAAGGAATCGGTACTTAGCAAGGTCATGGAGTCATTCTCCTGGGGGATGGTGTGCTTAGATATCAAGGGAGGTTGTGTGAACCACATGTGCATGATTTAAAGAGACAAACTATGGAAGAAGCCCATGGTTCCCGATACTCCATTCATTCGGGTTCCACTGTGACCTACAACAGTTCTATTGGTGGAACAATTTGAAGAGGATATCGCAGTATTTGAGGCTAAATTTCCTAATTGTCAACAATTCAATGTCGAACATCAAATACCAGGAGGGATAACTAAATAAATAGATATTCCCAGTTGAAAGTTGGAAGGTATCAACATTGATTTTGTTGTGGGTTTGCCCCGTACCTTATGTGAGGCGAAAATATGCATTTTTATCATTGTTTTGCTCATGTTTATCATTTATATTTGTCAGTTTTAAGCATAAATTTTATTTATTGTGCTAAATTATGCATTTCATTTGTAGGATTAATTTTGTGGATAAATGAAGAAGTTTGGAGCTAAAACGAATTATATATGGTAGGTTAAAGAAGGAAATCAAGTACACAGTATATATATATATATATATATATATATAAGAAAATTGCGGCTCAAAATTGTCAAATTTCAATTCTCACGCTGCTTATTACAGCTGCCACGTGGCAGCCATTAAGTGATCAACGCGGCAACACAAATATGCAGCAAATAATTTATGAATCAATGTCTTCTTAGTTTTGAAATAATTATTTTAGGAGGACGAGGCCAAGAATAAAGAATTAAGACACAATATAAATTTTCTTGTAGCTTTGAAACATTTAAGAGCTGTTGAGAAGGCCGGAGAATTGTGATTTATTCTTTCTTCTCCTTTATTATTTATTTGTATTCGTGATTAATAAAAGATATTTTACCTATAGTGATTAACTTTTTATCATTAACACAACCACATTTATTTTAACAAGTTTTGATTGTGTTTTTGAGAAAATGACTAGCTAATTTTCACAACTAGGGTTGTGGAACCCATGTACAATTAACAACGTAAGAATGCTAGTTAAACAATTTTTAAATAGTGTCTTTTCATGCATTGATAATCCTTTTGTTTAGAAGTCTTTTTAACGAGTGCAAGCGTTAGAACTCGCTTTGGTTCTACTTGCCATACCAAGGAGGTAGTTAATAAGAAAAGAATTATCAACATAGATTTAGTGTGATACTTTCTAATAGTCTAGTATCGATTGGTGCGAGTAATAACTAAGTCATGCATCTATTAGGATGTATATTATGAAGTAATGGTAAGGGTTAGTAAATTATACACACGTAGCCGGACCAAGGTGCGGGGTGAAGTTCTCTTGTTGCCGGACCATGGAATTAGAGATACCTAACTTATCATTTTGCATGTAATACACTAGAAAAGAATTGTTATTACTAGGATAACCACGTAACGAGTTTATAGGGAACATATTCTTAGTTATTTTTATTAATTTGCATATAAATTAATACTTACTTCAAAGCTATTTTTATTGCTTTTATTTTAATTTCAATTTTGAATACCCATTTTTATATAAAGACTATCAAATTAAATATTTTCTATTGATAATATTCTTGCATATTCTTTGTGGGATAGACCCTGACTCATAGTTGGGTAAATATTTTGCATACGACTGTTTATATTTCTTTTCAAGAAGTATATTTAAACGTTATCAACAATGACGCTGCTGCCGAGGAATATGACTTAGAAATTGTATTTAGTATTTATTTTAAATTGTAGTTTTTTTAGGATAAGTTTTCAAATATTTTTTAGTATTATTCTTATTATTATAATATTTTATCTATTCTTCTTGAGATGTCATCTGAAAAGGTATGTAGTGATGAGTGTCCTAGCAATTTGTGCCCAACTTATTTTATGTGTTCTTATAGGGTAATTTTTGTTTTTTCATCAAGATAGGTTTTATGGGGTCATGGAAGATTCGTTAACACTTTGCATTAAATCAATATGTAGGTGCCTTGGTGAATATGTCTTTGAATTTGATCTCTATTATTTAGATATTATGTTGAGTCCACTGATTAAATCACATGACACCCAACAATTTGGTAATAATATGTGTGAGGAAGAAAACAAAATACTTCTAAATCATCTTGAAGAGCTAAAACTGAGGGCCTATTGTTTGATCATACTTTTATTGATGTTGTCCCTATTGAGAAGAGTGGACTAGAGTTATGTATTGAAGTAGATAATATTATTTTTAAAAACTCTATTATGTGTAAATATGAGTGCGTAAATAATAAAACAATTCATGAGTTAGGGCGCATGGACCTCATTCCAAACTCTTTTTCACATTATGTTTCGTTGATGAGAAATTCATTGAGTCATCTGAGCCTATGAAAGAGTGTATGGAGGCGGAAAATTGTGTCTATATTTTTAAATTTATTGTTCCAATATTGGAAAATTACACACTTAGGATACACGAAGTGCATAATGCGATATCTAATGTTTGCGACCTTTATTTTTATGCAAACATCCCTTGAGCGTAATAGAAAAAATTGATTCAAAATTGGGGGTGCAACTCATATCTTTAAAGTGGAATAAAAATTAATAAAATTGATGATGTCATGCTACGATTTTAAATTAAGTTCTTATTGGGAGGCAACTCAATTAGTAGTGTAACTTCTTTTATTCTCTTTTTTATTATTTATTCGTATTACTTTTTTTCTTTCTTGTTTTTGCAGATTAGGGGAAGAGTGATTACACAAAAAAAAAAAAACAAAGGAGCATGTTTGAGCTTAAGTGAGGGGTGATGACCTTTGATATAAATTTAGACAATATTATACTAGATAGTCCTTAAGTCCTCAGGGAGTTTTCCTAAACCTTGTTTTATATTTTATTTAATGCTTTGGGGACGTAACATCTTTTAAGAGCGGAGTGGAGGAATGAATTCCTAGTTTTTACTATTTTATTGAGCTTTTTTAGGATGGGTTCCTTGGCTTTTGTTTTCGGTTCTTTTCCTGAGGATAGTCCGTTTGAACCGAGCGTCTTGTATTTATTTATTACATGAATAATTTTTTTTATTATTATTTTGGAGAGAAAATAAAATAACCTTTTTATTTATGTGATACTTACTATTTGGGCCTAATTTAAGTAGTACTTTCTTATGAATGCGTGAATGATGACATCTAGGTTCATGGTTGTGACTTCGTATATATCTTATTTTATTTTGTAGTTTGATACGATTTTATATCTCTTATAAGTGGAATTGATCCATCTTGATTTCTACTTGTGCCATGTGTGGTGAGATTTTGTTTATTCGATGTTTTGCATCCTAGTCTAGATCGCCCTACATGTTATTAAAGTGAAATACAAAGTGTTGTAATTGTTTAAGAGATAATAATAGGATTTCATTGACTTGTCTTGTAAATTTTAGCCCTTTTAAGATATTTTATCATTACTTATCCCTTTTGAGCCTGTAGCCTTTTGATAGTAACCATATTTTCCCCTAAACTATTTTGTTTAATCCCTAATTATGCACCTTGCTTCCTTGAGCATTATAGCATAGACTAATTCTACTTATGAATTTTGAGGAAAAAAAGGACGGATGATTGAAAAATTAATCAACGATAGCTACAAAGTTCTAACAATCCCTCTTTGAAAGAATGTGACATGAAAAAAATATAAAGAAGAAAAAAAAGTTATCTTGATGATGGCCCTGGTCCTTACAAGGACACCTTGCACCTTAATGCATGTAAAATACGTAAGCTGAGGGTTACTATTATGAAGGAAAACTAAAAAAACATAATGGTTTAAACATTCTTGAGATGATGAGAATTACTTCTGAAATTATTGTTGAAGAGAGGGCTGACAATAAAGAGAAGAAAATATGGGTGATGAAGCCTACAAATTCAGAAGTGTTTTTAAGGAAGTGTTAGTCACTATTATATATTTTTCCTACCCGTCCCGTATCCTACATTACAACAAGTTAAAGTCCTATTTGATTCTATCAAAGCATTCTTAATTAGTGGAGATGTACATAATGGGCAACCATACGACTCTTTGTGCATACTGTGAATTTTATTTATGAGTGTGAGAGTTGTTCTTGTTATGAAGTCTTTATTGTATATTCAGTCTTTTGAATTGAGTACGTGGACTATTTATTCTTGTGAGGGAAGTTGTTTCATGATAGATAGGTGATTTTATTAACTTTCCTTGATAAGAGTAGGTGAGAAAACTTAAATTTGAAGAGTTTAAAGTCCTTGCTTAAACTTAGAAAGTTAGAGGTTTGTTGTTTATTTGGGTGTCTTGCATAATGATTGCGAAGTATACTTGATGTTTTGAAAATGGTATATGGACTAATTGTTTTTATTAACCAAAGGAATAACGTTGCTAGTATGATTTTTTGATTTGAGCTTTAACGTTTGCTCGAGGACGAGCAAAAGATTTAAGTGTGGGGTGTTGATGTGAGGCAAAAATGCAATTTTTTTTTATCATTATTTGCCTTACATTTATCATTTATATTTGTCCTCTTGAGCATATATTTTATGGATTGTGATAAATTGTATCTTTTATTTGTAGAATTAATTTGGTGGAAAAATGAAGAACTTCATAGGAAATTCAAGCTCCAAATTGTCAAATTTAAATTTCCACGCTGATTATTGTAGCTGCCACGTGGAGGCCACTAAGAGATTAACGCGACAATACGAATCTGCAGCAAATAATTGATGGAATCAATTCCTTTCGGGTTTTGAACTCCTAATTTAATTTGGACTCAACTTTTTTATTTAGGATTTTCTTTAACTGTAAATAGTCCATAGAAATAATTATTTTAGACTAGCTTTGGAACATTACAAGAGTCGTCGTAAAGCCCAAAGAATTGTGGTTTATTATTACTTCTCCTTTATTATTTATTTGTACTAATGATTAATAAAAGTTAGTTTAGCTATATTTATTAACTTTTTTAACATAAACAGAAGTATATTTATTTTAATAAATTTTGATTGTTTTTTTGAGTTAATAAGAAGATAAATTTCACAACTAGGGCAGTGGGAACCATAATCTATTTACAAAGTATGAATAATAATTAAGCAATTTTTAATAGTGTTTTTGCATGAATTGACAATTGTTTTGTTTATAAGTCTTTTTAACGAGTTCACGTATAAGACTCGCCTTTTTTCTACTTGCCGGACCAAGGAGATAGTTAGTAAGAAAAGAATTATCAATATAGATTTAGTATGATACTATCTAATATGCTAGGACCAATAGGTGCAAAGTAGTAACTAATTCATTCATCGATTATGAAGTCTAATATGAGATTATGCTAAGGGATAAATTATACACACGTAGTCAGACCAAGGTGCGGGGTGAAATTTTCTAATTTCCGGACCAAGAAATTAGATATACCTAACTTATCACTTTGCATATAATGCACTAGGAAAGAATTGATATTACCAGGATTACCGTGTTAGTAGCTTATGGGGAACACATTCTTAGTTATATTTATTTATTAGGGTATAAATAAATACTTAGTTCAAAGCTATTTTTATTGCTTTCATTTTTATTTTAAATTAATTCCCTCCCCCCCCCCCCCCCCCGCCATTTTTATATAACAACTATCGAGTTAAATATTTGCTATTGACAATATGCTTCAACATTCTTTGTGGGATCGACCCTGACTAATACTTGGGTAAATATATTGCATAGGAGTGCTTAAATTTCTTTTCAAAAAGTATATTTTAATTCTATCAGTTCTCGGAGACAAATGATAAAATATGGGTGACTGTTGATAAGTTGACAAATTGTTCCCACTTACTCCCCATCAAAGCTATTTATCTGGCAGAGCACTATGCTAGATTTTACCTTAATGGTTTAGTGAGGTGGCATGAAGTTTCCTTGTGTATAATATTGGATAGGGGTCCCTAATTCACTTTTAGGTTTTTGAAGACATTCGAAAGTGGGCTAGGTACCGAGGTGAAACTTGGTGTTGTATTTCACCCACAAACGAATGGTTTGGTAGAACGAACCATCCAAACCTTAGAAGACATGTTGAGGGGATGTGTTATTGACTTCAAGAGAAATTTAGATGATCATGTATCCTTGATAGAATTTACCTACAATAATAGGTATCATTCAAGTATCGCCATGAAATTCTTTGAGTCCTTTTGTGGGAGGAGATGTAGATATCCAATTGGATGGTTTGAGGAAGGTGAGTTTTCTCTAATATATACCTAAGCTATGCTAAATGTTTTGGAGAAATTCAAATTTATAAGGGATAGTTTGAAAATGGCCCGCAGTCGACAAAAGTATTATGCCAGCAATAGAAAAAGGGACCTTGAATTTATGATTGGTGACCTGGTTTCCTTGAAAATATAACTCTTGAAATGGGTGATGAGATTTGGTAGAAAGGGGGGTATGTGAGTCCTTATGAGGTTGTGAAACGTATCGGTTGTGTGGCCTATGAGTTTAAACTACCTATTGAGTTGGCTCCTGTCCATTCCTTTTCCATATGTCCATGCTCAATAAGTGCATAGCTGATCCGGTGCCTATCCTTCCTGTAGAAGCATTATAGATCAATGCTAACCTTTCCTATGAAGAGGTCCTGGTCAAGATCTTAAACCGAAAAGTGAAGAAGTTGAGGAATAAAGGGGTAGCTTCCATGAAGGTTCTTTGGAAGAACCAACTAGAGGAAAATTCTACTTGGGAGAACGAGGCTGACATGAGATCCAGATATCCACATTTTTTCCCTCCTCTTTTAGTCAAGGTTGAGTTTATTAACTTCTCCTAACTTTTTATTTTGAACGGTCTTAATTATGTTTTGAAACTTTTATCATTTTCCCTTCATTATGTATGATTTTGTGAAAAAACCATTTTCAAATATGTCTTGAACAATGTGTCTTCATACTGGATAATACTTTATTACATGTTTGGTATATTGTGTTATGAGATATTTCTTAAAAAAATTAAGTGATGCTTCTTGTTGAAAAGTATGGAGCGATATAGAAAGGAGGACATTTCTCTTAGTAAAATGTGAAATATGTGCATATTGGTAGTAGATGTAATTCCTACCTTTTTATGAACTATGATTGTTTGAGAATAGAAGTGGATGTTCCCTTATTGTGCTTGTTTAATTATAATTTCTTTGTGTTTGTTTGGATGATAGTCTTGAGTCGTTAATTAAAAAGGTGTTTAAGGTATCATTCGACGACGAATGTCCCCAAGGGGGGATATTATTACACCTAAGTAAACTCAATGACTTAAGCTATGGCTACATAAGTAGTTTATGGACTTCATAAGGGTTATAAAGATTATAGAGGTCCTATTTTATGTTAATTAACTTAGTTTGGGAATATAGGTTAAAGGGAGATTAAAAACGACCATGATGTTCGGTGAACTAGTAAACTAAACTACTGTGGTCTTAGTGGTGGTATGATGGTTTCAAAAAGGGTCTAAAGAGTTTCTCATGAGAAGGTGATGGTAGTGGACATAGGTGCCTAAGATAGGATTTATGGAACCAAGGCCAAGGGTAGAGTAAAAACCTTGAGGGGTAAGACAAAGCCAAAGGCAAAGGATGCCCCAAAAAAGGAGAATGATGCTTCAACCTTCATGAGCATGACTAAGGCCAAGTGGGGGGATCGTGAAGATGCCTTTTCCATGAAAACAAGGTGGCTTTATGGACTAGCTACTGTAAAAGGAACCACAAGCCATTTCAAGAGTCGTGTGCACTTGATGGAAGGGAGGCTTGGCTCATGGTGTTGCCTTATGCGTTTTGGAATAAGAGAATTTTAGAGGGGCTACTGCCAAAAGCATCGCAAGCCAATTGACCGTCTGTGGTACATGTTCACGGACAAGGGGAAGGGTTGTGAAGATTACTTAGAACTTTTCAGCGTGTCACGTTTAGGGAATATACTCCCTCACACTTCATGAGCACCACCTCGGGCAATTAAGCACTTCACGGCTTGTGAAGTGGGTCGTGAAGGTGGACAAGTTTCATAACCAAGGTTAAGTTGGACTTCACTTTTGAAAGGCCAGCTTAATGAGGTTTGTTTTTTTATATCGTAGGGGTTGACTATATTGTGGTTTTTAGGTCACTTATAACTCAACTCTCAGTTACACAAGCCCAAATTGAAACCCAAATGCTCCCACTTCTCTCTACATTCCCTCTCTACCCAACCTCCATTGAAGAAACCTAGAAGCTTGAAGAAGAAAACCCAATCTCCAAGGTTCTTACTCTATTTATTGAATAAAGTCTTACTAAAGGTATATATTCTTTCATTCTTGGTATTCCTTTCCCCAAAGACCATTCAGAGATGATTTCAAAATCACCCAAATCTAAGGGTTTTCTCTACGAATGGGTTTTCTTGGAAGTTAAAAATTTTGGGTTAATTGTTATGAATTGTGATTGTTTAGTCTAATTAACTGTATATTTGTTGGGAATTGATGTTGTTTAATTGAGATTTTGTGTGACTCATGTTCTCCAAAAATTTCCTCAATTTTTGGATCTTGCTTATGAATTGAGTTAAAGTGATGAATGTATTCATTATTATTCTTGTGTTAATCATGATATTTCATTCATGGAATGCCTATCGTCATGTATTGTGTAACTTTTATATATTTATTAAAGAACCCATGGATGTCCCCATAACCCTAACCATAATCCTTAGATTATGTGAACTGATGAATAGGGATAGTAAATTTTGGGTATTCTTGGGTTATTGGTTATTTTATGATGGGGATTATGGTTGAATGAGTATTTATCATAAATGTGGAATTGAGTCTTCGTTGGATTTCATGAAGGCCACTGGTAAGACTTTGTCATGAACTAAAATTGTTATTATGTTATAATGGCTTATTCTTTGGTTATGTTGGTTACTTAGAGTATGAATGATGAAGTCATATTTTGAATTTAATGACTTGTGAGATGATGATAGGTGCGTTAATATGTGGAATTCAAGGTAATTATCATGTTAACCGTATGATTATGTTATGAAGCAATGATCTCATATGATATTTGTTTTGATGAAAGGAAATGCTCATCACATACCCTATGATATACGTACATGTTATATGAGGGTTAATCCCCTAGGGCCTATCTTATGAACTAATGTTTAAGAAAGACTTAAAGGTTCTTTAAAAAGAGAAATTTAGCTTAGCACCGTGTGAACTTGACAATGAGAGGTGTTCCTTCACAAAAGAAGGGAGGCTCACACTATGTTCTCTCATGAGGTTGAAACCATAATGCTAATTTGCATAAAGAGGGTTTTTAGTAACAACCTCCTAGTTCTTTAACTATGTGCCTGTCACGGCCGGGGAGAAAACCCTAGGCATAATAGCCGTCTTCTTCCTCGAAGAGGACTTAGACTTGCCTTTAGCATATATCATTTCATATCATAGGTACAAAAATGTGGAAAATTTAAAAGTTTTACAAAATGAAGTGTACTTTGTCACTCCTCGCTTATAAAGTATACATAGACATCTCGATTATGCAATATAGTAAATTCATATGATGCAATCTAATAGTTGTCTCACACGTACACCATCGATGGTAGAAACATAAGAATTTAGGCATAGCCCTTACACTAGTACAATATGCCACATATAGGCTTACAACAATATCTCAACATAAGGAATTAATAAGTGTTTAACATATACAATACTAATGAAGATCAAAATATGGCATCATCTTCGAATATCAGGACTCACTAACAAATTGGGAAAAGATGAAAGTTTTCTTCAAAATGGCCTTAAACTCCTCAAAGGCCCAAACCTACATTTTTTGGGAAAAGGTAAGATAATATGGTTTAGTACATCACACGTACGAAGTATGGCTTCTAGCCATAAAAATCATCAATGCATGGGGAAAAAGGACATTTTAGTCAAAATAATGTTTTTTATTAGTTTAGCTTATCATGCGCATATTACAAGAATTATAAGTCAACTCAACATAAAAAATCAACCCCAACATGTAGACAACCCAAGTAATATATTGTTCAATGCAAAAAATAGAATTTTATAACCCTACCCAATGATTAGTATCACATTAAGTTACCTACTTCATACATACAACATAACTTTATATATCATCATGACATGCTTGTCATAGAATTATCATATATAACTCGACATACATAACAGATAATCAACTATGTCATAAGAGAACACCACTAGGACCATCCTTTAGTATCAAACAAGTGTAATGTGAAAGAGAAGCCTCATACCCTCCCCCACACTATGTGAAAACCTTTATGAAAATCCCTAATAAGAGTTCAGACAATTAACATATTCATTTATTTTTAAATTACAGAAAGAAGTTACAAATAACCGACATTAGACCATGTGAGTTACTTGGAATCTAATGTTATACTCCCAGACTGAAAAGATAGAGTTAAAACTTGCCTAAGGTGTAACCTTTTGTACATGGTTATGTGGAACTACCAAGCTAGATTCCTATGTGGGCACACAGTTAAGGGTCAAGGATATTGCTACTACAAACCCTAACTTACTAAACCTTAGAGTTTCGTCTCATGAAACAACACATATATTGGGGATCCGGACTTGCTAAATGTGAGGAAACCCATGTGGGAGGCCGAACTTATTAAACATGAGACCTCCATCTTATCTACATGCCCTTTCGGTGCTAAGCATTTATTCCCTTCAGTAATCGTCTTCATTCACCATACTAATAAAAATTAGTCTGTACAAGAACCTTTTTTAAACATCTTATCATAATAGCTCATAGGTAATCATAAGTGAAAACAATCCTTTTCACTTTAGAAACCACATACAAGTGAGTAAACCTTTCACTCAATTATTTATTGTAATCAAGAGAAACTACTTTCAATCATATAATAATCATATAATAACATGAACACATGCTTCATATCTAATTCACGTGCCTAGGGTTAAGGATGAGGAAACAACATCACACGAACATATTAGCTTTCACATCATTACGATACAAGTAATTCATCTTACATAGTTGAGTTCAAGAAAGAACCAACGTCGATACCCTCTTGCCCTTTCATGGAACCTCATACTTCAATCATCCAAAAAATTCATTATCAATACACAAAATAAGGTAATTCAAGAAGCAATTCCATAGTTAAAATCAATGTAGTCAATCAACATATTCATCATCTTTAAAATTCACCATATCAATTCAAGGTTTTCATGATATCGGGGAAAGACATGGGTCCATGGGAATCTTGCGTGGATAACAAGAAATAAACATTTATATATGCTTAAAAAACATTAATTGACCATAATACATCACATTTGATACTTAATTTTATTTTTAAAAGAAGACCCATGAGTAGAGAAAACCTAGTTTGGAGAAGTTTGAAAATATTTTGAAAAAAACTCTTGAGGTAAGAAATCCAAAGAGTGAAAGAAATCATACTTTAACCAAGACTTTATACACAAATTTGATTAATAAATTGGGAATTCGATCTTCTTCTTCAATCTTCAAAGCTTCTTTAATGAAGGTTGAGTAGAGAGAGAAAGTAGTGAGAAGGGATAACTTTTAGGTTTTGATTTGGGTTTCTTTTTTTGAGTGGGAGATTGTTGTGAAATATAATTTAAAATAAATATATAAACATTCCCTAATATACTAAAAAGACCCCTCACTTGCGTTGACCTTTTTATGAACTGAAACTTGAGTTCTAATTTCAAATTTTCCGTCAGGAAACCAGTATGTGTCGCATAGCTGTTCCCGCAAGATTCCCAAAATTATTTTTTGATAAAGTGGAGACCGCGAAGTTTCTGCAACGCGGACTAATAATTTGGTCTATGGTGAACCATGTCCATGACTCGTACTGGTTTTTTCAGTGTTATTTCTTGCTGCCTTGGGCAACTTGTATGGCCGAGGGTGCGGTCCCTCCAAGGACCTCTAGGGTTGTTCTTGGGGGGGGGGTGGTGGTTCATACCTGGACTTTTAGACCCTATAAAACTTTTTTTACCTATTTAAAGTATATTTATAAGTATTAGTCTCCATACAACACACCCAAACATTCACAGGATATAAGGATGTTTTCTAGTTCAACTGCACTAGTTTCCGGACTTCATGGTCGTCCCTTGACATTTAGACTCTAATACTTCTAACTAAAGTTTATTACATTATTATAGGTCTGGAAACGTCATTTGAATCATTAATTAATAGGTGAGACTCTAGCTATGTCATGAAACTTCCAGAGCATTGCAGTGCCCCTATAGGAAGACTAGCTAGTAGATCCGCCTAGATGTTATTATGATGTATATGTCCTACCTTGAAAAGTAGGATGACCTCCTTTCGGTGTATGTGAGGGGATAACACCGGATTCCATGTTTATCTAAAATGGTTTATTGTTAGTTATGGTGACGTTTCTCGAAACTAAAATGAATAACTAAATGATAATGATAACATGAACACTAGATAGGATTATTTAAGGGGTATCACTTAGTGTAGGTAGGGGAATGAGACTTTACTTATACATTGCAAAAATGTACCATGAAGGGAGTTCTACGAGGGGTTCTCTATGTATACATGACATATGTGATGTTGACTTATATGAAGATGGCTTAGCTTGTTATACATTATATTGGTCTAAATTAATATACATGACATTGACTACACTTGTGACGAAAATACATGATGAAAAGAATATGTGCATGGTATGTTTGTTAGTTGACTTGGTTTTTTGTGGGGTTATGGGGCTTCATGAAGACATTGCGCTACTTGGCTTGGATTGGAGTTGTGAGTAATGTACCAAGTTATGTTGATGAAATATATTCTAAATATGAATTGTGGATTATGGATCTAATGATGTAATCTTGAATATGAATATTGGTGTGGTTTCATTATTTTTGTGTTATGGACTTGAGTATGCTTGTAATGTGCATAATGGTTTGAAAAGTGCATTTCATATGTTTATAGTAAAATGTTTCTTTGTGCGTATTTTCAAAAGTTTTGCTTGCATATATCCATGGTTAGTACATGTGACTTGTACCAACCCATATTTCTTCAACTTCAACAAATATGTAGGTTCGGGCCGTTGAGGTGCTTCATGTTTTTCAAAGAAGACTTGGATAGTCCCCAAGTTGTAGGTGAGTCCTCAAGTCCGAGAATAAAACCCGCAAATCTAGTTCTAGCCATTTGACTATGTCTAAGATAATATTCATTTCTTATCTTTTGAGACTTCTTTGTAAGTTCCATATGAGACATATTGCAATAGTGTAAGGGCTATGTCCTAAACATTGTATTCCAATATTTTTGACACGATATTATACAATGTTGATAAATAAGAAGTCTATGTAGACTTCATATATGGATAACAAGGAGTCTATGTATAATTTTTATGTAATGTTTAATTTTTTCCGTATTTTCTTACCATCAAATGCAATGATGTATGTTAAGGGCTTGTCTAAGGCCACCAAGAGGACGAAAACGCCAGTTACAACTATTGGGTACTCCCCCGTCTTAACAATATCCCAAAACCCCTCTTTTAAATATTCTCTCTCTAAATGGTTGAAGAAAAAGGAAAAGTTAAAGCTAGGCTCAAGTTAAATCTCAAATCTTAAAGGTATGATGGATTTTCATCCATGGGATCCTTTCTCCCATGGATTCGCTTAAGATTCCCAGATTTTGAAGTGTAAATCCCCAATTCCAGTTAGGGTTTTTTCCAATTGTGACAACTCATATTCTACGTGTACTAGTTCTATTTATATGATGCTGATAAATTTCCTTGTGGTATATTTATGGACTCAAATTCCTATATTACTAGTGACAATAGAATAGGTTTACTGTGAAATGTCGGTAGATTTTGATGCGACACGATTGAGTTGACATCAATGGAAGTATTTAAACTTTAGATCATAAGGTGGTATTTGAGTCTAATGTTTAAATTGACATACAATAGAAAAGATTATAATTAATGTAAAGTATTAAGGTCTAGAAATTGAATACAATATTGAGGTGCTTGCTTGACTTAACTAAGATAGTAGGTGACAAGTAGGTGCATCAGCTACTTTGACTGATTGACCAGTCCAAAGGACAAATTGAGTGCATCACCTACTTTGACTTGTTAACCAATCTAAAGGAAAAAGTAGGTGCATCAACTACTAAGACTCTTTTGACCATGTAATTGGGACAAGTACACTACCACTTACATGCATTAATCTGGACCAAATTGAGTAGAAGGATAGGTTAAAAATGGACAGCCAAGGGCAAACATTCTAAAGTCAAGAAAAGGCCCAAGTGAAAAGTTCAAGTATGTGAATAAACTACTTGCATTAATTATCTCCCAAATTGACAAGAAAATAGGGAAAATTGGCAGGAAGGCCTACCAAGTGTCGAAGATTTTAAGGACCAAGTTAAAAGGCCAAGTAGGTGGGTCACCTACTTGATATATATGGCCCTAAATTGCCCAATACACCTTCATTTTAAAGGAATAAATACAATATATTTTTCTTCATTTTTAACTTGAAAATTTTCATATTTATTATGTTTCTTTGTTAGTCTTTCTATGATTCACACAGCAGACCCAAAGAAACTTATGGTTCTCGAATATTCTCCACATCTTCAATAAAAAAAATTGAAAGGGAGTTTGAATTTTTGAAATACAAGTTTAGAGGATAAATTTCTAGAAACTAAGGTTAGGCTGCTGCCCATTTTTTGCCTCTCTTCAAATACAGGTTTGGGTGGACAATTTTGTATATATTTTTAAAGAAGTCGTTGAAGATTTTTTTCTTAGCTGTAGTATTTATAATTGTAACGACCGGGGAGCACCCCCTAGAAGTAACATGGCATACTTGACCTCTCAAAGGTCTTATACAAGCCCATCGTTATCATTCATGGCATTGTCATCTTAAATTTGGTGGAAAATTTAAAACTTGCATAGCACATCATATGCTAAAATAATCCCTTCGTATATATATAAAAATATAATTCATAACACATAGTTAAAGAATCTAAGTCTCTTTGACACCTTAGAATCAACATCTTTAGAATAATAGGTAAACAACCCTTTTAAACATAAAGAATAACTAGCTATTACAAGATTTTGCTTAAACAATGACATAGGAAATCCTTGAACTTTAGGATCCCTTTCCTTCAGCTTGGAAAATACATATCAAGCCCTTCACCTTAAAGACATCCTTTAAGCATCCATAACCTATACTTTGTGTAAAAAGGTAAGGAAGAATGGTGATTGAATACACTAAGTATGGCAACCATGCAAAAACATGCATTTAAAAGGGGACATTTTACTTTGAAATCATGTATTATGTGTTTTTGTGAAAACTTCATAAAACTTGATACAGTAAGCATCAAATAATTCACATACTCCATTTATCATATACAAGTGTCATGGTATAACTTAAAATCATATATTTCAATTGAGACATATTTAGGAGCACTTTACAGTAACATTACAGTAACTTCTTTCTCAATTTACAGTGAACTCATTTTACTTTAACTCCTTGACTTTTCAAGTAACCCTATATTAATGCTTAGTGCAATGCATAGATAATGTCCCATTACACTATCCACACTCAAGCATTAGTTTAAAGCCACAACGTAATCATGCATACGACCTTCATTAATCAAACACAATAGAATCAATTTATACAACAAGGCATATAATCCACATTTGACCAAACATAATTTATGGACCACGTATAAGAACTCATTTAAAGAAAACCTACAAGTTAAGACTTACCAATATATTCACAGTAGGAATTATCCAACCATTAGCATAATTAGACTTCAACTTCACTTAAACCTCAAAAAACCTTACTTATGACCCCCAAACCAAGCCTACTAGTGCAATGTACATGTGAAGTCCCGTAACTCCACACATACTTAGTAAACTCATATATAGACTACAAGTCTTAACATGTACTTCATACATCACACATGATAAGTATAAATAACAACATGCATATCCAACACGACCTCATCATATAGTCAACAAGACCAACATTATGCATATTAAGTAAAACAACATCAGATAGACTCATTAGGACTCATACCATACATATCATCACAACAAGTCGAGAGCACTACAATGGTATGCATAAGGAACATAAACAAGACCATATACATTTGCACACTTTCCTAGAACTTCTTTCAAGAGCTACTTGTGCAATGCATAGGTAAAGTCCCATACCATTACCTACACTAAGCAACTTCCCTTAGGTTGTCCTAGTGAGGGTCCATGCTTAACTTCTGTTGTCCATTTTTACTTTAGGGAAACTACAGACTTAACTGATATAGACCATGTTAGATAAACATGGAATCCGGTGTAATGAAACCCTACACCAAAAGAAAGTGGACTACTTGCCAAGTTAGTACCAAAACATGAACATAGCCTTCTAGGTGTATCCACTACCTAGTATTCCTATGGGGGCAACATAGTTGTAGAACTAGGAGATATATTTGGGACCCGCTTGATGCACAATTGCATAAATTTCACCATCTCATGAGAACTATTGTGAACCTACCTTCCAACATTGGTAAGGGACACATCTCTTATCTAGTTCGCTCGGTGGCAAGCTAAGTTCCCTTTATTTAAGTCTTTATCATCATTACTTTATAAAAATAAGCTTTAGAAGATTGACTCCCTATATGCTTAACTCATAGGTCATAGATTAGAGTTCATCAACCTAAATCATGTGACAAAGCTTTTCAATGGACATAGCATATTCAAGAACTATCTAGTTGAGGATACACTTGAGAACACTTTTAAAGAGACCTTGTATTGACTAGATTAGCATACATACTTAATGGACATGTTTCATGTGTCTGTGTATACATATATGTGAGCAAACCTTTCACCTAACACCCTTAGACCACACATTTTAATATTTCATTTTATTCATGCGTAACTCATGTTCATAGCTTAATAATGCATTCATATTCATGAACATATGAATGCATTCATATTGATGAACATATGAACAAACCTAGAAACTATCCTATAAAGGAACATATGTGCGATGCATTTACAAGGTCCTATACTCTTGTCCATCCTAGTACACCTATCAAGTCATCATAGTAAAGTGTTACTTAATGATTTTTCATAGACATATACTTTACATTTTTAGTAGTAGACGCTACTATATATAAGAATATCCTTTCATTGGACACCATGAACTTATACTACATGTAAGAATGCATAAGGTGTTAGTATATGTACATTGGCAAACATGATAACATAATGTCTATCAACATCACATAGATGAAGCCAACCTCTTAGACCACAATGCACATTCAAGCATAGACCACACACCATATAATAACATAGGAGACAAAACACTCCTACATTTGCATTCAAGACTTCTAACATTGGCTAATATCACATTCATATAGGGGTATATAGGTAGGGGTTATTCATTATCATTACTTCATTAATGGAAGCAACAATACCTACCCTACATAGTCATTCAGATGTTTACAATATTAGCAATAAAACCTATATAATGAACTAGCATAGAAGATTAGCCATGATACTTCACATAGTGTAACGACCTGTTTAGTCGTTTGAGTAGCAGAATTTATTTTTGGGAAAAACTGGCTGAATACGACGGACACCACGATGGACCGTCGTGGGCACGACGGACCGTCGAGGTGGTACCATTCCAAAACACTTGGCATTATGAAATTGAGTGTTGAAACTGAGTCTCTGAACTCTGTGACGGACCTGCAGGACGGACCGTCACAGTCACGACGGACCGTCGTGAGCCCCCCGTGTCAAAACACTTAGACTCTTGAGAAATTGGTGCTGGGAGCAACTCTCTGTCCATCGTGACGGAAGTGCAGGACGGACCGTCGTATGCACGACGGACCGTCACAGACTCCTTGAAGAAATTTGTGTCCATGACGAACCTGCGTGACGGACCATCGCAGGCACGACGGACCGTCACAGGTTCCGTAATCCCAGACGGGGTCAGATTTCTGACTATTTTTAAAGGGGTGTTTTGGACCATTCCGGCTTTAATTTATAAAGTTAGTGGGTTAATGTTATTAGTTCAATTCCTTGGGGGTTGAAAGACTAACTTTGAGTAACTTGGTGGGTTGGTTTCATTACTTTTGAAACTTGAAATCTTGTGATTTAGGGTAAGAAGAGAGGAAGGTTGGAGGAAGAAAGAGAAAGAGAAAGAGAAGAGAAAAGAGGCGCTTGAGAGAGAAGGAGCAAGGATTCTTGAAGACTTCTTGCTTGAACACAAATCCTTGGTGAAGGTAGGTTATGGTTTATGCTATTTGTAGTAAACTCTCAATAGCAAATGATATGTATTGAGTATTCTTGTAAATCCTTCTATATGCTTAATTGTATGATTTTATGAGTATGATTATATGTTTGTGATGAAATAAGCATGATGAAGCTTGTGAACCCTAAATCTTGATGAAACCCTAATTTTACTTGTTATGAAATTTATGATGCCTTAGTATAAAAGAAGGCTTGATGAACTTTGTATTGTAATTGTGATGCCTTAGTATAAAAGAAGGCTTGATGAACTTTGTATTGTAATTGGGATGCCTTAGTATAAAAGAAGGCTTGATGAACTTGTATTGTTATTGTGATGCCTTATTATAAAAGAAGGCTTGATGAACTTTGTATTGTAATTGTGATGCCTTAGTATAAAAGAAGGCTTGATGAACTTGTATTGTAATTGGGATGCCTTAGAATAAAAGAAGGCTTGATGAACTTGTATTGTTATTGTAATGCCTTAGTATAAAGAAGGCTTGATGAATTATGTTGTGAGAATTATGACGCCTTGGTATAAAAGAAGGCTCGATGAATATGAGGATCGGAGTGCCACGTTCCGGCACCAGGATAGAAATGAGGATCGGAGTGCCACGTTCCGGCACCAGGATAGAAATGAGGATCGGAGTGCCACGTTCCGGCACCAGGATAGAATATGGATCGGAGTGCCACGTTCCGGCACCAGGATAGAAATGAGGATCGGAGTGCCACGTTCCGGCACCAGGATAGAATATGGATCGGAGTGCCACGTTCCGGCACGGGATAGAATATGGATCGGAGTGTCACGTACCGACACGAGAGGAATAAGTTATGAATCTTGAAAGATGTTAATATGCTAAGTCTATGAACCTGTTAATGAGTATGGTTTTGAGGCATGAGTCCTCCTGGATGAACTTGGTGATAATTATTGATGATTGTAGTATTTGTTGTTACTACATGTTGAGTATTATAGTTGATTTGTGAGATTAACTGATATATACTGTTTTCTATTCTGAGTTGGCCGATGATACCTACTCAGTACGTGTGGTTGTACTGACTCCTACTTGTTTGTTTCTTTCTTGTATTTGTGGAGTGCAGCAACCGTGCCGTCGTCTTCAACTCGATCGCGATTCTAGCCAGTCTTCACTGTACCGGATCTCAGGGTGAGCTATGCTTCTAGCTTGGACTGGATCTTCTTTTCTCGTCTTGATGCCTTGAAGTTCCGGCATGGACTAGCTTTCATTTGTGTAACTTCTTAGAATATTCTTAGTTTCGTAATGTAATCATAGATGTTCTTGTGATGATGACTTCCGGATTTTGGGGATAGTTAAGTATTCGTTTGTCGTTATTGAGTTAAGTCTTCCGCGTTGTATTTTATTATTTATGTTTGGGTTTAGATTGGTTGGTTCGCTCACACAGGAGGGTAGTGTGGGTGCCAGTCGCGTCCCCGATTTGGGTCGTGACAATGAGACATCACATAAACGAGAAAGAATGGAATAAAGTGATAAAAATACAAACAAACAACGAATGCACGATAGAAATTCAAGAAGTAAAGATTTTCCTTAAATCACCATAGCCCCTCGAAGATAAGAAAATGACGTCTCTGCGTCGATCCTCCAGACTCTAATAGACTTGGGTTATAAACACATGATACCTATGAACATGGGTCTCTAATACCATTTTGTCATGACTCAGAATGGATGTGATAGAATTCGTCGTATCCCACCAAGAGAAGTCAACCTAAAACTCAACCATTATGATAATGTACGGAAAAAAAAGTCAAAGAAATAATTACTAATAAGGATAACAAATCAACTTAACTAAATTTCTAAAACCTGATTGTCACGTGTACAAGCCTATAATGTATTGCAATAGATTTAAAAGAAATAAACAAGTCTCAAAGGATGTTGTCACTATAATTGGACAAGATAATTAATTGGAGTAAGGCCCACTGAGATAAAAAATAGATACATCATGAACCTCTACAAGAAGCCTTAAAAAAGAAGAGAATAGAAAGCAACGGGTCAGTACCAAATCACATGGTAATGAAAAATTAAACTTCTAAACATAAGCTAATGGAATAGAATACGGGTACTCCATATACCCCAACCAAATCTCCACAACTACAACCTGCATAAAAATCAGTCTAACCTAATAGTTCACAATTTACATTAACACATAGATCAATAACAACACTCTAACGATTTTGGATCAATAATATACATGATCAAGTTAATCAATCACAAATTCCACAGAAATGCACTCACAAGTTCTCAAATTATAGATAATCAATGTAATGAAATGCAATGCCAAGTATAGTGATACATGTCTAAGCTAGTGATGATACACACCTGCTACTTCTTAGTATGATACACATAAGGGACATGACTTTCCATGAATTTTCTGTAACGTGCAACACGACCCTTAATAAAAAATCTGTCACGACGTGCGACACATCCCTCAAATCATAATATCAATCATCGTGCGTAACACGTCCCTCAAAATGATACATTCTCCTTAATTTATCATTCTTTCTCAATTCACATAATACGTATCACAATCATGTCTTTAAACTAATGCAAATGACATCTTCATACAAAAAATGAATAGATGAACATTTTCATAGCAATGCACAATTCAAAATAACAAAATCGTGATACAATATCAACAATTAAACAATAAGCCTTTCAAACTATTTTCAACACATGACACACCAATTATTAATCACATTGTCTTTTATTACTCCATTTTTCATCATTAGAATTATTCAATATGGGAAATTCAACCAATCACCAAGTTCCATTATTCCCCAACACATACACAAGGAAATACATGATTTTATACAAGGGTTGAAAAATCCACTTGCCTCAAATAATTGGTCAATTAATTCGGGACTTGAGCCGTCCTCTTTCGTTCGATTTCTAAATCAATATAATTTATTCAAATAAATAATCACAACAATATATTAATGCACTCAACACCCATATTACTATGTGCCTAGTGTATATAAAAAAACTCACCCCAATCTATAATCAAGTTCTTGAATTTGATGTCAATTCTCATATTTTCCAGTTTCATGCCTAGGTTAAGTTTTAATCTCTCCAAATAATATAACTCAAATTGTATCAGATAATAACATATACTTAATATTTAATTACCTATCTCAATATATCAAAACTTAATTTATAATATGATAACCAAAATATTTTTTTTAACCCAATTTGGATTAAGCGTCAGTAACCTAAGCACTAAAAAAAAACTACCAAACTTGACACATATTATACAAAAATCAAAACTTTCTAATGGTTTTATACTTTGCCAATCAATACTCTCATATCCAATAATTTCAACCATTACTTTATTGAAGAATAAACTATGTTTACCATTAATTTGACTAAAATAATGCCAAACAATATTAACATGTCAACTAATGGTCTGCACTATTTGGATTAAACCGAAAAACTAAATCAAATCAAACCAAATTTTGATTTGGATTGATTTTTTGGATTTTTGGTTTGGTTTTGGATTTATAGTTTACTATATTTATTTTTTTTTGGTTTCCAATTTAGAAAAAATGAAAACCGAAAAATCTATAAAACCAAATCTTATATATATAAATGTAACTTTGTTATGTTATCTAATTATTGACATAACCGATTGGGTTACACTTCTTCAAAACCAAAAATCAAAAACATAAACTGAATAGTATAGAATCAAATCGAAAAACCGAATGCACACCTCTAATGTGAACACTAATGTAACACACTGATTTTTTTAAAACTAAGACTTGTACCATCCTTCATAGTGAGTAAGTTTTTACCAAAGACTTTAAAATTTCTTAAGTATTAAGGTCACTACATGTGAATCTTGAGTTTTAAAAATAACTAAAGAGAGTTCATTCAAGTCATTCTTAAGTTCTTCTAAATATTGGGTCAACTTCAAATAATCATAACTTTAAGTATATGATGATTTAGGTGCCCCATAAGAAATAAGATAAAAGGTCTTTGAATTATCATTGAAACTCCACCGGGTATTTTCAGTTCAAGTTTGAATGAGTGAGGTATTCCCTTTTTAAGTAAACCTGTCCATTTAATGAAAGTTACCATAAAATATGAGGGGTATTTTTGTCTATTCCATACTCCAATCAGATTTAATTCATTTTTAGTAAGGTTTTAGCGGTCTAAATGATTGGGTTCAATTTTATAATCCTAATAAGCACTCAGGGTTTTAGTTGAGAGCTTAAGAAGAGAAAATAAAATAAAAGAGGAGAAAGAGAAAATGATCAAAGCGTTCATCAAGATTGTTAAGTTTTATTGCAGATTTTTCATGGGTTTAACCCTTAGAGGTATTTGATTTTCATAGTGTTGAGATCGTTCACTCACACACCAATCATGAGTTTCTTTTATGAATTTAATCCATAAGTTTGAGTATGTTGAGTTCTTATAAGTGTTCTCTAAGTTTCATTCTAAATCTTGTTTTGTTGGGATTTTTAAAGATTCGTGAGATAAATCCTTGGAATTTGAGGGGTTTTTAGTAGATTTCTGTGTACTTTGCGTATCTAAATCTAAGTGAATTGGGAAGAAACATTCAAATCTAGACAAACTAGGGTGAGTAAACGAGCAAAGAAATTCGTCATGTTTCCTAGGAATGGGTTGGCATGCTGCCCCACTATTGTTCCATAAGTCTGTCTCTATAGTATGAGGGTTGATGCCCTTCCCCACTCAGTGCGCAACGGTAACCTAACCCCACCCCTTCTTGGTCGTTTTGCCGTTTGAGTCCTTTAAAAGGGTAACTTCAAGACCTATCAATGCTAACCACTCTAAACTTATTATAAACATATAGAAATCATTCATAACATAAATAATAACCTTGATTTTATCATTAAAATTCAAAATAGGTCTAAGAGTTAAGCTTTGAGAGTTCTTTCGAACATTTTGAGGAAGTCCTTTTGAGCCTTTTTATGGAAGCTTCTACAACTTCTACTAATTTATTTCAAGACTCGAGCAAGTGAATATGAGACTGAGGATAATGTGTATATTCATTCTACTTTTATCATCACGAGATCATTCATATCATGAACCATAACTCTTAAATTCAAATCAAGGTAGAGTTAATAGTACAGTCCAAGAAAGTGTTTGACTTCAATTGTGAACCTTTGATATCAACTATCGATTTGAGATATATTTGAGAAAGTAAGTATGATACTTAGAGGAGTCGTATCCATGAGTTCCATATTGTAATTTAGACCATCGATCCAAGTCCTTCATGCCGATAATTCTGCTTAACATCATAATTTGAGCATCTTTGAGGTGAGTAGTATCTTCAAGTTCTAAGTCTTGAGTACTGAGTTCCTAATCCATTTTGAATTATATTCCTAATCATGGGAGTATTACATATTATCCATGAAGTCTTTGAGTTGAGTTGTTCATGCCCATAAATTCTGTATGATCCCTATGATTAGAACATTCTTGAGATGAGTAGTATCGCGACGTCCATGAGTTGATTAGTTCATGCCTATAATTTTGCATGAAACCTCTGAGTTGATTATTCTTAAATTGAGTAGTATTAAATTGAGTTGTATATTGATGTCCTTGAATTTTGAGTTTTTCAGTTTCGAGTATTTAGTTTTATGTCTGGTATTAAGACCTTGTATTGAGTCATTCGTGTCCATAATTTGGCGTGAACCTTATTTTGAAAAGTCATTTACAAATTTTTCTAAACTTGTTTTAAGAATTGAACATTTGAGTTCGACAAAGAGTAAAGTTGCATTCATTTTATTTAAAATAATATACAGGAACTAAATATTCCCAAGAATAAATATTTTTACATTTAAGCAAGAAAGGAAGCACTAATTTCCAAAAGAGTTCATGAGAAGTTTTAAGTACCATTTCTTTTAGGAGAAACATTTTTGACTAATAATATCAAACCACCGAAGAGAAAATATTTTATTTAAAACATAATAGGCTAAGTATATTTTGGGTGTAAAACCTCATAGACAAAATAGACAAAAAATTAAATTTTTAGAAAAATCTGAAGGTACTACCAACAGTGGCATCGACAGACCATAGCCTGAACCATGGTCCGTCCTGCACAACTGTCGATGGGATCAAAAACTCCCAAAACTTTCAGCCTAGAAAAATTAGTTAAGTCTTGGACGACGGACGGACTTACAGTCCGTAGGTTAAACGACTGTCTGTAGTCCATGACCGTCGATCAAGACTCCCTTCAACCACTCTCTGACAAGAGCTATGGATGACCAGCATGGGTCGTAGGTGAACCTATGGTCCGTAGGTCTGATCGTAGGTTGAAAATTTGCAGCCAGTTAAGGGGAAATACAGTTGGGTCAACTTAAAATGATCATAACTCTTAGAACAAAATGAATTAGATCTCCCATGACTTACCCACAGATATATAATTGAATTATCTTTTCATAGACACCAACCTTTCTAAAATCAGACCCCGAGTAAAAAGTTATGCCCATTTTAGTAAAGTCCTGTCGAATAGGACCTAACGTTGGACCAAACGACGGGGCATCGGGCGCACGACAGACCATCAGTCCTCCCGTCGTGAGTCCAGAAAGAGTTGAATCGTTGCCAGAGGAGATGGATTGAGTTCCTTAAGGATTATGATATGAGTGTGAATTATCATCATGGAAAGATGAATGTAGTGGCCGATGCTCTTAGTAGATTATCTATGGGTAGTTTAGCTCGTGTCGAGGATAAAAGAAAAGAGCTAGTGAATGGGGCATAATCGTGTTTGGTAGTGGAGGTTAAGGAAAAGCAAGAGAGTGATCTGATGTTGCTTGAACTAAAGGGTGCAGTCAAGAATCAGACAGTGGAGGTTTTCTCCCAAGGCGGATATGGTGTACTTCGCTACCAAAGTAGATTGTGTGTTCCTGATGTGGGATAGTTGAGGCAGCTTATTCTTGTAGAAGCTCATAACTCCAGGTATTCTATTCATCCATGTGCAACTAAGATGTACCGCGATCTGCGAAAAGTCTATTAGTTGAATGGCATGAAGAAGGATATAGAAGACTTTGTGAGTAAGTGCCCTAATCGCCAGCAAGTCAAGGTAGAACATAGGAAACCAGGAGGTATGACTCAAGAGATCGATATTCCTACTTTGAAGTGGGATGTGATAAATATGAATTCCATCACAGGGTTACCTCGTACTCGCAGACAGCATGACTCAATTTGGGTGATAGTTGATAGGATGACTAAGTCTTCACACTTTTTGGCAGTCAAGACTACATATTCGGCAGAGGACTATGCCAAGCCTTACCTTACAAAAATTGTGAGGTTGCATGGGGTTCCTTTGTCTATCATCTCAGATAGAGGTCCTCATTTTACCTCTCATTTATGGAAGTCATTTCAAAAAGGTTTTAGTACTCAAGTTAACCTTAGTACAACATTTTTCATCCACAGATGAATTGGCAGGCAGAGCGTACCATTAAGACCTTAGAGGATATGTTGAGAGCTCGTGTGATCGATTTCAAAGGTAGTTGGGATGATCACCTTCCTCTTATTGAGTTTGCCTCAATAATAGCTACCATTCCAACATTCAAATGGCCACATATGAGGTTTTTTATGGGCATAGATGTAGATCTCCTGTTGGTTGGTTTGAAGTAGGTGAAGCAACTTTGATAGGGCCAGATTCAGTCCTTTATGCTATGGAGAAAGTGCAATTCATTAGAGATAGACTTAAGACAGCCCAAGGTCGTTAGAAATCTTATGCAGATGTAAGGAGAAGGGAAATAGTGTACCAAGTTGATGATTGGGCTTTTATGAAAGTCTCACCTTTGAAAGGGGTAATTAGATTTAGAAAGAAAGGAAAGCTAAATAAAAGATATGCAGGTCCCTAAAAGATATTAAAAAGGATTGGCAAGGTGGAATATGAGTTATAGTTGCTAGCAAAATTAGTAGCAGTGCATCCGGTCTTCCACATCTCACTCTTGAAGTAGTGCCTGGGTGACCCAACCTCTATAGTGCCATTAGAGAGTATGGCGGTGAAAGATAGTATTTCTTATGAGTATGTACCAGTTAAGATTCTTGACTGTCAGGTTAGAAGGTTGAGAAACAAAGAAGTCGCTTCAGTCAAGGTTTTGTAGAGGAGTCAGTCCGTAGAGGGAGCTACTTGGGAAGCAGAAGCAGCCATGATAGCCAAGTATCCTTACCTTTTTCCTTCCGATTGCACTCCAGTTTGAGGTACTAGTTCCTCTTCAGTTTTACAGTCATTCATGCGTAAATTCAGTTTTAGAATCACTCTCCCTCCGTTTATACTTTCATTTTTAGCGTAATTTTATGTACTCAGAAATCTTTTTAGTCAGAACTCAGTTCTTAGTGTTTAGTAGTGGGGTTTGCATCTCTCTCCCTCTATTTCAGCTAGTTTAGTCTTTACTCGAGGACTAATGTTCCCAAGGGGGAGATAATGTAACACCCAGTAGCCAAAAAAAACCAAAAAATAGTTTTTTAGAAAAATTTGCAAGGGCTACCAACGGTGGCATCGACGGACTGTAGCCTGAACCACAGTCCGTCCTGCATAACCGTCGATGGTATCAAAAACTCAAAAATTTCAGCCTTGGACGACGGACGAACTTATAGTCCGTAGGTCAAACAACGGTCCGTAGCCCGTGAACGTCGATAAAGACTCCCTTCAACGACTCACTGACAAGAGCCATGGATGACCAACATAGTTCGTAGGTGGTCCTATGGTCCATAGGTGGAAAATTTGCAGCCAGTTAAGGGGAAATACAGTTGGGTCAACTTAAAATTATCATAACTCTTAGGAAAAAATAAATTTTATATCCCATGACCTACCCACAGATAGATATTTAAATTATTTTTCCGTAGCCACCGACCTTGGTAAAATCAGACCTCCGGGTAAAAATTTATGCCCATTTTAGTAAAGGCCTAACGAACAGGCCCTCACGACGGAACCAACGATGAGGCGTCGGGCTCACAACGGAACGTCAGTCATGGCCGTCGTGACGCCCAACAAAAACCTTCCGAGGAGTCTTTTTGACCTTTCCCACTCTGTTTAAACCCTAAGTTACATCGTTTTGATCCTAAATCATCAGATTTTAGTCAGTTTAAGCCTAGAAACATAATTAAAACATATCCAAGTCAAATCATTAAATTAAAACATAGAACATTTAAAGCAAGAGAGGAGAAAAAAAGCTCAAGAACACTAGTTCAAAAATGCCACAAGCTCCAGCAGTTCCATCCCCAAAACTTAAATATTTTTCCGTGGAGTTCATCACCAGGTATGTGGGATTTCACTAGTGGGTTCCTTTCACCCATTGGGTCCTTAGTTTCAGTCAAATCTTGATTCTCTTATCATGATTAAACCTAGGGTTTCAAGAACTTTGATATAACTTCATAAATTTAATAAATATATGTTCCAAATCAGATTATCATGTTATTACTTAGATTATCTGATGAATTTCAGAACCCTAGCTTTGTATTTTTTTAGTTCTTGAATTATAAACGCTAGGTCATATATTTCAGACACTTCAGATATATATGCCTCAATTTTAAATGCATAATTACCAGATTAATTGTTGAATTCTCAGTTTGTATGTTAAGTTTCGAGCTATCCAGTATTTATAGAAATTCAGATATAATCAGTTAATTTACCGAATTCATTGGGAGTAGCATAATACCGAGTTGGACTAGGATTTAGCGTACCTTATAGTCCCAGAACTACTAGCCTAGTAGGTTGTAAGTCCCCTCTGTGGGCAATCAGTTTAGTGATCACGCAAGCATGACTTTATACCTCTGGCAGGGTATATTGGGTCCTCTCAATGGGGCGTATACATCGGACTCCAAATTTAGCTCATGTGGTTTTATTATCAATTATTAGTAGCTCCCACAGTTCAGTCAGACTCTCTGCATTGATCATTTATCAATTTATTTAGTATTCTGTTTCAGCATGTTATAAATTGGTCATTGCGTCCAGTTATCTTAGAAATCAGCACATCACGTTCATATTATTATACTTGTTTTTGTGCTTGTTCAGTTATGTTTTATTTCACCTTTACTCTATAAGACATGCTTAGTACCTTTCAAGTACTGGCCCTTACGTGTGCTACATCTTCTCGTGATGTATGTTCAGGTTCTCAGCATCCAGATCACGCATAGATCGATTTCCCGATCTCAAGTTTAGCATATTCAGTGGTGAGTCCTCATTCTCCGAGGACAACAATCATGAGTTTCATTTCAATCTTTAGTCATTTAGTTTCAGTTTTTACTTGATTTAGCTGGGGTTTATACGAGTATTTCTAGTCTAGTTTAGAGGCTATATTCAGACATAGTTAGATTACGCTTAGTATTGAGTTAATATTTCTTTTGTATTAAACTCATTGTTTTCAAATATCAAAGTTATATAATATGAGTATTCCCCATCTTTTTATTTTAAGTATGATTTACCTTCTGCAACAGTTTATTATCTTTAGTATGTTCATGATCATGCCAGCAGGGTTAGCTTGGCATCACTTGTGGTCCTAGGTTCCGTGTCCGCGTCTCGAGGGTAGCTCGGGGCGTGATATTGGGAGTATTATTGAGCACCGATATGGGAAAGAGTTCATACAACTAACAGCCCACCCACAAACCATGAAGTCAACCTGGGTAGAAAGGGTCATACTTTTTATATGAATCCTTAATTCTTTAAGCGTAGACTAGTGGATCCACTTAGTATTAGGTTCTATACCCCGACAAAGTATAGGACGACTCTTGCAGCGTGAGATAGATGTTGTACCATCGCATAGCTCGTAGTGTTGGTTATAGGTTAGAGAAACTCTCACAGAGATATTTTTTATTCTTATATACACAGAGTTATATTGTATTTTGTGTGGAAACTAAGCTATTATTGTGTTTTTCAATACATTAAGTTGCTAATGATCATTTTAAAATCATTTCAAATATTTAATCTTTTATTGTTGCTTTATATTGAGTTAAGTATCCAGAGTTGAGTATCTTATTGTTGAGTTGAGCCCTGTTTATCATTATTGGGTTGAGCCTTATTTCACAGATTGAAGTATCTCATTATTTAGTTGAGTCTTATTTCGTTGAGTTGAATATCTTATAATTGAGTTGAGCCCTATTTACTCTGAGTTGCGTTGAACTATGTTTGTTTGAGTTATGTTAGCTTGAGTTAAGTTGAGTAAAAATAAGTATGTTTATTTACCATCAGTTCAAGCTTATGTTAATGCTTTGGAATTCCCCTTGCATGCTCGTACATTTTATGATGCAGATACAAGTATTCATGGTCATCAACAGAAGTTTCCGTGATACCACTTGTAGTTCTAGTAAGCTTTAGGAGCCTTCTTATATTCTCAAGGACTTATCCTTTATCCTACAATCAGTAGTTTTAAAATGTCGTGGGTCTTTTCCAGATATCCTTTTCTAATAGTAAAGGCTTTATAGATAGAAAAAGTTAAGAAGTTTTCAGGATGTATCTTCCTTGAGTTGTTTTTAGAAACTCCAAGTTATCTATTGAGTACTGTTCTGATTAATTTAAAGTTGAGTTAATTGAATTTAATTCACTTTTTAAGATTTTACATGCTAAGTTAGTCTTCCACTTGTAGTCATCCAGGATGAGGGTTTGCTTGGGGACCAAAAATGGTTCTCGAGTGTCGACCACGTCGAAGGTGTAGGCTCGGGTCATGACAAATTTTGTTTCAGAGTACAGAATTGAAGTTTTCTAGGGTGTCTCAAAAGCCATATCAAGGAGGATATTGTTTATGGTTCTCAGAGACCCACTTCTATAAATGAGGGACTATTGAAATTTAAGAAAAGTTTCCCTTTTTTCATACTCTTAATGGTGCAATAGAGTTATGTCATAGATTTTTATTCATACTCGTGCGTTTGTCAGATTCATTCAACTAACCCCTCATATTAAAGGTGGTTGAAAAGTAAGTCGAAGATCCTTATAGATGAAATATTCTTAGCAAGAGTCTGAGGAAGTCATGGGACTCTGAAGAGATTGAGAGAAGTTCATGAGTGAGTTAAGTGTTGAGTTCCACAGGAATGCAGTCATGTTCATATAAATCGTGTGTTCAAACTTAAAGTGAGATGTAATTTCTTCCCTAAGCCTTGTTCAAGGTGAGATCCTTATGAGTAAGTATGGTAATGCTTGGGTAGTATTTTCTTTTGAAAAGGTAGCATGAGTGACGAGAGCATAAGAAGTAGTAATGACAGTTCCCATAATTTGAGGAAAGTATGATGAGGTTTAGTAATCTAAGAAAGGGAGATATTGATGAGGCAAACTAGGTTATTATAGTCATGCACTCAATAAGTTATTGCTGAAAAGTTTTCCCTTATGGGTAGACTAAGAAGTGATTAGTTGTTAAGATCTTATGGTAGGAGGTGGAGCAAGAGTTGCTAGTCAAGAGGATATAGAGTATTTTTTTAACCTGAATATAGTTTATTTAGATTTGCAATCATTTGAGGAGGCTAAATATATATGTTGGATAGAAGCATAGAGTATCATAAAGTGATAGATCTATCTAGGCTTATGATTTGCTTGAGAGGTTCATAATGTTCAGAAGGTAATAAATTGATCAAGTGTTGAGGTATACTATAGTAGAAGAGCAATCATATTGATATACGGGTTTAGTAATGAATATTAAGCTTGAATTTGAGATGAGTGTCATGATCCAAAGAATGGAAACATGAGGGTGATGATGGTAGTCTTGAGATTTGATCTAGAAGACTAAACGAGAAGTAGGTAAGGAATTGAGATATTAGTTTCAATAAATATGTTTGGTACAAGTGAGAGACCCTAACCTTTAGACAATGGCAGTGAAGTGGTTGCTAAGCACACGAATAACAAGAGCATTAAGAGGTGTACCGAGATTGTGTGTAATCAAAAAAGGTTCCAATTACGTCATAATTGTCCAGGTGTTCCTAGATAACCTAATTGAGTTTTCAATGTGGAATATTTCCATAGCTTTAAAGTTTTAGGTTAAGAACTAACGGGGAAATTATAATATGAGAAATGAAGTCAAGTGTTGATAATGAGATAGTATTAAGTTCAAAAAGGTAGGGGATATATCTTTTCAGAGATCTTTGTAGTAGTAGAGTGATGTTACAAGGAGAAGGTTAATGATCTTATTGTGATGTAATGGTGTGATAATTCCATCTAATGTAATAAATGCGGGGGAAGAGGTTGATGAGGTTTTACTATGAGAAATAGCTAAATTAGAGCCCTTTGTTGGTTTCCTGTAACAATATGGGGAACTCTTGTTGGTATGTGATGAGTCCACAAATTGAACTCATTTAGGGATATATTCTTATATATTTAGTGTCCTCAAATGTGTATTTGTCTTAATAACTGATATAAATCCTTAAGTTTCAGGTAATTTGGAGTTTGAGGCAAAGCATGGACATTACTTGGCAAAAAGGAACAAAATGGCTGAAAAGACGAAGAATCAAAGGCCTGAAGATCACCGAGTCCACATGCAGAGTCACCAATAGGAATGGATGAGCCCGAAATGAAATGATTAAGTCGGGCGTGAAAAGGAGCGGTCAATGCATCGCCGAGCAATTTCGTGAAGCAGTATCATGTCACTCAACGATCCAAAACACGAAGTTGTTGAAGACTAGATCAAGACGACGATGAACTATAATTACTTGCTGAGAGTTGTAGCTGAATATAAGAAGATATTGAATTTTTAGCTTTGAATGGTAAACTTTTATATTTTTCTTCTATTTTATGAGTTCTAAGTTTTAGAGGGTTTTGAAGAACTTGAAGATTTATAGTGGTTCATCTCTGAGAATTTGGATTTGGGTCTCTTGGATTCTTCCTTTTTGGCTTGGACCAAGACTTAAATCATGATTACCCATTTGAATGCAAACTCATTTATGTATGAATTTCTCTCTCTTATACATGTGTGGTCAAAATACCCAATTCGTTGGGTATGATTTTGTGAATATAGGGTAAATTGGTTATTATGTCTTGCTTGCTGATAGTTTATTCGTAGTTTAATAGTTGTAGATGAACTTAATGATGTTGTAGTTTAAAATATAATCTCGTCTATGTGTTTTCAGCTTACAAGAGAGAGAGAGAGATGTCATAAAACAAAGACTAGTAAATTGATGACCACTGGGATTGGGTCGACATGAGGTTCAACTCTACAGAGTGAACCCTAGTCTCATTCCCACATACTCAACTCGAGAGAGTGAGTGGGATAAGGCGGAGGATTCTCTTCATGAGAAAATTTGGTTTTCAAGAGAAATCCATTTGAAACGGGGTAAGTTGTTCGATAGAAAGCTTATGTCCATTAAAGTCTAGAGCCTAGTCACAAATATTCTACGAATTCTTTATTAAAATCATGCACCTGATAATTTGGTTTAACCTATATTCCTATCACAGCCCAAGAACCCCCATTTCATTGATAAGTATTGTTTGTTATTTTTTTTGGTTTTACTCTTTAGCTAATAAAAAAAAACCCATTGTTATTTGATGTTTGTGTCACCCCTTATATTTATTATGTCTTTTATCGATAATGTTTTCAGCTATGGTTAATTAAAACTACTACTTAATTTTTATACTATATTGTCAACTACGAACTACTTCCTTGGGACTCGATCCCAACCCTAGGTTGGGTTATATTATTGCTTACGATTGTTAGACCTCGTACTGGAGGTAGTGTCTTGATAACCATGATGGTTCAAAGGACTTATCAGTATGGAATAGATGATGAGAATTTCTTAAGGAGATGGTTAGTAGGACATGGAGTTGTTAGAGTAATAAACTTGAATGTGGTGCTGTTAAACATTAGGCGATTTATTATGAACTCTTAAATTTTTGTAGAAATTTATCTGAATTTAGGAGCTACGGGATCTATTAGAACTTAGGAGCAATGGGATCTGTTAGCTAATTCTACATTATAAAATCTTTTAATATATGTATATACCGATTCTATTTTTACTATAAACACATAAATTTTACTGAGATATATGATTAGATAGGATAATAGACTTTTTATGTTGTGCCATTTTTAATTGTCGGTTGAGTTATCTAATGAACACAAGTTATATTTTTTGTTCTTGGGTTGATTTATTAGAATAAGAGTTTGAATAATGGAGTTTCCACCCTTAGAAAGATAGATCAAATTAATATGCATGATATTGAACCTTCAAACCTACAAAAACAGGTGGTAGATTAAGAGGAATTTACTGTGTTGGGTGGTAGATGTTTCAAATGAGGATGCATAATATCTGAAAAGATAAGGGTACACATGCTGGAACATCCATTCTATTGTGAAGAAACTAAATAGTTGCGTGCTAATATAGCAATGTAACACCCCGTAGCCAAAACAGATCAAAAATTAGTTTTTCAGAAAAATCTGTAGGTGCTACCAACGGTGGCATCGATGGACCGTTTCCAGAACCACAGTCCTTCCTGCAAAATCGTTGATGGGATCAGAAACTCCCAAAAATTTCAGCCTAGAAAAATTGTTAAGTCTTGGATGACGGACGGACTTACGGTCCGTAGGTCAAACGACGGTCCATAGTACGTGACCGCCGATCCTCCCTTCAATCACTCTCTGAAAAGAGCTATGGATGACCATCATGGTTCGTAGGTGGACCTACGGTCTGTAGGCTGAAAATTTGCAACCAGTTAAACAGAAATGTAGTTTGGTAAACTTAAAATGATCATAACTCTTAGAACAAAATGAATTAGGTCTCCCATGACCTACCAACAGATAGATAATTAAATTACGTTTCCATAGCCACCGTCCTTGCTAACATTAGACATCCGAGTAAAATGCTATGCCCATTTTAGTAAAGGCTTGTTGAACAGGACCTAACGATAGATCCAACGTCGCGGCATCGGACGTGGGACAGACCGTCTGTCCTGGCCGTCGTGAGGCCCGACATCAACCTTCCCAGGGGTTTTTTGACCATTCCCACTTTGTTTAAACCCTAAGTTACATCGTTTTGACCTAAATCATAAGATTTTAGTCAGTTTAAGCCTAGAAATATAATTAAAAATATCCAAGTCAAATCATTAAATGAAAACATTAGAAAATTAGAAGCAAGAAAGGAGAAAAAAGCTCAAGAACCCTAGTTCATGAACACCACAAGATCCAGCAGTTCCAGCCCCGAAACTTAAGTATTTTTCCGTGGATTTCGTCACCAAGTATGTGGGATTTCAATAGTGGGTTCCTTTCACCCATTGGGTCCTTAGTTTCAGTCAGTTCTTGATTCCCTTATCATGATTAAACCTAGGGTTTCTACAACATTGAGATAACTTCATGAATTAATTAAATATATGTTACAAATAAGATTATCATGTTATTACTCAGATTATTGCATGAATTTCAGAACGCAATATTTGTATTTCTTTAGTTGTTGAATTAAACATGCTAGGTCATATATTTCAGACACTTCATGTATACATGCCTCTGTTATAAAAGTATAATTACCAGATTAATTGTTGCATTCTCAGTTTGCATGTTCAGTTTCGAACTATCCAGTATTTACAAAAATTCAGATATAATCATTTAATTAACAGAATTAATTAAAAGTAGCATAATACCGAGTTGGACTAGGGTTTAGCGTACCCAATAGTCCGAGAACTACTAGCCGAGTAGGTTGTAAGTTCCCTCTGTGGACAATCAGTTTAGTGATCAAGCTAGCATGCCTTTATAAGTTTGGCAGGGTATATTGGGTCCTCTCGATGGGGCATATACGTTGGACTCCACATTAATCTTATTTGGTTTTATTATCGGTTATTAGTAGCTTCTACTATTCAGTTAGACTCTCTGCATTGACCATTTATCAGTATATTTAGTATTCAATTTCAGCAAGTTATAAATTGGTCATTGCATCCAGTTAGCTCAGAAATCAGCACATCACGTTCAGATTATTATACTTGTTTTTGTGGTTGTTCAGTTATGTTTTATTTCATCATTACTCTATCCTACATGCTCGGTACCTTTCAAGTACTGACGCATACGTATGCTACATCTTCTCGTGATGTAGGTTCAGGTTCATAACATCCAAATCACACATAGATTGATTTCCCGATCTCCAGTTCAGCAGATTCAGTGGTCAGTCCTCATTCTCCGAGGACAACAGTCATGAGTTTCATTTCAGTCTTTAGTCATTTAGTTTCAGTTTTTGCTAGATTTAGTTGGGGCTTGTCCCAGTATTTCTAGTCTAGTTTAAAGGCTATTTTCAGACATATTTAGATTCACCTTAGTATTGAGTTAATATTTCTTTTGTATTAAACATATTGTTTTCAAATATATCAGTTATAGAATATGGGTATTCCCCATTTTTTTATTTCAAGTATGATTTAGCTTCCGCAATAGTTTATTATCTTTAGTATGTTCATGATCATGCAGTAGGGTTATCTTGGGATCACTTGTGGTCCTAGGTTCCTTGTCCCCGTCTCAGTGGTAGCTCGGGGAATTACACATGTGATGATACACATGATGTCATTCAACTTGAAAGCTAATTGTGGAATACTAGGCTTATTTAAAGCTCATAATTTTCATTCTTTTTATGAGGAATCATGTGTATCGAACAATCATATATAGATGTCACCCATGATATCCTTCATACAAGAATGGATGTTCTAATATATGTGCTGTTATTTTTTCATACATCTTCTTTGTAGGTATGTACCTTCATTTAAATCACCTATCACACTGCACATTTACTTCATTTACATCTACCATTTTCCTTTTGAGTTTAGTAGGTTTATAACCATGCATGTTGTTTTGATGTATCTTTCGTGAGGGAAAAACATTTTAATGATTTTGCTACATCCAACCAACTCTTAATGTAATTGACCAACCCGAGGACATAAAATACAACTTGTATTCATTATGAAACTTCAACAATAGTTACAAAATGGAACTCTTTAAGCCATTCAATCATATATTTCCAACAGTTTGGTATGTGTAGTGGTAAAAAATGAAATTAAATTGAGTGCAATTTACATTATTATGCTATTATATATGTTTGTGATCTGAATAAGGCTTCCATTGCGCATATTCTAACATTTTCCCTGTTATAATTGTTACTCTAACTTTATAATTCTTATAATTATCAGCATTTTATCAGTATTTTCATTAATTTTAAAATTATATTTTTCTTTCTCAACATTACTATTATTACTTATTGTTGTTTTCTTTAAAAAGACTGTTGTTGCTTTATTTCAATTTTTTATACATATGAAACTTTATATATAATATACAAGGTATTAAATAAGAAGCTCAAACTAATTAATGTAATAAAAAAAATGACACAATTCGGCCAAAAGAGTTCTAAAATATTCGGTCAATTGGCCAATCTTCTTTTTTTAAAAACGCATCCCAAAATTTGTCCAAAGTTAGGACCAAAACCTAGAAGCCCTTTAGAATTAGGTTATATTAGGTTTCTCAAAACATAACATCCTGAAACCTACTTCTCATCAGCTGCTACACTCCATCTCTCTCCCTGGCTTCTTTGAGAATATGTTCACCCCTATCTAAGTATTGGCAGGCTATGCATTGTTATTTTTATGCAAAAATGTGTTGCTATGTCCTTTATATTTCCTTTTGAACTTGCCAATCATGAATAGATGACAATTATTTTGTTTGAGATTTTGTGTTTTTATTATGAAGAATCGATTTTCAGATATTCGAACAACTTTTTTTCAAAATTCACATAGATTCTTTCAATTCCCGCTGAAGGAACTCTAACTCTAAGTTGGTCTTTCAAATACATGAGTTTGGATTTCATTTTGGACATGTTCTGATATGCATATGTAGTATCATGAAAGTCTTAAATTTGGATATCTTATCACACACGACCTACACTTTCATCATTAAACTACTACTTTATGCTTTTATTTCTTTATAAGTCTTCAATTTGTTCTTTTTTTGTTTTCTGCCCATAACAGAGACATTTAAATTTATTATCGTTCGAAATCTATTTTTGATGAGATAGATCCGAAGATGGTACTGCCTAGTTCATTGCCATAAGAAAAGGTTAGATTTATTATGAATTGTTAAATTTTTTAGCAATCTATTTGAATTTAGGATCTAAAGGATCTGTTAGAATTTAGGAGCTATGTGATCGGTTAGCAAATGATATGTTATAAACTCCTATAACATATTTATATATCGGTTCTACTTTTATTATTTACACATATAAATTTTTTTAAGATATATAATTAGATAGGATAATGGACGTTTTAAGGCCTTTTTTAAATGTCGGTGGATTTCCTTAATGAATACAAATAATTTTTTTTGTCGTCGACTTAATTGATAAGAATAAGAGTTTGATGAATGGAGTTTTCACCCCTTGAAAGATAGATCAGAATAATATGCATGATATTGAACCTGGAAACTTACAAAAAAAGTGCTAGATTAAGAGGAATTAATTGTGTTGTGTGTTATATGTTTAAATGAGTATACGTACCTTCAGAGGTGACATATGAAAAAATAAGATACACATGCTGGAACATCCCTTCTTTTGTGAAGAAACACATGAGTGGCGTGCTAATATATCATGTAATGATACACATGATGTCATTCAACTTGAAAGCTAATTGTGGAATACTAGGCTTATCAAAAGCCCACAATTTTATTTCTTTTTGAGTGATATCATGTGTATCGTCCAATCATATATAGATGTCTCTCATGAGAGCCTTCATATAAAAAGGGATGTTCCAATATTTGTGCTGTTATTTTTTCATACCTCTCCTTTGTAGGTATGTACGTCCATTTGAATCATCTATGACACTGCACAACAAATTTTTTTTCATCTCCCATCTGCCTTTTGAGATTACTAGGTTCATTACCATGCATATAGTTTTAATATATCTTTCTATGGGGGAAATATTTTAATGATTTGGCTCCATTGAACCAACTCTTAATGTATATGACCAGCCCGAGGACATAAAATATAACTTGTTTTCATTATGAAACATCAACGATAGTTACAAAATTAAACTCTTTATCCTAATCAATCATATATTTCAAAAAGTTTGATATGTGTAATGGTAAAAGATGAAAATTAATTGAGGAGTACAATTTACATATTATTATGCTATTATATATGTTTGTGATTTAAATAAGGCTTACATTGCGCATATTCTAACATTTTCCCGGTTATAAATGTTAACCTAACTTTATAATTCATATAATTATCATCATTTTATCATTATTTTCATTAATTATTGAAATTATATTTTTCATTCTCAACATTACTATTATTACTTATTGTTGTTTTCTTTAAAAAGATTATTGTTGCTTTATTCCAAATTTCTTACATATGAAACTTTTTATATAATATACAACGTATTAAATTAGAAGATCAAACGAATTAATATAAAGGAAAAAATGATAAAATTCGGTCAAAATAGTTATAAACTGTAACGACTTGTTTAGTCGTTTCGAGCAGTAGAATTACTTTTGATAATAACTAACTGTGTCGACGGATCACACGACGGATCGTCATGGTCAGGACGGACCGTCGAGGATCTCCGTTCCAAAACACTTAAACTTCCAAATTTGGGTACGGGGATCAACTCTCTGAACTTCGCGAAGAAATTGCAGCACGGACCATCGTAGATACGACGAGCCGTCACAAACCTTTTAACTGAATTTGAGTCTCTGAACTCTGTGATGACCCTGCAGGATGGACCTTCGCAGGCACGACGGGCCGTCACGAGTTGCGTAACCTCGACTGGGTCGGATTTCTGCTAAAAGTTTTAAGGGATGTTTTGCACTATTCATGCTTATAATTAGGAAATTAGTGGGGTAAGTTTAATACTTTAATTACTTGGGGGTTAAAGGAGATAACCTTGAAATAAATAGTAGGTTACTTTTACCATCTTTTATAATTAATTATATGATAATTAGGGTAAATGAAAAAGAGTCTGAAGAAGAAAAATAAAAAGAACAGAGAGGGGGAGAACGAGTTAGAAAAGGGAGAAGTGAAGAGGAAAGCAAAGGCATTGAGAAGTAGCTTGCTTGATCACGATTCTTCGGTGAAGGTATGTTATGGTTTAAGCTATTTCATAGTAAACTATAAATAGCGATTGATATGTATTGGGTGGTATTGTAAAGTCTTCTATATGCTTAATTGTGTGGTTGTATGATGTGATTATGTGATTGTAATGGATTAGAAAGATGAGGCTGTTGAATCTTAAACCTTAATTCCTCTCTATTAATGATGATGCCATGGCATAAAGGAAGGCTTGATGAACTAAAATAATGAGATTAGGGGATCGGGTGTCACGAACTGACACGTAGAATTAGGGGATCGGGTGTCACGAACCGACACGTAGTATTAGGGGATCTGGTGTCATGAACCGACACGTAGAATTAGGGGATCGGATGTCACGAACCCACACGTAGAATTAGGATATCGGGTGTCACAAACCGACACGTAGTATTAGGGGATTGGAGTGTCACGTTCCGACACGTAGTAGTAGGGGATCGGAGTGTCACGATCCGACACAAGAAGAATAAAGAGAATGAATCCTGAATTATGTTAATATACTCAAATTTAAAGAAAACATTTCCCAAATGAGTATGGTGTGGAGGCTTGAGTCCTCATAGTTGTGCTTGGTGTTACGGCCAATGGTTCTTGTACTTATTGTTGTCACCTGTTGGGTATTGTAGTTGGTTTTAAATTATTATTCGATATATATTGCTTTCTATTTTGAGTTGGCCGATGGTACCTACTCAGTACGTGTTCCTTGTACTAACCCCTACATGTAATTTTCTCTTTGTTATTTGTGGAGTGCAGCAAACGTGCCATCGACTTCGATACGCCCTCAGCTCTAGCCAGTCTTCAACACGTCAAGATTTCAAGGTGAGCTGTTGTTCCTAGCTCAGACTAGATTCTCTCCTTCACGTCTTGATGTCTTGAAGTTCGGACATGGACCATTTCTTTTACTTATGTTAGCTTCTTAAATACTCTTAGATTTAGAATTTTTTAGGATAGATGTTCTTGGTGTGATGACTTCCAGATTTTGGGGATAATAGTTGATAAACTTTTACAAGCTTCTTTATTGGTTATGGTAATAAGATTTTAAGTCTTCCGCATTATATTTTGTTCATTATGGTTGAAATATTGGTAAATGTTGGGGTTTAGAATTGTTTGTTAGCTCACATAGTAGGATAAGTGTGGGTGCCACTCGCGGCTCGTTTTGGGTTGTGACAAACTTGGCATCAAAGCATTAGGTTCTTTGGTCTCATCACACAAGAACGAGTCTAGTAGAGTCTTGAGGAACGGTAGGGGGACGCCTTTACTTTTCTTTGAGAGGCTATAGGACTTTAGGAAAATTCCATTCTTTCTTTCTTTCGTGCTATTACTTGGATCCAATTGGTATCTAGGTGATACAAATTGGTATATGACATCCTCACTCTATTTCCCAGATGGTTAGAACTAGAGCAACAATTGTGCCAACACCAACACCGGCAAGACAGGATGCGTCTGAGCCAGCCACTGGGGCTGTAGCTCGAAGAGGAGCAGTGGCAAGAGGCCGTGGTAGAGGTCGCGGGAGGACGTCCTCTAGAGGTAGAGAACAAACACCTGGTCCAACTAGTAATAGGGCGGTGACTCATCCACCGACTGATGAGGTAGTAAGAGAGGGTGAGGAATTGGGAAATGAGCAAGTGCGAGATGAGGAATTACCACCCCAACCCACCCCAGAGATGATTAACCAGGTTCTTGCTTATCTTAGCGGGTTATCTGATCAGGGCCTGACACCTCCGGTGTTTTCTGCACCAGCACCTCAGGTTCCGGCAATACCACAAACAGCTGCTGTGGCTCCCCACATGGATGCCTCATTGGATGTAGGCACATTTCCTCGATTGACTACAGGGCCTATAATGACGAGTGATCAACATGAACTTTTCACTAAATTCTTGAAGTTGAAACCTCCAGTCTTCAAGGGTGCTGAATCTGAGGATGCCTACGATTTTCTGGTTGATTGTCATGAACTGCTACATAAGATGGGCATAGTAGAACGATGTGGCGTTGAGTTTGTGACCTATCAGTTTCAGGGGAACGCCAAAATGTTGTTGCGGTCATATGTTGAGTGTCAACCAGCACAGGCACCACCTATGACTTTGGATAGGAGGAGAGATGAGTTACTGAGCCTAGAGCAAGGCAGGATGTCGGTTACTGCTTATGAGGCTAAGTTTCGTGCACTATCCAGGTATGCCACCCAGCTTTGCTTTAGCCACAAGAGCGGATTCACCGTTTTGTGAAAGGGTTGAGGTCAGATTTGCAGATCCCAGCCTTACAGGTAGCTGCTGCAGCAAAATCCATTCAAGAAGTGGTTGATTTTGTGATAGAGGTGGAAGGGGTGAAGCCGGACGACTTCACCCTGGCGTCGACATCTAAGAAGTTCCATATGGGAGGTGAGTTTAGTGGTTCTTACTCCAGAGGGTAGAGTTCAGGTGGTTACCCAGCCCAACCTATTCACTCTTCACTGCAGGCTGTAGCTGGCGGTCCATCGCAGACCTGCCAACATTCCTCTTAGTTTGGAGGTTATCCCCAGACTTCGTCGTTCTCACAGGGACCTATGCTTGACCCCAGAGAGTGTTATGGATGTAGGGAGACTGTACATATTAGGAGATATTGTCCAAAACAGAGTTACAGACCCCCAATAGTCAGAGGTAGAGGTGGTCATGGAAGAGGCCGCCATTTTGGAGGACGTGGTGGCCAAGGTAATGGTGGTCACCAAATCAACCGGGGTGGCGGGCAAGCTGGAGCTACTGCAGCGCAACATGGTAGGGGCAACGGGCAGACAGGTGATAGGGCCCATTGTTATGCTTTCCCCGGGAGGACTGAAGCAGAGACATCTGATGCTGTTATCACATGTAATCTTTTGGTTTGTGATTGCATGGCTTCTGTATTATTTGATCCTGGATTCACATTTTCATATGTATCTTCCTCATTTGCTACTAGGCTTGATTTACATTATGATTGACTTGACATGCCTATTCGTGTCTCTACTCCTGTGGGTGAGTCTGTGATAGTTGAGAAGGTGTATAGGTCTTGTCTTGTGACTTTTGTGGGGAACAATACTCATGTACACTTGATTATTATAGATTTGGTTGATTTTGATGTAATTCTGGGGATGACTTGGCTTCCTCCAAATTTTGCAATCTTAGACTGTAATGCTAAAACTGGGACATTCACCAAGCCTGGGACAGATCCGCTAGTGTGGGAGGGTGACTATACTTCCACCCCAGTTCGTATCATCTCCATTCTTCGTGCTAAGAGAATGGTTAATAAGGGTTGTTTACCTTTCTTGGCACATCTCAGGGATGATACTTCCCAAGTACCTTCGATTGAGTCTGTTTCGACAGTCCGTGAGTTTCTGGATGTGTTTCCTGCAGACCTTCCTGGTATGCCACCGGATAGGGATATTGATTTTTGTATTAATCTGGAACCGGGTACTCGCCCCATTTCCATACCCCCTTATAGAATGGCTCCCGCTGAGTGAAGGGAATTAAAGGCCCAACTTCAGGAGTTGTTAGGTAAAGGTTTTATTAGACCAAGTGCATCCCCTTGGGGTGCTCCTGTTTTATTTGTGAAGAAGAACGATGGAAGTTTGCGAATGTGCATAGACTACAGGCAACTGATTAAGGTAACTATTAAGAACAAGTATCCTATTCCTCGCATTGATGATTTGTTCGATCAATTACAAGGTGCTTGTACCTTCTCAAAAATTGATTTGAGATCTGGTTATCATCAATTGAAAATACGGGCAGCGGATGTGCCAAAGACTGCTTTTCGAACCAGGTACGAGCATTATGAATTTTTAGTAATGTCTTTTGGGCTTACGAATGCCCCTGCTGCCTTCATGAGCCTGATGAATGGGATTTTTAAGCCATATCTGGATCTCTTTGTCATTGTATTCATCGATGATATACTAATATACTCAAAGAGCAGGAAAGAACATGAGGAGCATTTGAGAATTGTATTGGAATTGTTGAGGGAGAAAAGGCTTTATGCCAAATTTTCCTATTGTGAATTTTGGCTAGATTCAGTGTCCTTCTTGGGGCACGTGGTTTCTAAGGATGGGGTGATGGTGGATCCTTCTGAGATTGAAGCGGTGAAGAGTTGGGTAAGACCTACCAATGTTACAGAGGTAAGGAGCTTTGTTGGTTGAGCTAGCTACTACCGTCGATTTGTCAAGGGATTTTCTTCTGTTGCCTCCCAACTGACAAAATTTGACTAAGCAGAATGTTCCATTTGTATGGTCGGACGAATGTGAAGAGAGCTTCCAAAAACTCAAGACCTTGTTGACTACTGCACCAATTCTTACCTTGTCAGTGGAAGGCAAGAATTTCATTGTTTATTGTGATGCATCTTATTCTGGTTTGGGTGCAGTGCTAATACAGGAAAAAAATGTAATTGCTTATGCTTCGAGGCAATTAAAAGTGTTTGAACGTAACTATCCGACCCATGATTTGGATTTGGCTGCAGTGGTGTTTGCATTAAAGAAATGGAGACATTATCTATATAGGGTTAAGTGTGAAGTCTATACAAATCATCATAGTTTACAGTATGTCTTTACTCAGAAGGATTTGAATTTGAGACAGAGGAGATGGATGGAACTACTGAAGGACTATGATGTTACTATATGGTATCACCCAGGAAAAGCTAATGTGGTAGCAGATGCTTTAAGTAGAAAAACAGGGAGCATGGGAGTCTAACCCACTTACAAGTTTCTAGACGCCCATTGGCTAGAGAGGTTCAGACTCTGGCTAATGACTTTATGAGGCTTGAAATATTAGACAAAGGAGGATTTTTGGCCTGTGTGGAGGCAAGATCTTCTTTTCTTGACAAGATTAAGGGAAAACAGTTTGATGATGAGAAGCTGAACCAAATTCGGGATATGGTGTTGCGAGGAGAGGCTAAAAAGGCAATAATGGATGAGGAGGGCGTTTTGAGAATTAATGGAAGGGTATGTGTGCCCCGTGTTGATGATTTGATCCACACTATTCTTACAGAGGCTCATAGTTCAGGATATTCTATACATCCTGGTGCAACCAAGATGTATCGTGACCTAAGGCAACATTTCAGGTGGAGTAGGATGAAGTGTGACATTGCTGATTTTGTTGCCCAATGCCCGGATTGTCAACAAGTAAAGTATGAACACCAGAGGCCCGGAGTAACACTTCAGAGAATGTCCATTACTGAATGGAAGTGGGAAAGAATCGCAATGGATTTCGTGGTTGGTCTTCCAAAGACATTGGGTAAGTATGATTCTATTTGGGTAATTGTGGACAGATTAACTGAGTCTGCTCACTTCATTCCGGTCAAGGTGACTTACAATGCAGAGAAGTTAGCCAAACTCTATATCTCAGAAATCGTTCGATTGCATCGAGTTCCACTTTCCATCATATCAGATAAAGGTACGCAATTTACTTCTAAGTTTTGGAGAACATTGCATGCTGAATTAGGTACTAGGTTGGATCTTAGTACTGCATTCCACCCTCAGACTGATGGACAGTCTGAGCGAACGATTCAGGTTTTGGAGGATATGCTTCGTGCATGTGTGATAGAATTTGGTGGTCATTGGGATAACTTCTTACCCTTAGCAGAATTCTCATACAATAATATCTATCACTGAAGTGTTGATATGGCCACATTTGAGGCACTGTAAGGGAGGAGATGTAGGTCTCCCATTGGGTTGTTTGATGCATTTGAGGTAAGACTATGGGGTATCGATCTCTTGAGAGAATCATTAGAAAAAGTGAAATTCATTTAAGAAAAGCTTTTAGCGGCTCAAAGTAGGCAGAAGGAATATACAGATCGAAAGGTTAGACACTTGGAGTTCATGGAGGGTGAACAAGTATTGCTGAAGGTTTCACCCATTAAAGTGGTGATGCAGTTTGGTAAGCGAGGTAAGCTTAGTCCGAGGTATATTGGTCCATTTGAAGTGCTGAAGCGCGTGGGGGAGGTGGCTTATGAATTGGCATTACCTCCAGGACTCTCAGGAGTGCACCTGGTATTTCTTGTGTCTATGCTGAAAAGATACCATGGGGATGGAAACTACATTATTCGTTAGGATTCAGTTCTTCTTGATGAGAATTTGTCTTATGAGGAGGAGCCTGTTGCTATTCTAAATAGAGAAATCCGCAAATTGAGATCAAGGGAGATTGCATCTATCAAATTTCAATGGAAGAATCGGCCAGTTGAAGAGTCCACTTGGGAGAAGGAGGCTGATATGCAAGAAAAATATCCACATCTCTTTAAAGACTGAGGTACTCTTTCTTGCCCTTGTTTTTCTTCCTGTGATCGTTCGAGGACGAACGATGGGTAAATTGGTATCTATTGTAACGACGTGTTTAGTTGATTCGAGCAGTAGAGTTTAGTTTTGAAAATAACTGACTATGTCGACGGACCACATGGTCACAACGGATCGTCGAGGGTCTCCGTCCCAAAACACTTAGACTCTGAAAATTTGGGTACGGGGATCAACTCTCTGAACTTTGTGACGACCCTGCAGGACGGACCGTCGTAGGCACGACGGGCCGTCACGAGTGGCGTAACCGTGCCTGGGTCGGATTTCTGCTAAAGTTTTAAAGGGGTGTTTTGGACTATTCCTGATTATAATTATAAAGTTAGTGGGTTAATGTTAATAATTTAATTACTTGGGGGTTAAAGGAGATAACCTTGAAATAAATAGTGGGTTACTTTTATCATCTTTCATACTTAATTATATGATAACAAGGGTAAAATAAAAAGAGTTTGCATAAGGAAAAATAGAAAGAACAGAGAGAGGGAAACGAACGAGCGAAAGAGGGAGAAGCGAAGAGGAAAGCAAAGGCATTGAGAAGTAGCTTGCTCGATCACGATTCTTCGGTGGAGGTAGGTTATGGTTTATGTTATCTCATAGCAAACTCTAAATAGCGATTGATATGTATTGGGTAGTATTGTAAAGTCTTCTATATGCTTAATTGTGTGATTGCATGATGTGATTATATAATTGTGATGGATTATAATGATGATACTGTGGAATCTTGAAAACCTTAAAATCTCTCTATTAATGATGATGCCTTGACATAAAGGAAGGCTTGATGAACTAAAGTAATGAGATTAAGGGATCGGGTGTCACGAACCGACACGTAGAATTAGGGGATCGGGTGTCACGAACCGACACGTAGAATTAGGGGATCGGGTATCACGAACCGACACGTAGAATTAGGGGATAGGGTGTCACTAACCGACACATTGAATTAGGGGATTGGGTGTCACGAACCGACACGTAGAATTAGGGAATCAGATTGTCACGTTTCGATACGTAGTAGTAGGGGATCGGAGTGTCACGTTCCGACACCAGGAGAATAAAGAGAATGAATCTTGAATTATGTTAATATACTCAAATTTAAAGAACCATTTCCCAAATGAGTATGGTGTGGAGGCTTGAGTCCTCATATATGTGCTGGGTGTTGTGGCCAATGGTTATGGTACTTGTTGTTGTCACCTGTTGAGTATGTAGTTGATTTTATATTATTATTTGATATATATTGCTTTCTATTTTGAGTTGGCCGAAGATATCTACCTAGTACGTGTTCCTTGTACTGACCCCTACTTGTATTTTTCTTTTTATTATTTATGGAGTGCAGCAAACGTGCCATCGACTTCGACTCGCCCTCAACTCTAGCCACTCTTCATCACGTCAGATTTCAGGGTGAGCTATTGTTCCTAGCTCAGACTGGATTCTCTCCTTCGCGTCTTGATGTCTTGAAGTTCGGACATGGACCATTTGTTTACTTATTGTAGTTTCTTAAATATTCTTAGATTTAGTAATTTGAGGATAGATGTTCTTGTGGTGATGACTTCCAGATTTTGGGAATAATAAGTATTAAATTTTAAAAGTTATTTATTGGTTATATTAATGAGTTTTAAGTCTTCCGCATTGTATTTTGTTCATTATGGTTGAAATATTGGTAAATGATTGGGGTGTAGATTGGTTGGTTCGCTCACATAGGAGGATAAATGTGGGTGCCACTCGCGGCTCGTTTTGGGTCGTGACAACGAGGAGATAAAATACAAATTGTATTCATTATTAAACTTAAACGATAGTTACAAAATTAAACTCTTTATACTATTCAATCATATATTTCAAAATGTTTGATATATGTAGTGGTAAAAAATAAAATTAAGTATACGAGTGCAATTTACATTATTCTGATATTATATATGTCTGTGATCTGAATAAGGCTTACATTGCGCATATTCTAACCTTTTCCATGTTATAATTATTACTCTAACTTTATAATTCTTATAATTATCATCATTATATCATTATTTTCATTAATTCTAAAATTATACTTTTCATTCTCAACATTACTATTATTACTTATTGTTGTTTTCCTTAAAAAGATTGTTGTAGCTTTATTTCAAATTTCTTACATATGAAACTTTTTATATAATATACAAAGTAATAAATTAGAAACTCAAAAGAATTAATATACAGGATAAAAATGACAAAATTCGGCCAAAAGAGTTTTAAACAATTCGGCCAATTAGCATATCTTCTTTTTTCTGAAACGCAGCTCAAAATTTGTCCAACGTTAGGCCCAAAACATAGAATCCCTTTAGAATTAGGTTATATTAGATTTCTTAATACAAAACCTCCTAAAACCTACTTCTCATCAGCCGCTACACTCCATCTCTTTTCTTGTGTTCTTTGAGTTTATGTCCACCCCTACCTCAATATTGGCAGGGCTATGCATGATTGTTTTTATACAAAAATGTGTTGCTATGATCCTCTATCTTTCGTTTTGAAGTGACCAATCAAGAAGAGATGACAATTATTTTTTTTGACATTTTATTTCTCTAATCTTAAGAATCGATTTTTAGATATTCGAACAAATTTTATTCAAAATTCAAATAGATACTTTCGATTGCCGCTCAAGGAACTCTAACCCTAAGTTCTTCCTTTAAATATTTGATTTTGGATTTCATTTTAGACATGTTCTGATAAGCACAAGTAGTATTATGAAAGTCTTAAATTTTGATATCTTATTGTGAAGAACACTTTCATCATTAAACTACTACTTTAAGCTTTTATTTCTTTATAAGTCTTCATTTTGTTTTTGTTGGTTTGTGTCCATATCAAATACATTTAAATTTGTTATGGTTCGAAATATGTTCTTGAGGACATAGATCTGAAGCTTTGCTAGTTCTGCCTAGTTCACTGCGAAGAAAAACAGTTAGATTTATTATGAACTCTTAAATTTTTGTAGAAATTTATCTGAATTTAGGAGCTACGGGATCTATTAGAACGTAGAGACAATGGGATCTGTTAGCTAACGCTACATTATAAAAACTTATAATATATGTATATACCGGTTCCATTTTTCATTATAAACACATAAATTTTACTGAGATATATTATTAGATAGGATAATAGACTTTTTTATGTTGTGCCTTTTTTAATTGTCGGTTGAGTTATCTAATGAATACAAATTATATTTTTTGTCCTCGTGTTGATTGACTAGAATAAGAGTTTGAAGAATGGAGTTTCCACCCTTAGAAATATAGATCAAAATAATGTGCATGATATTGAACCTTAAAACCTACAAAAACAGGTGCTAGATTAAGAGGAACTCACTGTGTTGTGTGGTAGATGTTTCAAATGAGGATACATAATATATGAAAAGATAAGGGTACACATGCTGGAACATCCATTCAATTGTGAAGAAACTCAATAGTGGCGTGCTAATATAACTGTCACGACTCAAAACGAGCCGCGAGTGGCACCCACATTTATTCTCCTATGTGAGCGAACCAACAAATCTAAACCCCAACGTTTACCAATATTCCAACCATAACAAACAAAATAAAATGCGGAAGACTTAAAACTCATTAATATAACCAATAAATAACTCCTAAAATTTAATACTTATTATTCCCAAAATCTGGAAGTCATAACCACAAGAACATTTATCCTCAAATTACTAAATCTAAGAGTATTTAATAAAACTAAAATAAGTAAACGAATGGTCCATTTCCGAACTTCAAGGACATCAAGACGTGAAGGAGAGAATCAAGTCTGAGCTAGGAATAATAGCTCACCCTTAAATCTGATATGCTGGAGACTGGCTAGAGTTGTGGACGAGTTGATGTCGATGGCACGTTTGCTGCACTCCACAAATAACAAAGAGAAAAATAAAAGTAGGGGTCAGTACAAAGAACACGTACTGAGTAGGTATCATCGGCCAACTCAAAATAGAAAGCATTATATATCAAATAATAATACAAAATCAACTACCATACTCTACAGGTGACGACAACAAGTACAAGAACCATTGGCCACAACACCAAGCACACCTATGAGGACTCAAGCCTCCACACCATACTCATTTGGGAAATGTTTTCTTTAAATTTGAGTATATTACATAATTCAAGATTCATTCTCTTTATTCTTCTTGTGTTGGAACGTGACACTCTGATCCCCTACTACTACGTGTCGGTTCGTGACACTCTGATCCCCTAATACTACGTGTCGGTTCGTGACACCCGATCCATTAATCTCATTATTTTAGTTCATCAAGCCTTCTTTTATGTCAAGGCATCATCATTAATAGAGAGGATTTTAAGATTTAAGATTCAACAGCCTCATCATTCTAATCCATCACAATTACATAACCACATCATGCAACCACACAATTAAGCATATAAAAGACTTTACAATACCACTCAATACATATCAATCGCTATTTAGAGTTTACTATGAGATAGCATAAACCATAACCTACCTCCACCGAAGAATCGTGATCAAGCAATCTACTTCCCCAATGCCTTTGCTGTCCTCTTCGTTCTTCTCTCTCTCGCTCGTTCTCTCTTCTTTTCTTTTTATTTTTCTCTTCTCCAGATTCTCTTTGTTTTACCCTAATTATCATATAATTCATTATGTAAAAATAACCCATTATTTATTTTAAAGTTATCTCCTTTAACCCCAATGTAATTAAATTTTTAAACTTACCCCACTAATTTCCTAATTATAAGCATGAATAGTCCAAAACAGCCCTTAAAACTTTTAGCAGAAATCCGACTCAGTCGAGGTTACGCATCTCGTGACGGCCCGTCGTGCCTGCGATGGTCCGTCCTACAGAGTCGTCACTGAGTTTAGAGACTCAAATTCAGTAAAGGGGTTTGTGACGGTCCGTCGTATCTACGACGGTCCGTCCTGCAATTCCGCCGCGAAGTTCAGAGAGTTGATCCCCGTACCCAGATTTCCGAGTTTAAGTGTTTTGGCACGAAGAAACTCGACGGACCGTCGTGCCTATGACAGTTCGTCCTACCTGTCGTAGAGGGTAATGAGGAGAGCAAAAGGAGAATTACACAAGTGTGGGACGACGGAGTCTGTCACGGTCCGTCGGGACCATGACGGTCCGTCGCGTGAGCCGTCGACCTAGCCAGTTTTTATCAAAAGTAATTCTATTGCTCGAAACGACTAAGCAGGTCGTTACAATAACAGTGTAACACCACATAGCCAAAACAGATCAAATATTAGTTTTTCAGAAAAATCTGCAGGTGCTACCAACGGTGGCCTCGGCGGACCGTTGCCAGAACCACAGTCCGTCTTGCAGAACCGTCATTGGGATCAGATAATCCCAAAAATTTCAGCCTAGAAGAATTGGTTAAGTCTTGGACAACGGACAGACTTACGGTCCGTAGGTCAAACGACGGCACGTAGTCTGTGACAATCGATCAAGAATCCCTTCAATCACTCTCTGAAAAGAGCTATGGATGACCATCATGGTTCGTAGGTGGACCTACGGTCCGTAGGTGGAAAATTTGCAGACAGTTAAATGGAAATGTAGTTGGGTAAACTTAAAATGATCATAACTCTTAGAACAAAATGAATAACGTCTCCCATGACCTACCAACAGATAGATAATTGAATTATGTTTCCATAGACACCGACCTTGTTAAAATCAGTCTTCCGAGTAAAACGTTATGCCCGTTTTAGCAAAAGACCTGTCAAACAGGACCTCACGACGGGGCGTCGGACGCACGATGGATCGTCATTCCTTGTCGTTGTGAGGCCAAACAGCAACCTTCTGAGGGGTCTTTTGGACCTTTCCCACTCCAGTTAAACCCTAAGTTATGTCGTTTTGACCTAAATCATCATATTTTAGTCAGTTTTATCCTAGAAATATAATTAAAATATCCAAGTCAAATCATTAAATCAAAACATAGGAAATTAGAAGCAAGAAAGGAGAAAAAAGCTCAAGAACCCTAGTTCAAGAACGCCAGAAGCTCCAACAATTCCAGCCCCAAAAATTAAGTATTTTTCCGTGGATTTCATCACCAGATATGTGAGATTTCAGTAGTGGGTTCCTTTCACCCATTGGGTCCTTAGTTTCAGTCAGTCTTGATTCTCTTATCATGATTAAACTTAGGGTTTCTAGAACTTTGATATAACTTCATGAATATATGTTCCAAATACGTTTATCATGTTATTACTCAGATAATCGCATGAATTTCAGAACCATTGATTTATATTTCTTTAGTTCTTGAATTAAACATGCTAGGTCATATATTTCAAATACTTCATATATATATGCCTTAGTTATAAAAGCATAATTACCAGATTAATTGTTGCATTCTCAGTTTGCATGTTCAGTTTTGAGCTATCCAGTATTTACAGAAATTCAGATATAATCATTTAATTTAGAGAATTCATTGGGAGTAGCATAATACCGAGTTGGGCTAGGGTTTAGCGTACCCAATGGTCCGAGAACTACTAGTCGAGTAGGTTTTATGATCCCTTTGTGGACAATCAGTTTTGTGATCACACCAGCATGCCTTTATATCTTTGGCGGGGTATATTGGGTCCTCTCGATGGGGCGTATACATCGGACTCCACATTTAGCTCATGTGGTTTTATTATCGCTTATTAGTAGCTCCCACAGTTCAGTTAGACTCTCTACATTGGCCATTTATCAGTATATTCAGTATTCAGTTTCAACATTTTATAAACTGGTCAATGCATCCAGTTAGCTCAGAAATCAGCATATCACGTTCATTATACTTATCTTTGTGCTTGTTCAGTTATGTTTTATTTTAGCTTTACTCTATCCTACATGCTCAATACCTTTCAAGTGCTGACGCATACGTGCGCTACATCTTGTCATGATGTAGGTTCAGGTTCTTAGCATCCAGATCACACATATATTGATTTCCCGATCTCCAGTTCAGCAGATTCAGTGGTGAGTCCTCATTCTCCGAGGACAACAATCATGAGTTTCATTTCATTCTTTAGTCATTTAGTTTCAGTTTTTGCTAGATTTAGTTGGGGCTTGTCCCAGTATTTCTAGTCTAGTTTAAAGGCTATTTTCAGACATAGTAAGATTCACCTTAGTGTTGAGTTAATATTTCTTTTCAATTAAACGCATTGTTTTCAAATATCTCAGTTATAGAATATGGGTATTCCCCATCTTTTCATTTTAAGTATGATTTAGCTTCCGCAACAGTTTATTATCTTTAGTATTCTTGATCATGCCAGTAGGGTTAGCTTGGGTTCACTTGTGGTCCTAGGTTCCGTGTCCGCGTCTCGGGGGTATCTCGGGGCATGACACATGTGATGATACACATAATGTCATTCAACTTGAAAGCTTATTGTGGAATACTAGGCTTATTAAAAGCTCATAATTTTCGTTCTTTTTATGAGACATCATGTGTATCGTCTAATCATATATAGATGTTAATCATGAGAGCCATCATACAAGAAGGGATGTTCTAATATATTTGCTGTTATTTATTCATACCTCTTCTTTGTAGGTATGTACCTCCATTTGAATCATCTATCACACTGTACTGTGAATTCATTTTCATCTACCATTTTTCTTTTGAGTTTAGTAGGTGTATAACCATGCATATTGTTTTGATGTATCTTTCTTGGGGGAAAACATTTTAATGATTTTGCTACATCCAACCAACTCTTAATGTAATCGACCAACCCGATGACATAAAATACAACTTGTATTCATTATGAAACTTCAAAGATAGATACAAAATGAAACTCTTTACCCTATTCAATGATATATTTCCAAAAGTTTGATATGTGTAGTGGTAAAAAATGAAATTAAATTGAGGAGCGTAATTTACATTATTATGCTATTATATATGTTTGTGATCTAAATAAGCCTTCCATTGCGCATATTTCTAACATTTTCCCTGTTATGATTGTTACTCTAACGTTATAATTCTTATAATTATCATCATTTTATCATTATTTTCATTAATTTTAAAATTATATTTTTCATTTTCAACATTACTATTATTACTTATTGTTGTTTTCTTTAAAAAGAATGTTGTTGCTTTATTTCAAATTTGTTACATATGAAACTTTTTATATAATATACAAGGTACTAAATTAGAAGCTCAAACGAATTAATGTAAAGGAAAAAAATGACAAAATTCGGCAAAAAGAGTTCTGAACTATTCGGTCTATTGGCCCATCTTCTTTTTTCAAAAAGGCTGCCAAAAATTTGTCCAAAGTTAGTCCCAAAACCTAGAAGCCCTTTAGAATAAGGTAATATTAAATTTCTCAAAACAAAACATCCTAATACCTACTTCTCATGAGCCTCTACACTCCATCTCTCTCCCTGGCTTCTTTGAGAATATGTTCACCCCTATCTCTGTATTGGCAGGGCGATGCATTGTTGTTTTATGCAAAAATGTGTTGCTATGTTCCTCTATATTTACTTTTGAACTAGCCAATCATGAAAAAATGACAATTGTTTTTTTTGAAATTTTGTTTCACTAATATGAAGAATAGATTTTCAGATATTGGAACAACTTTTATTCAAAATTTAAATAGGTACTTTCGATTCCCGCTCATGGAACTCTAACTCTATGTTTGTCCTTTAAATACTTGAGTTTGGATTTCATTTTGGACATGTTCTGATATGCATAAGTAGTATCATGAAAGTCTTATAAGTCCTCATTTTTATTTTTCTTTTCTTTTTTGTCAATAACAGAGACATTTAAATTTATTATAGTTCGAAATCTTTTCTTGAGGAGATAGATCCGAAGTTGGTACTGCCTAGTTCACTGCCAAGAAAAAAGGTTAGATTTATTATGAATTCTTAAATTTTTAATGAAATCTATGTGAATTTAGGAACTAAGGGATTTGTTAGAATTTAGGAGCTATGGGATCTGTTTGCTAATGCTACGTTATAAACTCTTATGTTATATGTATATATCGGTTCTACTTTTATTATGAACACATATAAATTTTATTGAGACATATGATTAAATAAGATAATAGACATTTTTATGTTGTGCCTTTTTTAGTTGGAGTTGGAGTTCCTTAATGAATACAAATTATATTTTTTGTCCTCGTGTTGATTTATTAGAAAAAGAGTTTAATGAATGGAGTTTTGAGTTTTCACCCCTAGAAAGATAGATCAAAATAATATGCATGATATTGAACCTACAAACCTAAAAAAACAAGTGGTAGATTAAGAGGAATTAACTGTGTTGTGTGGTAGATGTTTCAAATGAGTATACATGCTTGCAAAGGCGATATATGAAAAGATAAGGATACACACGCTGGAACATCCCTTCTATTGTGAAGAAAATCATGAGTGGCGTGCTAATATATTATCTGATGATATACATGACGTCATTCAACCTGAAAGCTAATTGTGGAATACTAGGCTTATCAAAAGCCCAAAATTTTCTTTCTTTTTGAGTGATATCATGTTCATCGTCCAATCATTTATAGATGTCTCTAATGAGAGACTTCATATAAGAAGGGATCTTCCAATATATGCGCTGTTAATTTTTCATACCTCTCATTTGTTTGTATGTACCTCCATTTGAATCCTCTATGACACTGCACAACAAATTCCTTTTCATCTACCAACTTTGTTTTGAGATTAGTAGGTTCATAACCATGTATATTGCTTGATGTATCTTTCTACGGGGGAAACATTTTAAGGATTTTGCTCTATTCAACCAACATTCAATGTAATTGACCAACCCAAGGACATTAAATACAACTTGTATTTATTATAAAACTTCAACGATGGTTACAAAATTAAACTCTTTATCCTATTCAATCATATATTTCAAATAGTTTGATAGGTTTTGATTGTAAAAAAAAAATTAATTGAGGAGTGCAATTTCATTATTATGCTATTATATTTGTTTGTGATCTGAATAAGGCTTACATTAGGCATATTCTATCATTTTCCCTGTTGTAATTGTTACTCTAATTATATAATTCTTATAATTATCTGCATTTTATCATATTTTCATTAATTTTTAAAATTATATTTTTCATTCTCAACATTACTATTATAACTTATTTTTGTTGTTTTATTTCAAATTTCTTACATATGAAACTTTTTATATAATATACAAGGTATTAAATTAGAAGCTCAAACGAATTAATGTAAAGGAAAAAAATGACAAAATTCGGCCAAAAGAGTTCTAAACTATTCGGTCAATTGGCCCATCTTCTTTTTTAAAAAACGCAGCCCAAAATTTGTCCAATGTTACGGACAAAACCTAGAAGCCCTTTAGAATTAGGTTATATTAGATTTATCAAAACAAAACATCCTAAAACCTACTTCTCATCAGCTGCTACACTCCATCTCTCTCCCTGAGTTCTTTGAGAATATGTTCATCCCTATCTCAGTATTGGCAGGGCTATGCATTGTTATTATTATGCAATAATGTGTTTCTATGTTCCTATATATTTCCTTTTGAACTTTCTAATCATGAAAAGATGAATTTTTTTTTTAGATTTTGTTTCTCTAATATGAAGAATCAATTTTCAGATATTCGAACAACTTTTATTCAAAATTCAAATAGATACTTTCGATCCCGCTCGAGGAACTCTAACTCTAAGTTTTTCCTTTAAATACTTGAGTTTGGATTTCATTTTGGAAATGTTCTCATATGCATAAGTAGTATCATGAAAGTCTTAAATTTTGATATCTTATCACACACGACCTACACTTTCATCATTAAACTACTACTTTAAACTTTTATTTCTTTAGAAGTCTTCATTTTTATTTTTCTTTTCTTTTCTGTCCATAACAGAGACATTTAAATTTATTATAGTTCAAAATTTGTTCTTGAGGAGATAGATCCGAAGTTGGTACTGCCTAGTTCACTGCCAAGAAAAAAGGTTAGATGTATTCTGAGGTCTTAAATTTTTGTAGAAATCTATCTGAATTTAGGAACTAAGGGATCTATTAGAATTTAGGAGCTATGAGATCTGTTAGCTAATGCTACGTTATAAACTCTTATGTTATATGCATATATCGGTTCTACTTTTATTATGAACACATATAAATTTAATGATTAAATAAGATAATAGACTTTTTTATGTTATGCCTTTTTTAGTTGTCGTTTGAGTTCCTTAATGAATACAAAGTATATTTTTTGTCCACGTGTTGATTTATTAGAAAAAGAGTTTGATGAATGGAGTTTTCACCCCTAGAAAGATTGATCAAAATAATAAGCATGATATTGAACCTACAAACCTACAAAAACAAGTGGTAGATTAAGAGGAATTCATTGTGTTGTGTGGTAGATGTTTCAAATGAGTATACGTACCTGCAAAGGCGATATATGAAAAGATAAGGATACACACGCTGGAACATCCCTTCTATTGTGAAGAAACTCATGAGTGGCGTGATAATATATCATTTGATGATATACATGATGTCATTAAACCTTAAAGCTAATTGTGGAATACTAGGCTTATCAAAAGCCCACAATTTTCTTTCTTTTTGAGTGATATCATGTGTATCGTCCAATCATACATAGATGTCTCTCATGACAGACTTCATATAAGAAGGGATGTTCCAATATATGTGCTGTTAATTTTTCATACCTCTCATTTGTTTGTATGTACCTCCATTTGAATCCTCTATGACACTGCAAAACAAATTCCTTTTCATCTACCACCTTTGTTTTGAGATTAGTAGGTTCATAACCATGTATATTTCTTGATGTATCTTTCTAGGGGGGAAACATTTTAATGATTTTGCTTTGTTCAACCAACTTTTAATGTAATTGACAAACACAAGGACATTAAATACAACTTGTATTCATTATGAAACTTCAACGATGGGTAAAAAATTAAACTTTTTATCCTATTCAATCATCTATTTCAAATAGTTTGATAGGTTTTGATGGTATAAAATAAAAATTAATTGAGGAGTGCAATTTCATTATTATGCTATTATATATGTTAGTTATCTGAATAAGGCTTACATTAGGCATATTCTAACATTTTCCCTGTTATAATTGTTACTCTAATTATATAATTCTTATAATTATCTGCATTTTATCATATTTTCATTAATTTTTAAAATTATATTTTTCATTCTCAACATTACTATTATAACTTATTTTTTTTGCTTTATTTCAAATTTCTTACATATGAAACTTTTTATATAATATACAAGGTATTAAATTAGAAGCTCAAACGAATTAATGTAAAGGAAAAAAATGACAAAATTCGGCCAAAAGAGTTCTAAACTATTCGGTCAATTGGCCCATCTTCTTTTTTAAAAAACGCAGCCCAAAATTTGTCCAATGTTACGGACAAAACCTAGAAGCCCTTTAGAATTAGGTTATATTAGATTTATCAAAACAAAACATCCTAAAACCTACTTCTCATCAGCTGCTACACTCCATCTCTCTCCCTGCGTTCTTTGAGAATATGTTCACCCCTATCTCAGTATTGGCAGGGCTATGCATTGTTATTATTACGCAATAATGTGTTTCTATGTTCCTATATATTTCCTTTTGAACTTTCTAATTATGAAAAGATGAATTTTTTTTTTTAGATTTTGTTTCTCTAATATGAAGAATCGATTTTCAGATATTCGAACAACTTTTATTCAAAATTCAAATAGATACTTTCGATCCCGCTCAAGGAACTCTAACTCTAAGTTTTTCCTTTAAATACTTGAGTTTGGATTTCATTTTGGACATGTTCTCATATGCATAAGTAGTATCATGAAAGTCCTAAATTTTGATATCTTATCACACACGACCTACACTTTCATCATTAAACTACTACTTTAAACTTTTATTTCTTTAGAAGTCTTCATTTTTATTTTTCTTTTCTTTTCTGTCCATAACAGAGACATTTAAATTTATTATAGTTCAAAATCTGTTCTTGAGGAGATAGATCCGAAGTTGGTACTGCCTAGTTCACTGCCAATAAAAAAGGTTAGATTTATTCTGAGGTCTTAAATTTTTGTAGAAATCTATCTGAATTTAGGAACTAAGGGATCTATTAGAATTTAGGAGCTATGAGATCTGTTAGCTAATGCTACGTTATAAACTCTTATGTTATATGCATATATCGGTTCTACGTTTATTATGAACACATATAAATTTAATGATTAAATAAGATAATAGACTTTTTTATGTTTTTCCTTTTTTAGTTGTCGTTTGAGTTCCTTAATGAATACAAATTATATTTTTTGTCCACGTGTTGATTTATTAGAAAAAGAGTTTGATGAATGGAGTTTTCACCCCTAGAAAGATTGATCAAAATAATAAGCATGATATTGAACCTACAAACCTACAAAAACAATTGGTAGATTAAGAGGAATTCATTGTGTTGTGTGGTAGATGTTTCAAATGAGTATACGTACCTGCAAAGGCGATATATGAAAAGATAAGGATACACACGCTGGAACATCCCATCTATTGTGAAGAAACTCATGAGTGGCGTGATAATATATCATTTGATGATATACATGATGTCATTCAACCTTAAAGCTAATTGTGGAATACTAGGCTTATCAAAAGCCCACAATTTTCTTTCTTTTTGAGTGATATCATGTGTATCGTCCACTCATACATAGATGTCTCTCATGACAGACTTTATATAAGAAGGGATGTTCCAATATATGTGCTGTTAATTTTTCATACCTCTCATTTGTTTGTATGTACCTCCATTTGAATCCTCTATGACACTGCACAACAAATTCCTTTTCATCTACCACCTTTGTTTTTAGATTAGTAGGTTCATAACCATGTATATTGCTTGATGTATCTTTCTAGGGGGGAAACATTTTAATGATTTTCCTTTGTTCAACCAACTTTTAATGTAATTGACCAACACAAGGACATTAAATACAACTTGTATTCATTATGAAACTTCAACGATGGGTAAAAAATTAAACTTTTTATCCTATTCAATCATCTATTTCAAATAGTTTGATAGGTTTTGATGGTATAAAATAAAAATTAATTGAGGAGTGCAATTTAATTATTATGCTATTATATATGTTAGTTATCTGAATAAGGCTTACATTAGGCATATTCTAACATTTTCCCTGTTATAATTGTTACTCTAATTATATAATTCTTATAATTATCTGCATTTTATCATATTTTCATTAATTCTTAAAATTATATTTTTCATTCTCATCATTACTATTATAACTTATTTTTGTTGCTTTATTTCAAATTTCTTACATATGAAACTTTTTATATAATATACAAGGTATTAAATTAGAAGCTCAAACGAATTAATGTAACGGAAAAAAATGACAAAATTCGGCCAAAAGAGTTCTAAACTATTCGGTCAATTGGCCCATCTTCTTTTTTAAAAAAACGCAGCCCAAAATTTGTCCAATGTTACGGACAAAACCTAGAAGCCCTTTAGAATTAGGTTATATTAGATTTATCAAAACAAAACATCCTAAAACCTACTTCTCATCAGCTGCTACACTCCATCTCTCTCCCTGAGTTCTTTGAGAATATGTTCACCCCTATCTCAGTATTGGCAGGGCTATGCATTGTTATTATTATGCAATAATGTGTTTCTATGTTCCTATATATTTCCTTTTGAACTTTCTAATCATGAAAAGATGAATTTTTTTTTAGATTTTGTTTCTCTAATATGAAGAATCAATTTTCAGATATTCGAACAACTTTTATTCAAAATTCAAATAGATACTTTCGATCCCGCTCGAGGAACTCTAACTGTAAGTTTTTCCTTTAAATACTTGAGTTTGGATTTCATTTTGGACATGTACACATATGCATAAGTAGTATCATGAAAGTCTTAAATTTTGATATCTTATCACACACGACCTACACTTTCATCATTAAAGTACTACTTTAAACTTTTATTTCTTTAGAAGTCTTCATTTTTATTTTTCTTTTCTTTTCTGTCCATAACAGAGACATTTAAATTTATTATAGTTCAAAATCTGTTCTTGAGGAGATAGATCTGAAGTTGGTACTGCCTAGTTCACTGCCAAGAAAAAAGGTTAGATTTATTCTGAGGTCTTAAATTTTTGTAGAAATCTATCTGAATTTAGGAACTAAGGGATCTATTAGAATTTAGGAGCTATGAGATCTGTTAGCTAATGCTACGTTATAAACTCTTATGTTATATGCATATATCGGTTCTACGTTTATTATGAACACATATAAATTTAATGATTAAATAAGATAATAGACTTTTTTATGTTGTGCCTTTTTTAGTTGTCGTTTGAGTTCCTTAATGAATACAAATTATATTTTTTGTCCTCGTGTTGATTTATTAGAAAAAGAGTTTGATGAATGGAGTTTTCACCCCTAGAAAGATAGATCAAAATAATAAGCATGATATTGAACCTACAAACCTACAAAAACAAGTGGTAGATTAAGAGGAATTCATTGTGTTGTGTGGTAGATGTTTCAAATGAGTATACGTACCTGCAAAGGCGATATATGAAAAGATAAGGATACACACGCTGGAACATCCCTTCTATTGTGAAGAAACTCATGAGTGGCGTGATAATATATCATTTGATGAAATACATGATGTCATTCAACCTTAAAGCTAATTGTGGAATACTAGGCTTATCAAAAGCCCACAATTTTCTTTCTTTTTGAGTGATATCATGTGTATCGTCCAATCATATATAGATGTCTCTCATGACAGACTTCATATAAGAAGAGATGTTCCAATATATGTGCTGTTAATTTTTCATACCTCTCATTTGTTTGTATGTACCTCCATTTGAATCCTCTATGACACTGCACAACAAATTCCTTTTCATCTACCACCTTTGTTTTGAGATTAGTAGGTTCATAACCATGTATATTGCTTGATTTATCTTTCTAGGGGGGAAACATTTTAATGATTTTGCTTTGTTCAACCAACATTTAATGTAATTGACCAACACAAGGACATTAAATACAACTTGTATTCATTATGAAACTTCAACGATGGGTAAAAAATTAAACTCTTTATCCTATTCAATCATCTATTTCAAATAGTTTGATAGGTTTTGATGGTATAAAATAAAAATTAATTGAGGAGTGCAATTTCATTATTATGCTATTATATATGTTAGTTATCTGAATAAGGCTTACATTAGGCATATTCTAACATTTTCCCTGTTATAAATGTTACTCTAACTATATAATTCTTATTATTATCTTCATTTTATCATTATTTTCATTAATTTTTAAAATTATTTTTTTCATTTTCAACATTACTATTATAACTTATTTTTGTTGCTTTATTTCAAATTTCTTACATATGAAACTTTTTATATAATATACAAGGTATTAAATTAGAAGCTCAAACGAATTCATGTAAAGGAAAAAAATGACAAAATTCAGCCAAAAGCGTTCTAAACTATTCGGTCAATTGGCCCATCCTCTTTTTTAAAAAACGCAGCCCAAAATTTGTCCAAAGTTACGGACAAAACCTTGAAGCCTTTTAGAATTAGGTTATATTAGATTTCTCAAAACAAAACATCCTAAAACCTACTTCTCATCAGGTGCTACACTCCATCTCTCTCCCTGGCTTATTTGAAAATATGTTCACCCCTATCTCAGTATTGGCAGGGCTATGCATTGTTATTTTTATGCAAACATCTGTTGCTATGTTCCTCTATATTTCCTTTTGAACTTGCCAATCATGAAAATATGACAAATTTTTTTTGAGATTTTGTTTCTCTAATATGAAGAATCGATATTCAGATATTCGAACAACTTTTGTTCTGTCACGACCCAAAACCGATCCGCGACTGGCACCCACACTTACCCTCCTATGTGAGCGAATCAACCAATACAAAACCCAACATTGCGATATAATATCAACAGAAAGTAATGCGGAAGACTTAAACTCATTAATGAAAATCAATTCAATAACTTCTAAACTCAACATCTATTATTCACCAAAATCTGGAAGTCATCATCACAAGAACATCTATCCTCAATTACTAAAACTAAGAGTATCTAAGAAAACTAAAATAAGTAAAAGCTAGTCCATGCCGGAACTTCAAGGCATCAAGACATGAAGAAGAAGATCCAGTCCAAGCTAGAAGCATTAGCTCACCCCGAAATCCGGTGTAATGAAGACTGGCTAGAGTTGCGGTTCAGTTGAAGACGATGGTACGTTTGCTGCACTCCACAAATAACAAAGAAAGAAACATACAAGTAGGGGTCAGTACAAACACAAGTACTGAGTAGATATCATCGGCCAACTCAAAATAGAAAATAGTATATATCAGATAATATCATAAATCAACTACAATACTCAATCTGTAGCAACATCACGTACTATAATCATCAATAAGTAACGCCAAGTACACCCATGAGGACTCAAGCCTCATTACCATACTCATTTGGGAATTAGGTTCATTAAATTGAGTATATTAACATCTTTCAAGATTCATTATCTTTATTCCTCTCGTGTCGGTACGTGACACTCCGCTCCATATACTATCCTGGTGTCGAAACGTGACACTCCGATCCTCATATACTATCCTGGTACCGGAACGTGGCACCCGATCCATATTCTATCCTGGTGTCAGAACGTGACACTCCGATCCTCATTCTATCCTGGTGTCGTAATGTGACACCCGATCCATATTCTATCCTGGTGCCGGAACGTGGCACTCCGATCCTCATTCTATCCTGGTACTGAAACGTGGCACCCGATCCATATTTTATACTGGTGTCGGAACGTGACACTCCGATCCTCATATTCTATCCTGGTACAGAAACGTGGCACCCGATCCCCTAATCTCACTACTTTCGTTCATCAAGACTTCTTTTCTACCAAGGCATCATCATTAACAAAGTAGATTAGGGTTTTTCAAGATTTAGGATTCAATAGCTTCATCATGCTTATTTTTTCACAATTATATAATCACATTCATGCAAGCATACAATTAGGCATATAGAAGGGTTTACAAGACTACACAATACATATCATTCGCTATTAAGAGTTTACTACGAATAGCATAAACCATAACCTACCTCCACCGAAGAATTGTGATTCAAGCAATCTACTTCTCCAATGCTTTGCTTTCTTCTTTGTTTCTCCTATTTCTCGTTCGTGCGTTCTCCTCTCTCTCTCTCTGTTCTTTCTATTTTTCTTTATTCAAACCCTCTTTCTTTTACCCTAATTAGCATATAATTAAGTATAAAAGATGATGAATTAACCCATTAATTAATTCAAAGTTATCTCCTTTAACCCCCAAGTAGTTAAATTATTAACATTTACCCACTAAAATTATAATTATAGCAGGAATAGACCAAAACGCCCCTTAAAATATTTACAGAAATCCGACCCAACCTAGGATTACGCAACCTGTGACGGTCCGTCATGGCTGTGACGGTCCGTCCTGCAGGTCCGTCACAAAGTTTAAAGACTTAATTTCTGTGGAGGATGTGTGACGGTCCGTCGTGCCCACGACGGTCCGTCCTGCCATTCCGTCACGAAGTTCAGAGAGTCGATTTCAGTACCCAAATTTTAGAATTCTAAGTGTTTTGGAACGAGACCCCCTCGACGGTCCATCGTGCCCATGACGATCCGTCCTGCCATTCCGTCACGAAGTTCAGAGAGTCGCTTTCAATACCCAAATTTCAGAATTCTAAGTGTTTTGGAACGAGACTACCTCGACGGTCCGTCGTGCCCATGACGGTCCGTCGTGGTGTCCGTCGACCGAGACAGTTTTTCCAGAAATAAAATCTGCTGCTCGAAGCGACTAAACAGGTCGTTACATATTCAAAATTCAAATAGATACTTTCGATCCCGCTCAAGGAACTCTAACTCTAAGTTTTTCCTTTAAATACTTGACTTTGGATTTCATTTTGGACATGTTCTCATATTCATAAGTAGTATCATGAAAGTCTTAAATTTTGATATCTTTATAAGTCTTCAATTTGTTCTTTTTTTTTCTGCCCATAATAGAGACATTTAAATTTATTATCGTTCGAAATCTATTTTTGAGGAGATAGTTCCGAAGCTTGTACTTCCTAGTTCACTGCCAAGAAAAAAAGTTAGATTTATTATGAATTCTTAAATTGTTGTAGCAATCTATCTGAATTTAGGAGCTAAGGAATCTGTAAGAATTTAGGAGCTATGTGATCCGTTAGCAAATGATATGTTATAAACTCTTGTAACATATTTATATATCGGTTCTACTTTTATAATTAACAGATATAAATTTTATTGAGAAATATTATTAGACAGGATAATGGACATTTTAAGGCCTTTTTTAATTGTCGGTGGAGTTCCTTAATGAATACAAATTATATTTTTTGTCCCCGGCTTGATTGATTAGAATAAGAGTTTGATGATTGGAGTTTTCACCCCTAGAAAGATAGATCAAAATAATATGCATGATACTGAACCTGCAAACCTACAAAAGCAAGTGCTAGATTAAGAGTAATTCATTGTGTTGTGTGGTAGATGTTTCAAATGAGTATACGTACCTGCAAAAGTGATATATGAAAATATAAGGATACATATGCTCGAACATCCCTTTTATTGTGAAGAAACTCATTAGTGGCATGCTAATATATCATCTGATGATACACATGATGTCATTCAACTTGAAAGCTAATTGTGGAATACTAGGCTTATCAAAAGCCCACAATTTTCTTTATTTTTGAGTGATATCATGTGTATCGTCCAATCATATATAGATGTCCCTCATGAGAGCCTTCATGTAAGAAGGGATGTTCCAATATATGCGCTGTTATTTTTTCATACCTCTCCTTTGTTGGTATGTACCTCCATTTGAATCATCACACTGTACAACAAATTCCTTTTCATCTACCATCTTCCCTTTGAGTTTAGTAGGTTCATAACCATGCATATTTTTTTAATACATCTTTCTAGGGAGAAAACTTTTTAATGATTTTGCTCCATTCAACCAACTCTTAATGTAATTGACCAACTCGAGGACATAAAATACAACTTGTATTAATTATTAAACCTCAACGATAGTTAAAAAATTAAGCACTTTAACCTAATCAATCATATATTTCAAATAGTTTGATATGTGTAATGGTAAAAAATGAAAATTAATTAAGAAGTGCATAGTATTATGCTATTATATATGTTTGTAATGTTAATAAATCTTACATTCCACGTATTCTAATATTTTCCCTGTTATAATTGTTATTCTAACTGTATAATTATTATAATTATCATGATTTTATCATTATTTTCATTAATTTTTAAAATTATATTTTTCATTCTCAACATTACTATTATTAGTTATTTTTGTTTTCTTTAAAAAGATTGTTGTTGCTTTATTTCAAATTTCTTACATATGAAATTTTTTATATAATATACAAGGTTTTAAATTAGAAGCTCAAACGAATTAATATAAACGAAAAAAATGAAAAAATTCGGCCAAAAGAGTTCTAAACTATTCGGTCAATTGGCCGAACATCTTTTTTCCAAAACGTAGCTCAAAATTTGTCCAAAATTAGGCTCAAAACATAGAAGCCCTTTAGAATTAGGTTATATTAGATTTTTCAAAATAAAACCTCCTAAAACCAACTTCTCATCAGCCGCTACACTCCATCTCTATCCCTGTCTTCTTTGAGAATTTGTCCACCCCTTTCTCAGTATTGATAGGAGTGTGCATGATTAGTTTAATGGAAAAATGTGTTGCTATGATCCTGTATATTTCGATTTGAACTGGCCAATCAAGAAAAGATAACAATGATTTTTTTGAGATTTTGTTTCTCTAATATGAAGAATCGATTTTTTTAGATATTTGAACAACTTTTATTCAAAATGTAAATAGATACTTCCGATTCCCTCTTAGCGAACTCTAAACCAAAGTTTGTCCTTTTAATACTTGAGTTTGGATTTAATTTTGACAAGTTCTGCTATGGACAAGTAGTATCATGAAAGTTTTAAATTTTTATATCTTATCATACACGACGTACACTTTCATCATTAAACTACTACTTTAAGCTTTTATTTCTTTATATATCTTCATTTTGTTTTTGTTGGTTGGTGTCCATAAAAGAGAAATTTAAATTTATTGTGGTTCGAAATTTGTTCTTGAGGAGATAGATCCGAAGCTTGTTGGTATTGCCTAGTTCATTTTCAAGAAAAAATGTTAGATTTATTATGAAATTTTTAAATTTTTGTTGATATCTATCTGAAGTTAGGAGCGACGGGATCTGTTAGAATTTAGGATCTTTTGAATCTGTTAGCTAATGCTACGTTATAAGCTATTATAATATATGAATATATCGATTCTACATTTTTTATTAACACATATAAATTTTATTGAGATATATTATTAGGTAGGATAATGGACCTTTTAAGGTCTTTTTTAATTGTCAGTGGAGTTCCAAAATGAATACAAATTATATTTTTTGTCCTCGGATTGACTGATTAGAACAAGAGTTTGATGAATGGAGTTTTCAACCCCAGAAAGATAGATCAAAATAATATGCATGATATTAAATTTGCAAACCTACAAATTCAAGTGGTCGATTAAAAGGAATTCACTGCGTTGTGTGGTAGATATTTCAAATAAGGATACGTACCAGCAAAGTTGATATATGAAAAGATAAGGGTACACATGATGGAACATCCCTTATGTTGCGAAGAAACTATTGAGTGGCGTGCTAATTTATCATGTGATGATAAACATGATGTCATTCAACCTGAAGGCTAATTGAGGAATACTAGGCTTATTAAAATCCCATAATTTTATTTCGTTTTGAGTGACATCAAGTGTATGGTCCAATCATATACAGATGTCGCTCAAGAGAGCCTTCATATAAGAAGGGATGTTCCAATATTTGTGCTGTTATTTTTTCATACCTCTCCTTTGTAGGTATGTACCTCCATTTGAATCATCTATCACATTGTACAACAAATTCCTTTTCATCTACCATCTTCCTTTTGAATTTAGTACATTCATAACCATGCATATTTTTGTTATGTATATTTCTATGGTGGGAAACATTTTAATGATTTTGCTACATTACACCAACTATAAATGTGATTGACCAACCCGAGGACACAAAATACAACTTGTATTCATTATGAAACTTTCACTATAGTTACAAAAGTAAACTCTTTATCCTATTCAATCATATATTTCAAAAAGTATGACATGTGTAGTGATAAAAACTGAAATTAAATTGAGGAGTGCAAAATAAATTAATCTGATATTATATATCTTTGTGATCTAAATAAGCCTTACATTATGCATATTCTAACCTTTTCAATGTTATAATTGTTACTCTAACTTTATATTTCTTATAATTATAATTATTTTCATTAATTCTAAAATTATACTTTTCATTCTCAACATTTCTATTATTACTTATTGTTGTTTTCATTAAAAAAAATTTTGCTGTATTATTTTCAATTTCGTAAATTTGAAACTTTTTATAAAATATATTAAATTAGAAGCTCAAACAAATTAATATAAAGGAAAAAAATAACAAAATTCGGTTAAAAGAGTTCTAAACTATTCGGTCAATTAGCTCATCTTCTTTTTTCTAAATGGCAGCTCAAAATTTGTTGAAAGTTAGGCCCAAAACATAATAGCGCTTCAGAATTAGGTTATATTAGATTTCTCAAAACAAAACCTCCTAAAACGTACTTCCATCATCCGCAACACTCCATCTCTCTCTCTCTGTCTTCTTTGAAAATATATTCACCCCTATCTCAGTATTGGCAGGACTATGCGTGATTGTTTTTATGCAAAAATATATTGCTATAATCCTCTATCTTTCGTTTTGAACTTGCCAATCAAGAAAATATTACAATGATTTATTTTTTGAGATTTTGTTTCTCTAATCTGAAGAATTGATTTTAAGATATTCAAATAATTTTTTTTACTCAAAATTAAAATAGAGATTCCCGCTCAAGGATCCCTAACCCTAAGTCTGTCCTTTAAATACTTGAGATTGGATTTCATTTTGGTCATGTGCTGATAAGCTCAAGTAGTATCATAAAAGTCTTAAATTTTTATTTCTCATCTCATCATCATTAAACTACTACTTTAAGCTTTTATTTCTTTGTATGTCTTCATTTTGTTTTTGTTGAATTGTGTCCATAAAAGAGACATTTAAATTTATTATGGTTCAAAATATGTTCTTGATGTGATAGATCTGAAGCTTTGCTGGTACTGCCTAGTTCACTGCAAATAAAAAAGGTAACATTTATTATGAATTCTTAAATTTTTATAGAAAATATATCTGAATTTAGAAGCTACGGGTTCTGTGAGAATTTAGGAGCTATGGGATCTGTTAGCTAATGCTACGTGATAAACTCTTATATTATATGTATATATCAGTTCTACTTTTATTATAAACACATATAAATTTTATTGAGACATATGATTAAATAAGATAATAGACTTTTTTATGGTGTGCCTTTTTTAATTGTCGGTGGAGTTCCCTAATGAATACAAATTATATTTTTTGTCCTCGTGTTGAATGATTAGAATAGGAGTTTGATGAATGGAGTTTTCACCCCTAGAAAGATAGATCAAAATAATATGCATGATATTGAACCTTCAAACCTACAAAAATAAGTGGTAGATTAAGAGGAATTCACTGTGTAGTGTGGTAGATGTTTCAAATGAGTATACGTACCTGCTAAGGTTATATATGAAAAGATAAGGATACACACGCTGGAACATCCCTTCTATTGTGAAGAAACTCTTGAGTGGCGTGCTAATATATCATCTGATGATATACATGATGTCATTCAACCAGAAAGCTAATTGTGGAATACTATGCTTATCAAAAGCCCACAATTTTCTTTCTTTTTGAGAGATATCATGTGTATCGCCCAATCATATTTAGATGTCTCTCATGAGAGCCTTCATATAAGAAGGTATGTTCCAATATATTTGTTGTTACTTTTAAATACCTCTCCTTTGTAGTTATGTACCTCCATTTGAATCAACTATGACATTGCACAACAAATTCCTTTTCAACTACAATCTTCCTTTTGAGATTAGTAGGTTCATAACCATGCATATAGTTTTGATATATCTTTCTAGTGGGGAAACATTTTAATGATTTTGCTCCAAAGAACCAACTCTTAATGTAACTGACCGACCCGAGGACATAAAATACAACTTGTATTCATTATGAAACATCAACGATAGTTACAAAATTGAACTCTTTATCCTAATCAATCATATATTTGAAAAAGTTCGATATGTGTAATGGTAATAAATGAAAATTAATTGAGGAGTGCAATTTACGTTATTATGCTATTATATATGTTCGTGATCTGTATAAGGCTTACATTGCGCATATTCTAACATTTTCCCTGTTATAATTGTTACTCTAACTTTATAATTCTTATAATTATCATCATTTTATCATTATTTTCATTAATTTTTAAAATTATATTTTTTATTCTCGACATTACTATTATTACTTATTGTTGTTTTCCATAAAAAAGATTGTTGTTGCTTTATTTCAAATTTCTTACATATGAAACTTTTTAATAATATACAAGGTATTAAATTAGAAGCTCAAAAGAATTAATATAAAGGGAAAAAATGATAAGATTCGGCCAAAAGAGTTCTAAACTATTCGGTCAATTGGTGCATCTTCTTTTTTCCAAAACGCAGCTCAAAATTTGTCCCAAGTTAGGCCCAAAACATAGAAGCCCTTTAGAATTAGGTTATATTAGATTTATCAAAACAATACCTCCTAAAACCTACTTCTCATCAGCCTCTACACTCCATCTCTTTTCGTGTCTTCTTTGAGAATTTGTCCACCCCTATCTCAATATTGGCAGGGCTATGCATGATTATTTTTATGCAAAAATGTGTTGCTATAATCCTCTATCTTTCATTTTGAAGTGGCCAATCAAGACAAGAAGACAATGAATTTTTTTTGACATTTTATTTCTCTAATCAGAAGAATTGATTTTTAGATATTCGAACAACTTTTATTCAAAATTCAAATAGATACTTTCGATTCCCGCTCAGGGAACTCTAACTCTAAGTTTTTCCTTTAAATAATTGCGTTTGGATTTCATTCTGGCATGTTCTGATAAGCACAAGTTGTATTATGAAAGTCTTAAATTTTGATATCTTATTGTGAAGTACACTTTCATTATTAAACTACTACTTTAAGCCATTATTTCTTTATATGTCTTCATTTTTTTTTGTTGGTTTGTTTCCATAACAAATACATTTAAATATATTATTTTACGAAATCTGTTCTTGAGGAGATAGATCCTAAGCTTTGCTATTTTTGCGTAGTTCACTGCCAAGAAAAACGGTTAGATTTATTATGAACTCGTAAATTTTTTTAGAAATTTATCTAAATTTAGGAGCTACGGGATCTGTTAGAACTTAGGAGCAAGGGGATATTTTAGCTAACGCTACGTTATAAAATCTTATAATATATGTATATATCGGTTCTATTTTTATTATAAACACATATATTTTACTAAGATATATGATTAGTGTAACGACCTGTTTAGTCGTTTTGAGCAGCAGAGTTTATTTTTTGAAATCACTATCTGAGTCGACGGATCCCACGACGGACCGTCATGGGCACGACGGACCGTCATGGGCACGACGGACCGTCGAGGGGGTCTCGTTCCAAAACACTTAGAATTCTGAAATTTTGGTACTGATATCGACTCTCTGATCTTCGTGATGGAATGGCAGGACGGACCGTCGTTGGCACGACGGACCGTCACAAATCTTTCAGCAGAATTAACTCTCTGAACTTTGTGACGGACCTGCAGGACGGACCGTCACAGCCATGACTGACCGTCACAGGCTGTGTAACCGTGATAGGGTCGGATTTCTGTTAAAAGAATTTAAGGGGCATTTTGGACAATTCATGCTTATAATTATAAAGTTAGTGGATTAATGTTAATAATTCAATTACTTGGGGGTTAAAGGAGATAACCTTGAAATAAAAAGTGGGTTATGTTATCATCTTTTATACTTAATTAAATGACAATTAGGGTAAAAGAAAAAGGGTTTTAATTAGAAAAATAGAAAGAACAGAGAGAAAAGGGGGAAATGATCGAGAGGAAGAGAAGAGTGTAAGGAAATAAAAGGTTTTGGGAAGATAGCTTGTTTGATCGCGATTCTTCAGTGGAGGTAGGTTATGATTTATGCTATTTCATAGTAAACTCTTAATAGCGAATGATATGTATTGGGTAGTATTGTAAAGTCTTCTATATGCTTAATTGTGTGCTTGCATGATGTGATGATGAAATTGTAAAGGGGTTGGGAAGATGAGGCTGTGAATCTTAAATTTACTTTGTTAATGATGATGCCTTGGTATAAAAAGAGGATTGATGAACTAAAGTAATGAGATTAGAGGATCGGGTGTCACGTTCCTACACTAGGATAGAATTAGAGGATCGGGTGTCACGTTCCGACACCAGGATAGTATATGGATCGGAGTGTCACGTTCCGACACCAGGATAGTATATGGATCAGAGTGTCACGTTCCGACACCAGGACAGTATATGGATCGCAGTGTCACGTTCCGACACCAGGATAGTATATGGATCAGAGTGTCACGTTGCGACACCAGGATAGTATATGGATCGGAGTGTCACGTTCCGACACCAGGATAGTATATATGTCGAGGTGTCACGTTCCGACACCAGGATAGTATATGGATCGGAGTGTCACGTTCCGACACCAGGATAGTATATGGATCGGAGTGTCACGTTCTGACACCAGGATAGTAAAGAGAACGAATATTGAAATATGTTAATATACTCAATCTAAAGAACCTGTTTCCCAAATGAGTATGGTGTGGAGGCTTGAGTCCTCATAGATGTGCTTGGCGTTGTGACCAAGGGTTATTGTAATTGTTGTTGTCGCCTTTTAAGAATATTAGTTGATTTTATGTTATTATCTGACATATATTGCTTTCTATTTTGAGTTGGCCGATGATACCTACTCAATACTTGTACCTTGTACTAACCCCTACTTGTATTTGTTTTTCTTTGTTAATTTTGGAGTGCAGCAAACGTGCCATCGTCTTCAACTCAACCGCAACTCTAGCCAGTCTTCATCACACCAGATTTCAGGGTGAGCTATTGCTTCTAGGTTGGACTGGATCTTCCTCTTCATGTCTTGATGCCTTGAAATTCCGGCATGGACTAGATGTTTATTTATGTTAGCTTCTTAGATACTCTTAGGTTTAGTAAATTTGAGGATAAATGTTCTTGTGGTGATGACTTCCAGATTTTGGGGATAATAATTGATTAATTTTAGAAGTTATTTAATTGATTTCGTTAATGAGTTTTAAGTCTTACGCATTGTATTTTGTTCATTATGGTTGGTTTGCTCACATAGTAGGATAAGTGTAGGTGCCATTCGCGGCTCGTTTTGGGTCGTGACAAACTTGGTATCAGAGCATTAGGTTCGTTGGTCTCATCACACAAGAACGAGTCTAGTAGAGTCTTAAGGAACGGTAGGGGGACGCCTTTAATTTTCTTTGGGAGGCTATAAGACTTTAGGAAAATTCCATTCTTTCTTTCTTTCTTTCGTGCTATTACTTGGATCCAATTGGTATCTAGGTGATACAAATTGGTATCTGACCATCTTCACTCTATTTTGCAGATGGTTAGAACTAGAGAAACAACCGCGCCAACACAAACACCGACAAGACAAAATGCGTCTGAGCCAGCCACTGTTGCTGTAGCTCGAAGAGGAGTAGTGGCAAGAGGCCGTGGTAGAGGTCGCGGGAGGACGTCCTCTAGAGGAGGAGGACAAGCACCTGGCCCATATAGTACTAGGGCGGTGACTCCTCCACCGACTGATGAGGTAGAAAGAGAGGGTGAGGAAGGGGAAAATGAGAAAGTGCAGAATGAGGAATTACCACCCCAACCTACCCCAGAGATGATTAATCAGGTTCTCGCTTATCTTAGCGGGTTATCTGATCAAGGCCAGACAAATCCAGTATTTTCTGCACCAGCATCTAAAGTTCCGAAAGTACGACAGGCCGCTGCTGAGGCTCCCCGCATGGATGCCTCATTGGAAATAGGCACGTTTCCTCGTTTGACTACAGGGCTTATAATGACAAGTGATCAGCATGAACTTTTCAGTATGTTCTTGAAATTGAAACCTCCAGTTTTCAAGGGTGCTGAATCTGAGGATGCCTATGATTTTCTGGTTGATTGTCATGAGTTGCTACATAAAATGGGCATAGTGGAACGATTTGGCATTAAGTTTGTAACCTATCAGTTTCAAAGAAATGCCAAAATGTGGTGGCGGTCACATGTTGAGTTTCAACCCGCACAGGCACCACCTATGACTTGGGCGTCATTCTCTAGCTTATTTATGGAGAAGTATATCCCCCGGACCTTGAGGGATAGGAGGAGAGATGAGTTCTTGAGCCTAGAGCAAGGCCGGATGTCGGTTACCGCGTATGAGGCTAAGTTTCGTGCATTATCCAGGTATGCCACCCATGTTTGTTTGAGTCCACAAGAACAGATTCGCCGTTTTGTGAAGGGGTTGAGGTCAGAATTGCGGATTTCAGCCTTACAGGTAGCGGCAACAGCAAAATCATTTCAGGAATTGGTAGACTTCATGATAGAGGTGGAGGGAGTGAAGCCAGATGACTTCACCATGGCATCGACATCTAAAAGGTTTCGTAAGGGAGGTGAGTTTATTGGTTCTTAGTCCAGAGGGCAGGGTTCAGGAGGTTATCCAGCTTGACCTATTCAGTCTTCACTACAGACTGTAGTTGGGGGTCCACCACAGACCGGTCAACATTTCTCTGAGTTTGGAGGTTATCCCCAGACTTCGTCATTCTCACAGAGACCTATGCTTAAATCCAGAGAGTGTTATGGATGTGGGGAGACTGGACACATTAAGAGGTATTGTCCAAAACAGAGTTACAGACCTCCAATAGTCAGAGGTAGAGGTGGTCATGGAACAGGCCGTCATTCTGGAGGACGTGGTGGCCGAGGTAATGGTGGTCACCAAAATGGCCGGGGGGACGGGAAAACTGGAGCTACTACAGCGCAACATGGTAGGGGCAACGGGCAGACAGGTGATAGGGCCCATTGTTACGCTTTCCCCGGGCGGTCTGAAGTGGAGACATCTGATGCTATAATCACAGGTAATCTTTTGGTTTGTGATTGCATGGCTTCTGTATTATTTGATCCTAGCTCCACATTTTCATATGTATCTTCCTCATTTGCTACTGGTCTTAATTTACATTGTGAATTGCTTGACATGCCTATTCGTGTTTCTACTCCGATGGGTGAGTCTGTGATAGTTGAAAAGGTATATAGGTCTTGTCTAGTGACTTTTGTGGGGAGCAATACTCATGTAGACTTGGTTATCCTAGAAATGGTTGACTTCGATTTAATTCTGGGTATGACTTGGCTTTCTCCGAATTTTGCAATCTTAGATTGTAATGCTAAAACTGTAACGTTGGCCAAGCCTGGGACAGATCCATTAGTGTGGGAGGGTGACTACACTTCCACTCCAGTTCGTATCATCTCTTTTCTTCGTGCTAAGAGAATGGTTAGTAAAGGGTGTTTAGCGTTCTTGGCACACCTCAGGGATGATACTACCCAAGTACCTTCAATTGAGTCGTTTTCGATAGTCCGTGAGTTTCCGGATGTGTTTCCTGCAGACCTTCCTGGTATACCACCGGATAGAGATATCGACTTTTGCATTGATCTTAAACCGGGTACACGCCCCATTTCCATACCCCCTTATAGAATGGCTCTAGCAGAGTTAAGGGAGTTAAAGGCCAAACTTCAAGAGTTGTTAAGTAAAGGCGTCATTAGACCAAGTGCATCCCCTTGGGGTGCTCCGGTGTTATTTGTGAAGAAGAAGGATGGGAGTTTTCGGATGTTCATAGACTTCCGGCAGTTGAACAAGGTAACTATTAAGAACAAGTACCCCATTCCTCGCATTGATGACTTGTTCGATCAGTTACAAGGCACTTGTGTCTTCTCTAAGATTGACTTGAGATCCGGTTATCATCAATTGAAAATACGGGCAACAGATGTGCCAAAGACTACTTTTCGAACCAGGTATGGGCATTACGAATTCGTAGTAATGTCTTTTTGTCTTACGAATGCCCCTGCTGCTTTTATGAGCTTGATGAACGGGTTTTTTAAGCCATGTCTGGATCTCTTTGTGATCGTATTTATTCATGATATCCTGATATACTCCAAGAGTAAGAAGGAAAATGAGGAGCATTTGAGAATTGTGTTGGAAGTATTAAGGGAGAAATGGCTTTATGCCAAGTTCTACAAGTGTGAGTTTTGGCTAGATTCAGTGTCCTTCTTGGTGCACGTGGTTTCTAAGGATGGAGTGATGGTGGATCCTTCTAAGATTGAAACAGTGAGGAATTGGGTAAGACCTACTAATGTGTCCGAAGTAAGGAGCTTTGTTGGTTTAGCCAGCTACTACGGTCGATTTGTCAAGGGATTCTCTTCTATTGCTTCCCAACTGACAAACTTGACTAAGCAGAATGTTCCATTTGTATGGTCGGATGAATGTGAGGAAAGCTTTCAGAAACTGAAGACCTTGCTGACTACGGCACCTATCCTTACCTTGCCAGTAGAGGGTAAGAATTTTTATTGTTTTTTGTGATGCATCCTATTCGGGTTTGGGTGCGGTGCTTATGCAAGAGAGGAATGTAATCACTTATGCTTCAAGGCAACTAAAGGTGCACGAACGTAACTATCCGACCCATGATTTTGAATTGGCTGCAGTTGTGTTTGCATTAAAGCAATGGAGACATTATCTTTATGGGGTCAAGTGTGAAGTCTACACAGATCATCGTAGTCTATAGTTTGTCTTTACCCAGAAAGACTTGAATTTTAGGCAGAGGAGGTGGATGGAACTGTTGAAGGACTATGATATTTCTATTCTGTATCACCCAGGAAAAGCAAATGTGGTGGCTGATGCTTTAAGTAGAAAAGTAGGGAGCATGGGTAGTTTAGCCCACTTACAAGTTTCTAGATGCCCATTGGCTAGAGAAGTCCAAAACTTGGCTAACGACTTCATGAGACTGGAAATACTAGAGGAAGGAGGATTTTTGGCCTGTGTGGAGGCAAGATCTTCTTTTCTTGACAACATCAAGGGAAAACAGTTTGATGATGAGAAACTAAGCCGAATTTGGGATATGGTGTTGCGAGGAGAGGCTAAAGAGGCAATAATTGATGAGGAAGGTGTTTTGAGGATTAAGAGAAGGGTATGTTTGCCCCGTGTTGATGATTTGATCCACACTATCCTCACAGAGGCTCATAGTTTCGGATATTCTATACATCCTGGTGCAACCAAGATGTACCGTGACCTAAAGCAACACTTTTGGTGGAGTAGAATGAAGCGTGACATTGTTGATTTTGTTGCCAAATGTCCAAATTGTCAGCAAGTAAAGTATGAACATCAGAGGCCCGGAGGAACACTTAAGAGAATGCCCTTTCCTGAATGGAAATGGGAGAGAATTGCAATGGACTTCGTGGTTGGTCTTCCAAAGACATTGGGTATGTTTGATTCTATTTGGGTAATTGTGGACAGATTAACTAAGTCTGCTCACTTCAATCCGGTCAAGGTGACCTACAATGCAGAGAAGTTAGCCAAACTCTATATCTCAGAAATTGTTCGATTGCATGGAGTTCCACTTTCCATCATATCAGATAGAGGTACGCAGTTTACTTCTAAGTTTTGGAGAACATTGCATGCTGAATTAGGTAGTAAGTTGGATCTTAGTACTGCATTTCACCCTCAGACCGATGGTCAGTCTGAGCGAACGATTCAGGTATTAGAGGATATGTTTCGTGCATGTGTGATAGAATTTGGTGGTCATTGGGATAACTTCTTACCCTTAGCGGAGTTTTCATACAATAATAGCTATCACTCAAGTATTGATATGGCTCCATTTGAAGCATTGTATGGGAGGAGATGTAGGTTTCCCATTGGTTGTTTGATGCATTTGAGGTTAGACCTTGGGGTACTGATCTTTTGATGGATTCATTAGAGAAAGTTAAATATATTCAAGAAAAGCTTTTAGCGGCGCAAAGTAGGCAAAAGGAATATGCAGATCGAAAGGTTAGAGACTTGGAGTTCATGGAGGGTGAACAAGTCTTGCTGAAAGTTTCACCCATGAAAGGGGTGATGCGGTTTGGTAAGCTTAGCCCGAGGTATATTGGTCCCTTCGAAGTTCTGAAGCGCGTGGGGGAGGTAGCTTATGAATTAGCCTTTCCCCCAAGACTGTCAGGAGTGCATCCGGTATTTCATGTGTCTAAGTTTAAAAGATACAATGGGGATGGAAACTACATCATTCTGTGGGATTCGGTTCTGCTTGATGGGAATTTGTCTTATGATGAGGAGCCTGTTGCCATTCTAGATAGAGAAATTCGCAAGTTGAGATCAAGGGAGATTGCATCCATCAAAGTTCAATGGAAGAATCGACCAGTTAAAGAGTCCACTTGGGAGAAGGAGGCTGATATGCAAGAAAGATACCCACACCTGTTTACAGATTCAGGTACTCATTTTCGCCCTTGTTTTTCTTCTTGTGATCGTTCGAGGACGAACGATCGGTAAATTGGTATCTATTGTAACGACCTGCTTAGTCATTTTGAGAGGCATAATTTATTTCTCGAAATCACTGTCTGAGTCGACGGATCCCACGACAGACCGTTATGGGCACGACGGACCGTCGAGGGGGTCTCGTTCCAAAACACTTAGAATTCTGAAATTTGGGTACTGAGATTGACTCCTTGAACTTCGTGACGGAATAGAAGGACGGTCCGTCATTGGCACGACGGACCGTCACAAATCTTTCCACAGAATTATCTCTCTGAACTTTGTGACGGACCTGAGGACGGACCGTCACAGGCTACGTAACCCTGACAGGGTCGGATTTCTGTTAAAAGAATTTAAGGGGCATTTTAGACTATTCATGCTTATAATTATAAAGTTAGTGGATTAATGTTAATAATTCAATTACTTGGGGGTTAAAGGAGATAACCTTGAAATAAAAAGTGGATTATGTTATCATCTTTTATACTTAATAATATGACAATTAGGGTAAAAGAAAAAGACTTTGAATAAGAAAAATAGAAAGAACAGAGAGAAAAGAGAGAAATGATCGAGAGGAAGAGAAGAACGCAAGGAAATCAAAGGTTTTGGGAAGATAGCTTGTTTGATCGCGATTCTTCGGTGGAGGTAGGTTATGGTTTATGTTATTTCATAGTAAACTCTCTATAGCGAATGATATGTATTGGGTAGTATTGTAAAGTCTTCTATATGCTTAATTGTGTGCTTGCATGATGTGATGATGAAATTGTAAAGGGGTTGGGAAGATGAGGCTGTGAATCTTAAATCTTAAATTTACTTTGTTAATGATGATGCCTTGGTATAAAAGGAGGCTTGATGAACTAAAGTAATAAGATTAGACGATCGGGTGTCACGTTCTGACACCAGGATAGAATTAGAGGATCGGGTGTCACGTTCCGACACCAGGATAGTATATGGATCAGAGTGTCACATTCCGACACCAGGATAGTATATGGATTGGAGTGTCACATTCCGACACCAGGATAGTATATGGATCGGAGTGTCACGTTCCGACACCAGGATAGTATATGGATCGGAGTGTCATGTTCCGACACCAGGATAGTATATGGATCGGAGTGTCACATTCCGACACCAGGATAGTATATGGATCGGAGTGTCACGTTCCGACACCAGGATAGTAAAGAGAACGAATCTTGAAATATGTTAATATACTCAATCTAAAGAACCTGTTTCCCAAATGAGTATGGTGTGGAGGCTTGAGTCCTCATAGATGTGCTTGGCATTGTGACCAAGGGTTATGGTAATGGTTGTTGTCACCTGTTAAGAATATTAGTTGATTTTATGTTATTATCTGACATATATTGCTTTCTATTTTAAGTTGGCCGATGATACCTACTCAGTACTTGTGCCTTGTACTGACCCCTACTTGTATTTGTTTTTCTTTGTTAATTATGGAGTGCAGCAAACGTGCCATCGTCTTCAACTCAACCGCAACTCTAGCCAGTCTTCATCACACCAGCTTTCAGCGTGAGCTATTGCTTCTAGCTTGGACTGGATCTTCCTCTTCATGTCTTGATGCCTTGAAATTCCGGCATGGACTAGGTGTTTATTTATGTTAGCTTCTTAGATACTCTTAGGTTTAGTAAATTTGAGGATAGATTTTCTTGTGGTGATGACTTCCTGATTTTGGGGATAATAATTGATAAATTTTAGATGTTATTTAATTGATTTCGTTAATGAGTTTTAAGTCTTCCGCATTGTATTTTGTTCATTATGGTTGGTTCGCCCACATAGTAGGATAAGTGTGGGTGCCACTCGCGGCTTGTTTTGGGTCGTGACAATTCGATAGGATAACAGACTTTTTATGTGGTGCCTTTTTTAATTGTCGGTTGAGTTATCTAATGAAAACAAATTATATTTTTTTTTTGTCCTCGGGTTGATTGATTAGAAAAAGAGTTTGAAGAATGGAGTTTCCACCCCTAAAAAGATAGATCAAAATAATATGCATGATATTGAACCTGCAAACTTTCAAAAACAGGTGGTAGATTAAGAGGAATTCACTATGTTGTGTGGTAAATGTTTCAAATGAGGATACATAATATATGAAAAGATAAGGGTACACATGCTGGAACATCCATTCTATTGTGAAGAAACTAAACAGTGGCGTGCTAATATAGCAATGTAACACCTCGTAGCCAAAACAGACCAAAAATTAGTTTTTCAGAAAAATCTACTGGTGCTACCAACGGTGGCAAGGACATACCGTAGCCTGAACCACGGTCCGTCTTGCAAAACCGTCGATGGGATCAGAAACTCCCAAAAATTTCATCCTAGAAAATTTGGTTAAGTCTTGGACGACGGACGGACTTAGGGTCCGTGGGTCAAACAGCGGTCCGTAGTCCGTGACCGTGGATCACGACTCCCTTCAAAACTCTCTGACAAGAGCTATGCATAACCATCATGGTACGTAGGTGGACCTACGGACCGTAGGTGGAAAATTTGCAGCCAGTTAAAGGGAAATGCAGTTGGGTCAACTTCAAATGATCATAACTCTTAGAAAATAATGAATAAGGTCTCCCATGACCTACAAAAAGATAGATAATTGAATTATCTTTCCATAGCCATCGACCTTGCTAAAATCAGTCTTCCGAGTACAGAGTTATGCCCATTTTAGTAAAGGCCTTACTAATAGGCCCTCACAACGGACCCAACGACAGGGCGTCGAGAGAACGACGGACCGTCAGTCCTGGCTGTCGTAAGGCCCGACAGCAACCTTCCCAGGGTTTGTTTGAGCTTTCCCACTCCATTTAAACCCTAACTTACGTCGTTTTGACCCTAAATCATCAGATTTTAGTCAGTTTAAGCCTATAAACATAATTAAAAATATCCAAGTCAAATCATTAAATCAAAACATAGAAAATTAGTAGCAAGAAAGGAGAAAAAAGCTCAAGAACCCTAGTTCAAGAACGCAACAAGCTCCAACAGTTCCAGCCCCGAAACTTAAGTATTTTTCCATGAAATTCATCACCAAGTATGTGGGATTTCACTAGTGGGTTCCTTTCACCCATTGGGTCCTTAGTTTCAGTCAGTTCTTGATTCCTTATCATTAGAAACCAAGGGTTTCTAGAACTTTTATATAACTTCATGAATTTTTTAAATATATGTTCCAAATCAGATTATCATGTTATTACTCAGATTATCACATGAATTTCAGAACCCTAGATTTTTATTTCTTTAGTTCTTGAAATTACACATGCTAGGTCATATATTTCAAACACTTCAGATATACATGCCTCAGTTATAAATGCATAATTACCAGATTAATTGTTACATTCTTAGTTTGCATGTTCAGTTTTGAGCTACCCAGTGTTTACAAAAATTCGTAATATAATCATTTAATTTACAGAATTCAATAGGAGTAGCATAATACCGAGTTGGACTAGGGTTTAGCGTACCCAATAGTCCCAGAACTACTAGACGAGTAGGTTGTAAATTCCCTCTTCGGGCAATCAGTTTAGTGATCATGCCAACATTCCTTTATACCTTTGGCAGGGTATATTGGGTCCTCTTGATGGGGCATATACATCGGATTCCACATTTAGCTCATGTGATTTTATTATCAGTTATTAGTAGCTCCCTTAATTTTGTCAGACTCTCTGCATTGACAATTTATCAGTATATTCAGTATTCAGTTTCAGCATGTTATAAGTTGGTCATTGCATCCTGTTAGCTCACAAATCAGCACATGACGTTCAAATTATTATACTTGTTTTTGTGCTTGTTTAGTTATGTTTTATTTCAGCTTTACTCTATCCTATATGCTCAGTACCTTTCAAGTACTGACGCATACGTGCGCTACATCTTCTTGTGATGAAGTTCAGGTTCTCAGCATCAAGATCACACATAGATCGATTTCTCGATCTCCAGTTCAGCAGATTCAGTGGTGAGTCCTTATTCTCCGAGGACAACAATCATGACTTTCATTTCAATCTTTAGTCATTTAGTTTCAGTTTTTGCTATATTTAGTTCGGGCTTGTCAAGTATTTCTAGTCTAGTTTAAAGGCTATTTTATGACGTAGTTAGATTCACCTTAGTATTGAGTTAATATTTCTTTTGTATTAAATGCATTGTTTTCCAATATCTCAGTTATAGAATATGGGTATCCCCCATCTTTTTATTCTAAGTATGATTTAGCTTCCGGGACAGTTTATTTATTTAGAATGATCATGATCATACTAGTAGGGTTAGCTTGGGATCACTTGTGGTCCTAGATTCTGTGTCCGCATCTCGAGGGTAGCTCGGGGCATGACAGATGTGATGATACACATGATGTCATTCAACTTGAAATCTAATTGTGGAATACTAGGCTTATTCAAAGCTTATAATTTTCTTTATTTTTATGAGACATCATGTGTATCATCCAATCATATATAGATGTCACTAATGAGAGCCTTCATACAAGAAGGAATGTTATAATATATGTGCTGTTATTTTTTCATACCTCTTTTTGTAGGTATGTACCTCCATTTGAAGCATCTATCACACTACACAGCGAATTCATTTTCATCTTTCAATTTTCTTTTGAGTTTAGTTGGTTTATAACCATGCATATTGTTTTGATGTGTCTTTCTAGGTGGGGGGGACATATTAATGATTTTTCTACCTCCAACCAACTCTTAATGTAATTGACCAACCCGAGGATATAAAATACAACTTGTATTCATTATGAAACTTCAAGGATAGTTACAAAATGGAACTCTTTATCTTTTTCAATCATATATTTCCAAATGTTTGATATATGTAGTTGTAAAAAATGAAATTAAATTGAGGAGTGCAATTTACATTATTATGCTATTATGTATTTTTGTGATCTGAATAAGGCTTCCATTGTGCATATTCTAACATTTTCCCTGTTATAACTGTTACTCTAAATTCATAATTATTACAATTATCATCATTTTATCATTATTTTCATCAATTTTAAAATTATATTTTTCATTCTCAACATTACTACTATTACTTATTGTTGTTTTCTTAAAAAAGTGTTGTTTCTTTATTTCAAATTTCTTATATATGAAACTTTTTATATAATATACAACGTATTAATTTAGAAGCTCAAACAAATTAATGTAAATGAAAAAAATGAAAAAATTCGGCCAAAAGAGTTCTAAACAATTAGGTCAATTGGCACATCTTCTTTTTTCAAAAACGCAGCCCAAAATTTGCCCAAATTAGGCCCAAAACCTAGAAGCCATTTAGAATTAGGTTATATTAAATTTCTCAAAACAAAACATCATAAAACCTACTTGTCATCATCCGCTACACTCCATCTCTGTCCCTGGCTTCTTTGAGAATATGTTCACCCCTATCTTAGTATTGGCAGGGCTATGCATTGTTATTTTTATGCAAAAATGTGTTGCTATGATCCTCTATGTTTCCTTTTGAACTTGCCAATCATGAAAAGATGACAATTATATTTTTTGAGATTTTGTTTCTCTAATATGAAAAATAGATTTTCGGATATTCGAACAACTTTTATTCAAAATTCAAATAGATACTTCCGTTTCCCGCTCAAGGAACTCTAACTCTAAGTTTGTCCTTTAAATACTATAGTTTGGATTTCATTTTGGACATGTTCTGATATGCATAAATAGTATCATGAAAGTCTTAAATTTTTATATCTTATTACACACGACGTACACTTTCATCATTAAGCTACTACTTTAAGCTTTTATTTCATTATAAGTCTTCATTTTGTTTTATTTTTTGTTTTATGTCCATAACAGAGACATTTAAATTTATTATAGTTCGAAATCTATTTTTGAGGAGATAGATCTGAAGCTTGTATTGCCTAGTTCACTGCCAAGAAAAACGTTAGATTTATTATGAATTCTTAAATTTTTGTAGAAATCTATCTGAATATAAGAGCTAAGGGATCTGTTAGAATTTAGGAGCTATGGGATTTGGTTAGCAAATGCTACGTTATAAACTCTTATAATATATGTATATATCGCTTCTACTTTTATTATAAACACATATAAATTTTATTGAGACATATGATTAAATAATATAATAGACTTTTTTATGTTGCGCCTTTTTTAATTGCAGGTGGAATTCCCAAATGAATACAAATTATATTTTTTGTCCTCCTGTTGATTGATTAGAACAAGAGTTCGATGACTGGAGTTTTCACCCCTAGAAAGATAGATCAAAATAATATACATAACATTAAACCTGCAAACCTACAAAAACAAGTAGTAGATTAAGAGGAATTCACTGTGTTGTGTTGTTGATGTTTCAAATGAGTATACGTACTTGCAAAGGTGATATATGAAAAGATAAGGATACACATGCTGGAACATCACTTTTATTGTGAAGAAACTCATGAGTGGCGTGCTAATATATCATCTGATGATACACTTGATGACATTCAACTTGAAATCTAATTGTGGAATACTAGGCTTATCAAAATCCCACAATTTTCTTCTTTTTGAGTCATATCATGTGTATCGTCCAATCATATATAGATCTCTCTCATGAGAGACTCAATATAAGAAGGGATGTTCCAATATATGTGCTGTTATTTTTTCATACCTCTCCTTTGTTGGTATGTACTTCCATTTGAATCATCTATCACACTACACAACAAATTCCTTTCATCTACCATCTTCCTTTTGAGATTAGTAGGTTCATAACCATGAATATTGTTTTGATGTATCTTTTTTGGGGGGAAACATTTTACTAATTTTGCTCCATTCAACCAACTCTTAATGTAACTGACCAACCCGAGGACGTAAAATACAACTTGTATTCATTATTAAAGTCCAACGATAGTTACAAAATTAAACTCTTTATCCTATTCAATCATATATTTAAAAAAGTTTGATATGTGTAATAATAAAAAATGAAAATTAATTGAGGAGTGCAATTTACATTATTATTGTCATGACCCAAATCGAGGCCGCGACTGGCACCCACATTTACCCTCCTATGTGAGCGAACCAACCAATCTAAACCTTAACATTTCAATGTATAACAACAGAAAATAATGCGGAAGACTTAACTTATTAATAAAAACCAACTCAATAATTACTAAAATTCAACATCTATTATTTCCCCAAAATCTGGAAGTCATCATCACAAGAACATCTATGATCAAATACTAAACTAAAAATGTCTAAGAAGCTAAAACAATTAAAAGCTAGTCCATGGCGGAAGTTCAAGGCATCAAGACTTGAAGAAGAAGATCCAGTCCAAGGTAGACGCGTTAGCTCACCCTGAATTTCCGATGTAGTGAAGACTGGCTAGAATTACTGCTGAGTTGAAGATGACGGAACGTTTGTTGCACTCCACAAATAACAAAGAGAAAACATAAAAGTAGGGGTCAGTACAAACCACGGGTACTGAGTAAGTATCATCGGTTAACTAAAAATAGAAAACAAATATATATCAATAATATCATAAATCAACTATAAAACTCAACATGTAGCAACAACAAGTACTATAATCATCAATAAGTACTATCAAGTTCATCCATGAGGGCTCAAGCCTCAATACCATACTCATTTGGGATTAAGTTCATTAGATTGAGTATATTTATCATCTTTCAAGATTCATTATCTTTCTTCCTCTTGTGTCGGTACGTGACACTCCGATCCCCTACTATTATGTGTCGGTACGTGACACTTCGATCCCCTATATGTGTCGGAACGTGACACTCCGATCCCCTATATGTGTCGGTACGTGACACTCCGATCCCCTATATGCGTCGGAACGTGACACTCTGATCCCCTATATGTGTCGGAACGTGACACTCCAATCCCCTATATGTGTCGGTACGTGA
>CM064972.1:16803105-16815105 GCA_032847665.1 Solanum chilense
GATCGGAGTGTCACGTTCTCACACATATAGGGGATCGGAGTGTCACGCACCGACACATAATAGTAGGGGATCGGAGTGTCACGTACCGACACAAGAGGAAGAAAGATAATGAATCTTGAAATACGATAAATATACTCAATCTAATAAACTTAATTCCCAAATGAGTATGGTGTTGAGGCTTGAGCCCTAATGGATGAACTTGATGGTACTTGTTGATGATTATAGTACTCGTTGTTGCTACATGTTGAGTTTTATAGTTGATTATGATATTATTGATATATATTTGTTTTCTATTTTGAGTTGGCCGATGATACTTACTCAGTACCCGTGGTTTGTACTGACCCCTACTTTTATGTTTTCTTCTTTGTTATTTGTGGAGTGCAGCAAACGTTCCGTCATCTTCAACTCAGCAGTAATTCTAGCCAGTCTTCACTACATCGGAAATTCAGGGTGAGCTAACGCGTCTAGCTTGGACTGGATCTTCTTCTTCAAGTCTTGATGCCTTGAACTTCCGGCATGGACTAGCTTTTAATTGTTTTAGCTTCTTAGACATTTTTAGTTTAGTAATTTGATCATAGATGTTCTTGTGATGATGACTTCCAGATTTTGGGGAAGTAATAGATGTTGAATTTTAATAGTTATTGATTTGATTTTTAATAATGAGTTTAAGTCTTCCGCATTACTTTCTGTTGATATTATATCGAAATGTTAAGGTTTAGATTGGTTGGTTCGCTCAAATAGGAGGGTAAATGTGGGTACCAGTCGCGGCCCCGGTTTTGGGTCGTGACATTCACCCATTAAAGTTGCTATGGTTTTTTGTAAGAAGGAGAAGCTTTGTCCTCTATATATCGACCCTTACAAAACTAGTAATGTATCTTATGAGTTGGACCTACCAATAGAGTTATCCATAGTTCATGCAGCATTTCACACCTCCATGTTGAAGAAGTTCATGGGCGATCCTTCACTAATAATAAAAATTGAAGATATTGGGATCAATGATAACTTACCTTATGAGGTGATTCTTGCCCAGATTTTAGATCGCCATGTCTGCAGGTCGAGGACTAAGATAGTAGAATCACTCAAATTTCTTGTTATGATTGTAATATAGATTTGCAAAAAGTTAAGGCAATTATCAACCAAGCATTAGATGACATCTGAATGTGTTCAACGGGATGTACTAAACAAATTTTTTACATATAACATATTAAAATCTCACAATGTAATTTTGTGAGCTCTTCAACTCACAAATATCAAAAAAATATAATACAGACGATCTTACTTTCCAAGCAATCAAGACGAAAAAGACATGTTACTGAATATATTTTTCAAAAAAGATAGTCTTTCAGGGTTGTTTTTAAATTTAGGGTTCACAAAATTAGTTGAAAGAAGTTAAACTAAAGAGTTGTTACTCATTTATCAAAAAAAAAAAACTTTATCAAAGGGGAATGAGTTATCACTACAAAAAATGATCTTTAACAATAATTAATAGCTTAATTATCGATAAATATGTATTCTAAGAGGAAATTGGTACTCAATATAAATGCCAATGAAGTCTATAGCAACATTAAGTCAAATGACATTTTATTAATGTCGGTAAAGGCTATAGTACTCTCTGTGGAAGTGCGTACTTATTACCGAAAACTATTATTTTCGATAGTGTATTTTGAAATTTGTTAGTTTCAAAAACAACTTGATCTCTTCTATGCCTAAAAAGAAGAGAACAAGAAATATGAAAAATTAGTTAACTTGCAATAAAATATATGGAGTAATTGTCTCTACATAAATATTCTAGGAATAGTGCAATGACATACAAAATGTTTGTAGCCAAGAAAAAACAGTGAGAATAATATACTAATTGTGGCAAGAAAGATAGAAATCATTTTGCTTATTTTAACAAACTTCATCATTTGTTACGCATTAGTTATCAAATATTTGTCGTTAGGTGCTATCAATTATAGCACAACCGTATAAATTTTCAATCATCCTCACTGGTCCTTTAAACATAATTAAAAATTGTCATCAAAATTGCAAAAAGAAGTTGAAATAGATACATCAATCACTATGTTTTATAGTAAAAATTTAAGCTTAATGAAATAGGAGGAAGAAAACTTTGAGAAATGAAACACACTTTATAAGAATCTTAATAAATGTATATGAATTCCACAAATAATAACATACAAACAATAATGGAAGAAATAAAGTATTTGCTTACAACAGAATTAAATGTAATATTTTAATTCAGCCATCAACCATTTCAGTAGCGTATTGAATTGTAAAATCAATTTTCATTGTTTATAAGAAGAAACCTTTAGAAAGGAACAAAAGAGAGGATCGATTTTCAGTCATCCTTGCTGAAACTTAACAGAGTTCAAAAAAAGTCACCAAAATAGGCAAAATTCCATCAATCACTTGACTTATAGTTAAGTTTAAGCTCCATGAAAACTTTTAAGAAAGAGAAGCTTTGGTCTATCCTTACACTAGATTTTCACAATAGGGTAGTGTTTCTCTTACCAATTAACGACACTCACATTAGGCCTCTCTTTTTCATTCAATCCTTCACCAGAAGCACGTTCATAATCTTTGTATGCAAACATTAGTTGGTGATTGTCTTCTCTCGGTATTGAGAGACCCTTGAAATTTCTTATTTTATCGCTACATCTAAGTACAATTTACAATAGTTGCTTCATGATAGACAACTCTTTCAGATCATTAACTTACCTCCCTTTCCTCACTTATCTTTTCTTAGGCGTTATGAGTCCACACATTAACATTAACCACATTGCATTTGAGATTCGTGATGATAGTGCTCACGTGAGACAATAGTCCCAGTCTACCATTCGGGTTATTGACTCAGGCACGATCACTAGCTGTTTTAGAGATCTTCCTGGTATGATATAAAAAGGAGAAATACTATTCAAAAATAAGATAACTTTGACACATGAGACACCTCAAATGTCTACTCAGACAAAGTAATGTTGTACATCATCCAGAAGAAGCACACAAAAGGTTTCTAGTGATCTCTAGAACATGTTAAGTTTTACCTTCAGCTTGTCCGCGCTTGTGCGTTCTTTTAGTTGACATAATTACACCCCTGCTTTACGTTTAACTATTATAGGTTCTTAGTGCCGCGAATATAGAAATGTGCATGATACATTATATGATATTTCTAATCATTTCTAAATATGCAAAATGTAATTCCAGGGAAGTAAAGATCATGAGAAGTGTGCATTTTTTCATATAGTTTTTTTTATTTTTTATTTGCAACTTGCTAGACCATCCTTTACTGTGTTGTTTCACGAAAATGAAAATGTAGAAACTTCGTATTGAAGAAACTAACAACTGTTAATTTTAGCAGAAGCCTAATAAAATAGAATGACAAGTGTTCTGCAGTACAAATAAATGTATATATACTCACTTTTTTTAGTTCTCACATGAAAATGAACTTTTTTAACAACTCAGAAGGGTGTATTGGTATGAGAAATTGGACATCACTAATATCAGAGTGGTGCATGGCTTTCTCGAGATCTCATCACATCCACAATTACTAAACCCAGAAAATCTGCGTGTGAAGGTGAGAGAGAAACAACATTTGAGATCTCATGAAAATGATAATATAATTCACACATAAAGGAAAATAGAAAATCACTTATAAACTGACAAACCTCTCTAATCATAACAACACTAAATAGAGTCCTTGTAGCCTCTCATATTTCTCAACAATAATACAAAAAGATGAAATATCAAATTCGAATATAATCAACTTATATCAAGAGTTAAAGATAAAGTTGTTTCAAGTTATCTAACAGAAAACACATATAAATTTAGCTATTTATCAGTAACGTTGAGGAAACAACAAAATTTGAATAACCACATACCATCTTTGCCAGTTCATTCCATTTATCCTATTGATGGTTCTCACTACTGAGTGACTATTTCTTGAACTCTTCAAAAATGTCAACGGGTATGTACAGAATTCTCCAAAAGTAATATATTTTTGAATAATCCGACACAGATGTGTTATCGTAAGTGAAGAGTCCGCATAACTTAGCCAAGTGAGACTATATCATTATCTGAGAATCCAAACTGATTTGTCTTTTTCAGTACTAAAATTATTAAATGAGGAAGATATATTTTTCTACTGGTAACATAAGCACATTGAAGACAATGAGGAAACAGGAAAATCTAAGTCACATTATATTTCAATCAATATTAATTCAAAATTCAGGGGACAGAACCAAATCTAAATTGTAGGTAATTATGAAGACTCAGTTTTTGTTGTTTTTGATGGTAGGAATGATTCGAGTTTCAGACCTACGCTACGATTGGAACACAAAAACTTTTGCTTTCATTTCTTCCATGAGTAACAGCTTGTCGAGTTCCTCTAGCAAATCTTGTCTATCCCTCACCAGCATCAACATATTCCGACATTGCATCATTTGATTTATTGAATCATAACCATCGTATAATATTATTTTCATATATCTTCACTTTGTCATCTCTATCATATAATACCTACAAATATTTGATGTTTTCTATTTGAATGTATATAATGTATTCTTCATATTTATTTGATTATAACATACAATTTTATTGTGAATCAATGCTTCGAGAAGAACATGTATAGGTCCTTTTTTATCCAGTTCCTCCCATCCTTAAAAAAGATCATTTAACATATCAAGATTCACATTAATTAAGAAAAGCTAAAAAAATTAGTGGTGTGTGTCATAAAGAAGAGAGGTCAAAACAAATAAAATCTAAAGTTAAACATGCATAAGTAAATAAAACTCAGTTAGAAACATTAAATTACAAAATTCTACAATAAACTATTTAAAAATCGGAAAATGCACAGTAAAAGAAGTAGAAAACAAAATACCCAGCATATTGTGACTATCAAAAATTTCGACCATGAATAAACTTAAACATATGTTAGAAAGCCTTCCTACAATTTTCATCTATTTCTGACTACTAAAATCTAGTCAAATAAGCTAAGGCACTCTAGTACCTCCTTAAACTAGTTTTCGGACGTCCTAAACGTTCTTGAACATTTGGTTTCTAGACTTCCTAAATGACTTATATTCATAAAAATAGACCTTAAAACAGTTTTTATACCTTACGAAACTTATGTTAGGCTCTAGATCACATCTTGGATTTTTTAAGTTTTACAGTTCTTGTCCTCAAGGAATATCACTATGTTGCAATGCATGCCACTAATGGAGAGAAGAACACAATGATTAAATTTTGGAAAGCAAAGTTTTATATTATGGTGGTCGAATTCAACTGATGAAAAGTGTGATATTCGATATGTAGACGAATTAGGCTAAAGTGTTCCTTCTACCGAAGAAAGTGGTCTAATTTCTCACAAGTATTTGTCATACTTTCTTATGGAAAGGGATTACTAAAAGATCTTTGATGGATTAGTAAACCATATGTAGGCAAAAATGTTTTGGTGTCCTGGTTTGTTAAACTACAACCTATGAAACAAGGAAGCGATATGTAAACTCTTGTGGGTTGTGGATGCAAAGAAAGAAAACTTATTGGTTAATCAGATTAACAACTTCTACATCAAGGACAGTTCTCTGGATAAGGCCACACATTCTAAACAAGAATGTTGGCTTCTTAGAAATATCTTTGAGTATTGAAAATGGTTACAGAATATGAATATGGTTGATGATCTACAAAAGTATTCAAAAACAAGGGGCTCTACGTATAAACTAAATGTACATGTTGTTTCAACCACGATTCCAAAAACTTCGTTAAAAGTTCCTCACACTTTCAAAAGGTATGTTTCAAAGACATAAACTTATATTATGGCTCAACGTCGATCAAAGACATTCAACAGTTCAAAGATTAAGAAAATAAAGTAGAATTGTTTCACTAGTTATGTAATGTGTAATACATTGTCAAAAAAATTACGCAGTCATTTTCTTTTCGAGTGTGGATATTCTACAAGGGTATGGGTTTCACTCTCGACATAGATGAAAATTCATAGAGAAATAGGAAGCAGGGAAGATGAACTACAATGGATATGTAATAGAGCGCATAGAAGTGGACAAGTCGCAAGATTATTATGTTTGGTTATATTTAACAAGTGTCTATGACATTTGCAGTTAAATGTATTTAAGGCGATTCTCACAACAATGAACCTTCTGCCAAGAGATTGAATGAAATTTTCCTCCAATTCCATATTAGAGGACATTTCCTACCAAAGTGGCAACCAATTCTTGATCAATTAAATGCTTATATGTGTCTAGAATAATTTATAATGATTTTGTATTGGTATATAGGTAATCTCTTGAGTAATAGTTTTGGAGTCCAAAACAAACTAGTGGTGTACATTTGCTATTTTGCTGAATAAAAGTTTCTACAGTTTGGCATAAAAAATGAAACACCTTCAAAATAGCAGATTCATCATATCTAGTCTTTTCCCTGGGTTCCATAATCCTTTCATGTGTAACAAGTATGATTCCCATAAAATATGTATCGACTACCTTCAGTTGAACAACTTCACAATTAAGAATAAGTATATCATTCCATAATTGACAACATGTTGAACTAGCTTCAAGGTGCCACTAGCTTCCTTATGATTAATCTTATTTATAATATCATCAGTTGAAGGTTAAAGAGTGTCATTTCAAAGCCAGCTTATAAAAATTCGTATGGTGTAATGTGACATGATTGTGACACAAGACATTGTATATTGGGTAAACTTTTGGGAATTCTACTCTTTGTTAAAAATCTTTGTATTAGTGACTTCTAGGTCTTGGATATTAAATTTCTATAATATCCCTTATACAGATTGTGACTTTTTCGACAAGTTGTCACTCTTTCTGAAGGGTTTTGATTTTTCGATGAGTTGTGACTTTTTCAAAGCGTTGTGACTTCTTCGACGAGTTACGACTTTCCCAATAAGTTGCAACTTTTTGAAAAGGTCATGAATTTTTAGATAAAACACAAAAAAAGACTGTTCATACCCTTTGTTGAGTATATATAGAGGGGTTTCCTCTCATTTTTAAAACACAATTTTTTTGATCTTCTACTCTTCTTCTTCTTGCATTATAATATTTTTGTGTGAGTTATTGTCATCGAGTGAGTCCGAAATTTTTCGGAATATGAGATACCACTTTTGTGATGAAGTAAGTAATATTATCCAAAAGAGTCTATATTCCAAAACCTCAAGTACTTGAGTAAAATATCTTAATCATATAATAGAATTTTTTTTGTTTAATATATAAAATTGTGTGTAATGCTCCAATATGTGAAGTTAACATAACGTAGCCTAAATTCGTTTTTTAGTTAAAAATTTCTCTTGTGATGTAGATATATGTTTCTAAATATCTTTTCTAAAATTTAAAGAAGTGTCACGTTTTTTTTTGCTCGAGACAAAAGAATGACTTTATTTATCAATGCTACTTATGTGATCTAGACTCTCATTAAGTTTTGTTCAATATAGTTATTACTAGATAAACATTGCCCTTTTGGTTTTTTTATTTACGATTTCTGATATTTCCTTTTAAGACTAAGAAAGGTTCATATGACTACTTATAACGCCAACATAAGTTTCTATTAGTTTAATTTTTATTATTTATTTCATAGTTAATTTTACAACATAAAAATTTTCATTAATAAATTTATATTTGGGTAGATATTTGTATTTAAATAAAATATGTCAAAAATGTATTATCAAGTTAGCAAGATCATCTAACTTCATAATATATTATTTAAAAATTTTCTGAGTTTTTTTTTCAAAACATCTGGTTAAATGACAAGAAAAATACAAAATAAATATTGTGTGTACAGTAATATTAGTGAAATACGACTTATGACATTATTGAACCTCATTAAGTTGAAATAAATTTATACATTATTGAATTTAACTAATAAAATTTTGCATAGACCATCCTCATAGGCGATGCACCTACTTTGCATTCAAATTATTTCTTCTGGGCTTTAAAAGGTTGGCCCTTGGATGTCCATTTTTCCGTTATTTTTATCAACTGAGACCAGATATAGGTGGTGTACTTTACTTAATAAAATGGTCAAATGAGTCTTATTAGGGGATGCACATACTTGTTCCTTTGGGTGGTCGGTCAATAAGGAAAAGTAGGTGATGCACCTACTTGTCACCTACTAGCTTAGTGAATTCAAGTAAGCACCTCAATATTTTATTGCATTTATAGACCATAATAATTTAAACTTAACTCAAAACTTATAGACATTATGTAAATTTCAAATCTTAATTAAAATATCACTTTATGATTTCAAGTTTAAGTACTTCAATCGACATCAACTTAATCGTCTAACATCAAAATCTATGGGCAGTTCACTTTAAACATATTCTAGTGTCATTAGTCGCATAGGAAAACGAGTTCATAACCATACTACAAGGAAATATATAACCGTCATATAAATAGAACAGGTATACGTAGAATACATCATTACATCCTCCCCCTTATGATCATTCATCCTCGACTGATGGTTGAAGTTGATAGTTTGGTTCACCTTGGAATTTCGTTTCGAGATTTGCCAGGGTTCCCATTATAAATAGAACTTGTCTAAAATCCATTCACTAACATAAAGCATGTATAGACGGGTCTAGCATGAAGTCTCAATACATATGGTTCATAAAATAATAATATGACAAATTAAACCCCTTTATTGACAGTGCAATTGATAGAATATGCACAATTATAACTCATATAAATAAGGACTCTAATATACCGGAACATAAGACATGAATATGAAATATCAAATGAAAAAATTCTAGTAGGATATATGATCATATAAGGGGACCACATGATCTCAAATCCTTATGTTGATGTTTAGGATGAGGAGGAATATTTAGGATCTCTAACATCTTCTATTCCAAGTATCTTATGTTACGTAATAGGGTGAACCCATCCCTCGCCCCTTTAAGTAGATATCAATTTTTATTTACACTTCAACTAAGCTTTATTCATTTAAGATTCATGTCATATCCCGCTATGTCATTTTGACACTTTTTGCTGACATGTCATAGAGAGTGTAATAAACTAATCTGGAACGAGTGAAAACATTTGTTAATTTGTTTTTATTTTATTTTTTTCACCTTCTGCCTCATTTTTTCAGTGATGATCACCCAAAACTTAAACTCCTATGTGGAGAATAAATTTGATAATGCTTCAGATAAAAAAATGAATTTGAACACATTTGACTCATAATATAATGATATGATAAAAATTAAAAGAAGAAATGTGAAAACCCCTGCTACATTGAAGAACAAGAAAAATGGAAAGTCACAAATTCATGAATAATCTCAAAATAGATTTGAGTAGGGATATGTGCTGGTTTGTTATTCTAATTGAGAAGTTAATGTAGGGTTTAGGGTGTGTAAAGGCAAGGAAGATGTTGAGTGAGTGGGCAGAGAGTGGAGAAAACACAAGGGTTGGGGTTTGTGGGGTGGAGAAGATGATTTGAGTGGGGTTGGGTTATTTCATTTCTAAATTTTTGTGGGCGAAAATTCCACATTTTATTCACTCATTGGTTACTTCTTTTTTGAACTAAAAAATCATTATTTGATAATTATTTCCTTACATATATTCCAGTGTCTTCATTTAATTCGTTATTTCGACACATCATCTATGAGTGTATTACAAACACTGTATATATTTTATTGATAGTTCAAAAAGTGTCAAAATGACACAATGGGCCATGAGATGGGGTGTCTAGAATGAACAAACCCCACTTAAGGCGGTGTATAAGTGAAATTTGGTGCAAACTTTAAGGGGCTATCTATGGATCCACCTACAATGTATTCCTCCCACAATACTTCAATGGAGGTTACACATTTTTACCTTATATGCCCAACCTTTTCTGGTCAAAGGCATCACTACATCATGATACGAGCAAGCATTTTTCAAAAAATTTAAAAACTCAAGTCAATAATCACATTAGGGCATATAATAAGATTTAAAAAGTAACATTGAGCATGACATACTAGCAGACTAGCATAAAGGGAGCACATAATACACTGACATTAAGTTATAGAAATATGTGGTGTACACACGATGCATGCAATGCATGAGTACTAAAGCTGCGAAATACAATATGTAAGGAAGTAGACTATAAGACATGTGTCTACATAAAAGAAAATGAACTACAAAACACATATATAATTGAGCAAGTGTATTATATTGCATGGATAGGTGGACTAATATGCAATGAGTACACATATCAAATATGAGCAAGTGAGCACATTCCACAAGGGAAGAAAATCTATAAGGCATGGAATGCTCAAGCATGTAGGCTATGAGGCATTTAAAACATACAGAGGTGATTGTATGATCAATTATTTTGCAGTACCAACACAATATGAAAATCTGACACGCGGAAAGTAGCTAGTGCAATAAATAACGATGTAGCGAAAAGATCCTATAAAAACATATAACATTAAACAAGGGTAATCTAGAGTGTAAAACACTTACATGGAAATATTCTATGACATTAGGTAACATGTAAGAAGGTAATACACAGAGGTAAAACATCATACAATTAAATTATTGAAAATGCATAATTTATAAGTCTATAACAAACAATCTTTAGAAACTAGGAGATATTCTATAGAATTACGCTACCATTATAAGAGTAAACACACTCTCTTAAGAGTTAAGTCATGGGTGGGATACTTTTGCTCATATACCTTACTCACCTCAAAACACATACAATTTATTTCCCCATATTCTATATTCAATATCCTAAGAATCCTTATGGGTATTCTGCTATTGGGAGTTTGCTTCCATCTAGGTTATTATAAATACTCTGGTTAAGATAGAATATAATCTTCAATAGTTCATCCTTTGTTTTAGGAGGCCGAGGTCAACTTTGCCTTCATTACAGTATTTTGTCATATCACACTCAATGTCTAGTGTCTTTTGAAGGTCAGAATAGAAAATAGTGAAGCTTTAATGTACCATGATCATAATTTGAACAATCTAGACCCATTTAAGAACGCAAAATTTTTTGCACTAATCTGTTTGTCACCCAAACCAAAACTCAATCATGATAAAAGTCACCGATAAATTCCTAGTAAGGTTGTACCAAACCTGTCCACATTGGATAGTCATTTCTAAACTCAAATGCGAGAAACCCTCATATATTCAACTTCAAATTAAGGTAATATACAAGATATATTATTATTTTATATTTTCCCCCATGAAATAAAATTCAAATACCTTGAACTCAACCTTACACCACACTCTTGTTCTTTTTGATAGATCGTTTACCAAGCTTATCAATTGACAAACAAACTATGACATTTTACCTTATCCTCTAAAACAAAGCTTTACCTGAAACCGTTCCTTATGTCTTTTAACAATCAATAGCAACAAACTTTACTTTCCAATGCAAATCATCATTTCTTACCTTACCAATTCATACCTTGAATAAACATACTACCACACATATAGGCTTACAATGAAGAACTCAAATTCTGAAATCAACTGGATGAACCAATCCAGTTAAGTCTCAACTTTAGCTCATACCTTGAAGATTTTTATGATTTCACGTATCTTAGCTATTCATTGATTGCCTGCCATAGATCTTATTATTTTCTTCACTAAAATTTTTAATTGTACACGTTACCAAAATCGAAACTACCCAAGAACTTATGACCACACTTGAATCAACCGTCTATAGACTCTTTTGTAAAATCTTACCCAATAACTTTTAACCCATATGAATGACATTAACACTATCACAATAATCTGGGAAAAACAGATAGAATCATGTGTCTCTGAATGAAATTATTCACTCTTTCTAAAGATACATCTTTGATCCTTACAATCAAAGTAAATATCTTTGTTCTTTTTTGTCCATCTGAAAGCTAAACTACATTCAACTATTTCTTTTTAGGTATGACTCTATCTCCTTTCAATCCTATTCCAGCGGTGTCTCAGCACATCCTACCACTTTTCATGTGACCATGCTACTATAAAAATAATATGAAACACAACCTTACTACTCACA
>CM064972.1:16819305-16948305 GCA_032847665.1 Solanum chilense
ACTTGGTACTCTTTTTATTAACGCTATTTATCCCTTTTCTAAATTAAATGCAAAAGGATTTAAAGCAAATTATAATGTAATACCTTTAATTTTGAATTCATAATTGAACCAGTTACTAGAGATATTAACTCTTTAATTCATTTGAAACAAAAACATATTGAGTCTTTACAAATGGAAATTTATAGTCTGAATATTTTAGAGTCTTTACAATCTCCTAACGTAAAAGAAAAAATTAAATTGTTTTCTGGAAAAATGGCAGCCTTTATTTTTGTAGATCATTCAAATGCTTTTGGGGACAGGAAAAAGCATATTTTAACTTTGTCGTATGAAGATTCTTTTGATGAATCTAGGAAATCTCGCCCCTGTAAGATGAATGCTGAAATAGTTGATTTCTGTAAAAAAGAAATTGATAGTTTATTACAAAAGGGACTCATAAAACCCTCTAAATCTCCATGGTCTTGTACTGCTTTTTATGTTAATAACGCTGCAGAACAAGAAAGAGGTGTTCCCAGGTTAGTAATAAATTATAAACCTTTGAACTAAGCTTTAAAATGGATTAGATATCCTATTCCAAATAAAAAGGATCTTCTTTCACGATTATATGATGCTAATATATTTTCTAAATTTGATTTAACATCAGGTTATTGGCAAATTCAGATTTTTAAGGAACATACTTGTAGAACTGCGTTTATTGTTACATTTGGTCAATACGAATGGAACGTTTTGCCATTTGGTTTAAAGAAAGCTCCTTCAGAATTTCAGAAAATTATGAATGATATTTTTAATCCTTATATAGATTTTATAATTGTTTATATAGATGATATTCTTGTTTATTCTAAAACATTAGAATATCATATTAAACATCTTGATGTTTTCAAAAATATCGTTATACAAAATGGTTTAGTTATATCTAAAACCAAACTAAGTCTTATTCAGACTGATGTGAGATTTTTGGGTCACCAAATTTGTCAAGGGAAAATAACTCCTATTCAGCGATCCATTGATTTTGTATCAAAATTTCCTAATGAAATTACGTATAAAACTATGTTGCAAAGATTTTAGGGCAGTTTAAATTATATTTCTCCATTTTATAAAAATTTATCTAAAGAGCTAGCTCCTTTAACTGACAGGTTAAAGAAAGGGAAAATGTTACCTTGGAATAATGACTTTACTGAATTTGTTAAATATATAAAGCAAAGAGTTAATTATTTGCCATGTCTTACTTTAGCAAATCCAAATTGGATTAAAATTGTGGAGACAAATGCTTCTAATATTGGTTATGGTGGAATTTTAAAGCAGATTAATCGCCATGATAAAATTGAATATCTTATTAGAGTTCATTCAGGGAAATGGTCTGAATCCCAGTGCAAATATGCAACTGTTGCTCGTGAAATGTTATGTATTGTTAAATGTGTTTTAAAATTTGAGGATGATTTATATAATCAAAAATTTATTATTAGTACTGATGCTCAATTAGTTAAATATATGTTTGATAAAGATTTTAAACATGACATTTCAAAATTAATGTTTGCTTAGTGGCAAGCACAATTAGCTCCATTCGACATCGAAATTCTATATAAAAAGGGAACTAATAATTCACTTCGTGACTTTTTATCAAGGGAATTCTTGTCTTCCTAAATTATTTGTTAATCATGTCTACTTATAAATATTTTCTTGGTGATAAAACTCTTATAAAATTTTTTAGAGTTTTACCTGTAAATGAAGATTTAAAAGAAAAAATTCTTGATATAATTATCGATGATTTAGTTTTAGACTTTTTTATACAAGGGACACCATTTTCTGACCTTTCCCTTGCAGATAATGACTGGGAACTTGATATTTCGGGATATTTTTCGGATATATACTAATCCATTTGCTCCAATTTTGCAGCATGGGAGGTACTGACCCTCCTCCATGGTCACAAGTGCGTGGTCATGGAGGAAAGAACCGCGGAAGAGGAAGATCATCCTCTTCTTCGCAACAAACAAAGTCGTCATACAACTCTTTCTTTCCTGTTATACAGCTAGGAAGTAAAACTCTGATTAATTCAAAGATTGGCGAAGCTTCTTCATCAGCTTCATCTTCTATAAATCTGAAGGATATTTCTAAAGATAGTTCATTATATGAACAAATTCAGGCATATTTGCAGAAAAAAGAGCAAGGTAATACCTATGCCTCTTTAGCTAAAGAATCTGACCTAGTCAGATTTTCAGAAGAAACGACAACAAAAGAAATTATATTTCTTTTAGAGAATTCTGATATTCAGAGAAGCAATGAACCTTGGAATATACTCCAAAGGTACCTGACAAAGGGATTATATTTCCCTGGAGAAGCATATAAGACTCGAACTTATTATGAGTCTATTCTAAGTCATACCGAAAGTGCAGAATTTCAGCATTTCATCTCTGATTATGATAAGAATGTTTATAACTTGTCTAAAATCACTATTAAGCAGATTATACCTGCAGAAGATTGGGAAATCTCCACGATGCAGGAGGGACAGGTTTCTGTTAATAAAATAAACATGAATTTTACTTACTGGGATTATATCCAGGCTTTTCATAAAATATTTTATTATAATAATAATAAACTTAAACACACATGGTTTTTAAAAGTTTGTGCTCAAGTTTTTACAAAAAATTTACCCAATTGGTTTATAAACTGGTGGTCTATTCCTGGCCCAACGGTAAAGATTTAACCTTATAACTTCAATACTTTATATAAACAATGGGCAAAAGTTTCTCCATTTTTAACTGATTTATTTTTGCAAGATCATATCCCAAATATTGAAAAAATAGATCAAATGTATTTCTTTATTGAGGTTTCTATTCCATGGATCCATAAATGGATTCCAGAAGTGGGTTATACCCCAAACGAAAACATTCCTTGTTTATATCCCAAGTATTTTACCAATTTTTGGGAAAAATATTATAGACAAGATCCAACAACTGGACAACTATATATGAACAAGAGTTATTGGATCAAATTACAAATACCATTAAGGCATATCAGAACTCTCCTCAAAAAAACATTTCTACTGGGAGTTCAATCAAGCATATTGCTCGAAGAATTTCCATTCAAGATGGAAACAAAGAAGAAATGATAAATGATTATTTGGAAGAAATTAAAAAGAATTTGTTACAAAATATTTCTGAATTTGAAAAATCAGACACTTCAATGAAAAATGGACAAAGTGATACAACTGATGCACAGTCTGTTGACCAAGACACTGAATTGACAGAAAGCCAGTTGCAGAAGGTGGAAGACTTTCTCGCATCAATTAAAGAACAAGACAATACAATAACAAAGACTTTGAAAGGAAAGGTTAAGATTTGATTCTTCCTTGTCAAAAGCAGTATATTACTGTTTAATAGTACTGTTTAAAACACTATTTAGGACCCACATAAGGGACCCATTTTACTTTTTATTTTCTATAAAAGAAGCCTCATTCGGAGGGCTAGGTGTGCAAGTTTTTGAGTTTTATCTTTCTCTAGTTTGCTCTCTCTCTCCCTCTTGTAAAATATTCTAAGTGTGCAATAAAAAAGAAGTTTGCTTTAAGATTTGTCATCAAGGTATTTCTCTCTTAAGTATTTTAATCTTCTTTTATTTATTTATTGTCGCCTCCATGGCCGGCTAAGATAATTTTCATATATGATGTTCTTGTTTAATATCTAGATCTAATCAAGTTATAAAGAATTCTTATTATAGTTCTTAAATCTTTTATCACAAGTTTTGACTTGGTTTCGAGATGGTGGTACAGTCTGATTATACACTGTTAATGGTAGCGAGCATGTGGTATTGTGAGTTCCCGTAAATTGTTGAAGAAAGGGGCAACCTGAAACCCATGTTAGAACTGCTATACATTAATATGAATATAATTAAGACAGGCTCCATGCTTGAGTAAAAGTTTACCATACAGCCAAAACTTAGGATACAACATTTAACAAAACTATAATACGTTTCTTGTATACCTTGGTCACGTGAAAAGCTAGATCTGGATGGCCGAGCGGACTACCGCCAGCCTTCTAATATGTATATTATTAAGACAGGCTCCATGCTTGAATATAAGTTTACCATACAGTCAAAACTTAGGATAAAACATTTAACAAAACTATAATACGTTTCTAGTATAACTTGGTCACGTGAAAAGCTAGATCTGGATGGCCGAGCGGACTACCGCCAGCCTTCTCGATCCTGAGCTAGATCTGGATGGCCGAGTGGACTACCGCCAGCCTACTCGATCCTGATATGGTATCAGAGCCAAATATTCTATAAGGACATGTAACAGATCTGATGAAGGCGAAACATAGATATGAAATTTTATCAAATTTATGATTTTTGGTGAAAATAATATTAAAAGTACTAGATTGGAAGAGGTAGATATACCTCAAAACCTTGATTTGTTAAACAAATGGACTATCCCTAAAGTGGATACACGATTAATTTATGATTATGGTTGGTTTGACAAATTGTCTGCTAAGCAGGTGATTAAAACTATTGAGCAATCCTTAGCTCTTAATTCTAACGAGCAAGTTGTTCAATTATTGAACAAAACAAATATTGATATTTATAAATCTAAAGATAACTGGATGCATATCGGCATGGTACAGATTGCTTTTAAACCTTTAACTCTTAAAGGTTTACCTGAAACATTTTTAGCAGCTCTACGAGATGCTAAAAATTTGAATTTTAGACAATCTCTTATGGGTTTGATTAAATCTACTGTTGCTTATGGACCAGTTTATTTCAATACGCAACATAACTTGCAATTATCTTTATCTGATAGAAATATTCTTGATATATTAAAATTAAATGTTAAGACTCATGGTTATAATTATGTTGTTGGATCTAAGCTTATTTGCTTATCTTATAGGATTTATTATAAGTTGTTAACTACTTTAAACCCTAGATGTAAATTATATGATTCGTCTAATGAAATAATTCTGGTTAAAACTAATTTTATTAAGTCTAAGATTACTACAAGAAGACCTATTAAATGGGATGAAATTAATTTTCCTGATAAATGAATTTTAAATGATGCTGTGTCTCAAAGACAGGTTGCTGAAGAAGTCACTAACAGTGATTATTCTCATGTAGCTCAAAATCCAGATGGTAAGGTTTGCATTGAGTTCACTGATAATTCTCCTGTTTATAATTTTCCTGTTTATAATAGGAGATCTTTCTCTTTTTATAGAAGGTTACAAGAAATTCAGTATATTTCTCCTATAAGTCATGAAGGTCCTAGTTATGGATCAGCAAGGCGAAGACGTTTGTCTCTTCACACTTTAAGTGATACTATGAGTGAAGGATTGGTTGAAAGGATAAGGATAGACCCTAAAACAAATATTGTTCAGACAACAGATAAGTTGTCAGATTTGGATCCAACTCAGTCAGAAATGGATTTCAATGTTGATAAATCAATAGATCTCAAAGAAATTTGATGATGATGAGCCAACAATTAGATTTCAGTCCTGGTTCCCTGGTTCGAAAACATATTCAAACAGAATTTTACAATAAAAAATGGAACCAGTTTAGAATTTGGTTTTTTGAAATATACAGTCAAGACGATTTAAATAATATTTCTCAAGAGTTTTATGAAAATTGTGCTTTGCATAACAAAATTATTTATTTTGTTCCGTGGTTTATAACTAAATATTTACCTTTGTATATTAAAGTTATTGAAAGAATTTTTAAAGAAAATGATGGCACTATAACTAAAGCCATCTATCCTCCTCAAGCTCCGTTTGTTTTACCAAATAATACTGGGTTATCTTTTTCAGCTTTTCAAAAGTTTATTCAAACAGATGTTGCCCAGATTACTATTCACGAGATTAATAATCTTATTGCTCAAAATAATTATTTGAGTTTATATGTTAAAGTTCTTGGAGAACATATTAGTTCTTTAGATCAAAAACTTGATGAATTAATTATTTTGGTAAAGGAATTTCAAAAATGTCTAAAAGAAGAGAAACCTTCAACTTCTAAAATTCCTTTTAAGTGTTCTACTCATATTCAGCGTCCAATTAGTACTGCTAATTTTAAACTTAAATCTTTTCATGATTTAGAAAATCTTATTGATAAAAAATTGTCCGGTTTGAGTTCAAAACCTATTACAAATAATTTTTCTGAATCAAATATTACTAAGATTGAAAATCAACTCCTTGGTATTCAAGATCGGAATCAGGATGTTTCGGAAGTAAATGCCCGAAGATTTAAAGCTGTTTAAAATCAAAAGAAAAGAATTATACGAAAAGGGGGTTATGCAACTCTCCCTTCAATGATGACTTATTATTATCCTCGTCCTACTCCCCAAGATGTGTTAACTGAAGAAAGAGATTGGAATCAAACAAACACATCTTACAGTGGTAATAAGGTTTATGAATGGAATTTAGATGCCTTGACTGAAAGGCAGGTTTCCATTATGGTATATTGGATGTTGATGTACTCATCAATTTGTCATCATATGAATCAGAATAGTGATCATGCTATATGTAAAATGATTATAGCAAGATTTACAGGTCAACTCAGAGGATGGTGGGATAATTTCTTAACACCTGAGGAAAAGTATGCTATAACAATTGCATACAAAGAAGAAGTTAAAAGAGAAATTATTACTGGTGAAGATTGAAAGCCAGTAGAAAAAATTACAACTCAAAAGGTTGAAGATGCAGTTTATACGCTTGTTCTTACTATTTTGGAACAATTTAATGGAAGATTTTCCAACAAAAATGAGACTATTCGAACTTTATTAAATGGACTTGAATTTAACCATTTGGGATATTTTCGACGATATAAGGATACTTTAATGAGTAGAGTGATGGATCTACCTGAAAGTAAATAAAGTTATTGGAAGAAAAGATTCATTGATGGTCTTCCTTCATTATTTTATGAAAGAGTTAAGAAAGTTTTGAGAGGAGATCGACCAGAAATCCCTTATGATACGTTAACTTATGGAAAGTTCATAGGGATTCGTACTCAAGAAGGATAAAATCTTTGTAATGAGCTTAAGTTTGCTCAACAATTTGTACTCAAATGTCTTAAAAATCTCAATTGGGAGATTTTTGTACGCAATTTGGAATAGAAGGACCGTCTAGTTCTAAACCAAAGACAGGTCAAACTGACGAAAGACATTCGCGAAAGCATAAAAGACGTCATCGTTCAAAACGATACAAGGAAAAGAAAGATGAAAAGAAAGCTAATAGGAAAGCAACAGGGTTTGCTAGGAGTTTATCTAAAAGAGATTTGAAAAATATTAAATGCTACAAGTGTAGACGATTTGGTCATCTTGCAGCTAATTGTAAGGCAGATAAGTTTAAAGCTTTGAAGTTGGATGAAGCAACCCAAGATAAACTCTATGAGTTATTATACGAATAAGATTCAAATGATTCAAATTCTTCTAGTTATTCTTCAGGTTATAGTACTGATAATAATGTTGATAATGCTAATGGTAAATGTGCTAATTCTCCAGGTGATAATTGTTCTTGTGGGCAAGATGAATTTTATAAATTGCAATCTCAAATGAAAGATTCTTATTTAGATAAATTACAACAAAGTTTTGAAGAATTAACTTTTAAAATGATTTCTTCAAAAAATGTTATTGAAATTTTAAAAGATGTATTAGATGAAAATCTTCAAAACAAGATTTTAGAAATGGCTTCTTCAAAAACCTCTTATTCGAAAACTTTTGAAAAATCGAAGAAGAATAAAGATAAAAATTTTGAAAATTTCAATTACAATGCTAGTCCTTATTCTTAACAAGAAGTTTTCTCTAGACTTGAAAAGAAAGGTCCAGATGTTGTAAGAGATACTTCTATTGAGAAAGTCGTCCACCTTCTGCAACTAGCTTTCTGTCAATTCAGTGTGTTGGTCAACAAACTGTGCATCAGCAGTATCACTTTGTCCACTTTTCATTGAAGAGTCTGATTTATCAAATTCAAAAATATTTTGTAACAAATTCTTTTTAATTTCTTAAAAATAATCATTTATCATTTCTTCTTTGTTTCCATCTTGAATGTAAATTCTTCGAGCAATATGCTTGATTGAACTCCCAGTAGAAATGCCTTTTTAAGGAGATTTTTTTTGATATGCCTTAATGGTATTGGTATTTGATCCAATAACTCTTGTCCATATAATTGTCCAGTTGCTGGGTCTTGTCCATTTAATTTTTCCCAAAAATTGATAAAATGTTTGCGATATAAACAAGCAATGTTTTCGTTTGGGGTATAACCAACTTTTGGAATCCATTTATGGATCCATGGAATGGGAACCTCAATAAATAAATACATTTGATCTATTTTTTCAATATTTGGGATATGATCTTGCAAAAATAAATCAGTTAAAAATGAAGAAACTTTTGCCCATTGTTTATATAAAGTGTTGAAGTTATAAGGTAAAATCTTTACCGTTGGGCCATGAATAGATCACCAGTTTATAAACCAATTGGGTAAATTTTTTGTAAAAACTTGAGCAAAAAATTTTAAAAATCGTGTGTGTTTAAGTTTATTATTATTATAATAAAATATTTTATGAAAAGTCTGGATAGAATCCCAGTAAGTAAAATTCATGTTTATTTTATTAAAAGAAACCAGTCTCTCCTGCATCGTGGAGACTCCCCAATGTTCTGCAGATATAATTTGCTTAATAGTGATTTTAGAGAAGTTATAAACATTCTTATCATAATCAGAGATGAAATGCTGAAATTCTGCACTTCCGGTATGACTTAGAATAGACTCATAATAAGTTTGAGTCTTATATGCTTCTCCAGGGAAATATAATCCCTTTGTCAGGTACCTTTGGAGCATATTCCAAGGTTCATTGCTTCTCTGAATATCAGAATACTCTAAAAGAAATATAATTTCTTTTGTTGTTCTTTCTTCAGAAACTCTGACTAGGTCAGATTCTTTGGCTAAAAGGGCATAGGTATTACCTTGCTCTTTTTTCTGCAAATATGCCTGAATTTGTTCATATAATGAACTATCTTTAGGAATATCATCAAGATTTATAGAAGATGAAGCTGATGAAGAAGCTTCGCCAATCTTTGAATTAATCAGAGTTTTACTTCCAAGCTGTATAACAGGAAAGGAAGAGTTGTATGACGACTTTGTTTGTTGCGAAGAAGATGATGATCTTCCTCTTCCGCGGTTCTTTCCTCCATGACCACGCACTTGTGACCATGGCGGAGGGTCAGTACCTCCCATGCTGCAAAATTGGAGCAAATTGATTAGTATAAATCCAAAAAATATCCAGTTCCTAGTCATTATCTGTAAGGGAAAGGTCAGAAAACGGTGTCCCTTGTATAAAAAAGTCTAAAACCAAATCATCCACAATTATATCAAGAATTTTTTCTTTTAAACCTTCATTTAAAGGTAAAACTCTCAAAATTGTTATAAGAGTTTTATCACCAAGAAAATATTGATAAAAAGACATGCTTAACAAATAATTTAGGAAGAGAACAATTCTCTTGATAAAAAGTCAGGAAGTGAATTATCAGTTTCCTTTTTATACTGAATTTCGAAGTCGAATGTAGCTAATTCTACCTGCCACCTAGCAAACATTAATTTTGAAATGTCATGTTTAAAATCATTATCAAACATATATTTAACTGATTGAGCATCAGTTCTAATAATAAATTTTTGATTATATAAATCATCCTGAAATTATAAAACACATTTAACAATGCATAACATTTCATGAGCAATAGTCGCATATTTGCGCTGGGATTCAGACCATTTGCCTTAATGAAATCTAATAAGATATTCAATTTTATCATGGGGATTAAACTGCTTTAAAATTCCACCATAACCAATATTAGAAGCATCTGTCTCCACAATTTTAATCCAATTTGGACTTGCTAATGTAAGACATGGCAAATATTTAACTCTTTGCTTGATAGATTTAACTAATTCAGTAAGATCATTATTCCAAGGTAACATTTTCCCTTTCTTTAAGTATTAGTTAAAGGAGCTTGATCTTTAGATAAATTTTTATAAAATGGAGAAATATAATTTAAACTGTCCAAAAATCTTTGCAACATAGTTTTATCATTAATTTCATCAGTAAATTTTGGTGCAAAATCAATGGATCGCTGAATAGGAGTTATTTTCCCTTGAAAAATTTGGTGACCCAAAAATCTCACATCAGTCTGAAAAAGACTTATTGTCACGACCCAAAACCGAGCCGCGACTGGCACCCACACTTAACCTACTATGTGAACGAACCAACCAATCTAAACCCAAACATATTGAATAAAATACAATGCAGAAGACTTAAACTCATTATATAAACCAAACAAAATAACTTCTAAAATTTATAACTTATTATCCCCAAAATCTGGAAGTCATCATCACAAGAACATCTATGATCAAATTACTAAACAAAGAGTATTCTAAGGAACTAAATAAATAAAAGCTAGTCTGTGCCGGAAGTTCAAGGCATCAAGACATGAAGTGGAAGATCCAGTCCAAGCTAGAAGCATTAGCTCACCCTGAAATCTGGCTTTTATGAAGACTGGCTAGAGTTGCGGTTGAGTTGAAGACGACGGCGCGTTTGCTGCACTCCACAAATAACAAAGAAAGAAACAAACAAGTAGGGGTCAGTACAAAACACGGGTACTGAGTAGATATCATCGGCCAACTCAAAATAGAAAATAGTATATATCAGATAATATCATAAATCAACTACAATACTCAACATGTAGCAACAACAAGTACTAAAATCATTAATAAGTACCTCCAAGTTCATCCACGAGGACTCAAGACTCAATACCATACTCATTTGGGAATTAGGTTCATTACATTGAGTATATTAACATCTTTCAAGATTCATTATCTTTCTTCCTCTTGTGTCGGTACGTGACACTCTGATCCATATACTATCGTGGTGCCGGAACGTGGCACACCGATCCTCATTCTACCCTGGTACCGGAACGTGGCACCCGATCCATATACTATCCTGGTGTCGGAACGTGACACTCCGATACTCATTCTATCCTGGTACCGGAACGTGGAACCCGATCCATATACTATCCTGGTGTCGGAACGTGACACTCCGATCCTCTTTCTATCCTTGTACCGGAACGTGGCACCCGATCCATATACTATCCTGGTGTCGGAACGTGACACTCCGATCCTCATTCTATCCTGGTACCGGAACGTGGCACCCGATCCCCTAATTCATCAAGCCTTCTTTTATACCAAGGTATCATCAATCTCATTATATAATTTATCAAGCCTTCTTTTATACCAAGGCATCATCAATCTCATTATATAATTTATCAAGCCTTCCTTTATATCAAGGCATCATCATTAACAAAGTGAATTAGGGTTTCTTTCAAGATTTTGGATTCAATAACTTCATCATGCTTAGTTTTATCACAATCACATAATCATATTCATGCAAGCATACAATTAAGCCTATAGAAGGGTTTACAATACTACCAATACATATCATTCGCTATTAAGAGTTTACTACGAATATCATAGAAAAACCATAACCTACCTCCACCGAAGAATTGAATTCGAACAAGCTAATCCTCAAAATCCTTGCTTTCCTCTTCGTTCCTCTCTCTCTCTTGATCGATTCTCCCTCTCTTACTTGTTCTTTCTATTTTTTTTATTCAAACCCTCTTTCTTTTACCCTAATTCGCATATAATTAAGTATAAAAGATGACAATAGTAACCCACTAATTAACTCAAAGTTACCTCTTTTATCCCCCAAAGAACTGAATTATTAATGTTAACCCATGAAATTTATAATTAAAGCAGGAATAGTCCAAAACGCCCCTTAAAAACTTAACTAGAAATCTGACCCAGACTGGGATTACGCAACCTGTGACGGCCCGTCGTGCCTGCGACGGTCCGTCCTGCAGGTCGTCGCAAAGTTCAGAGACTCAATTTTCACTAAAGAGTCTGTGACGGTCCGTCACGCCTGTGACGGTCTGTCCTGCACTTCCGTCACGACGTTCAGAGAATTGTTCCCAGTACCAAATTCTTAAGAGCTGAAGTGTTTTGGAACGGAACCTCACAATGGTCCATCGTGTCTGTGACGGTCCGTCCTGCAGGTCCGTCACAGAGTTCAGAGAGTCGATTTAGTACTCAAAATTCAGAATTCTAAGTGTTCTGGAATGAGACACCCTCGACGGTCCGTCGTGCCCATGACGGTCCGTCGTGGGTTCCGTCGTCTCAGACAATTTTTCCAGAAATAAAATCTGCTGCTCAGAACGACTAAACAGGTCGTTACAATAGATACCAATTTACCCATCGTTCGTCCTCGAACGATCACAAGAAAAGAAACAAGGGCGAAAGAAAGTACCTGAATCTGTAAACAGATGTGGGTATTTTTCTTGCATATCGGCCTCCTTCTCCCAAGTGGCCTCTTCAACTGGTCGATTCTTCCATTGAACATTGATGGATGCAATCTCTCTCGACCTCAACTTGCGAACTTCTCTATCTAAAATAGCAACAGGTTCCTCCTCATAAGTCAAATTCTCATCAAGCAGAACCGAATCCCAACGAATGATGTAGTTTCCATCCCCATGGTATCTTTTCAACATAGACACGTGAAATACCGGATGCACTCCTGACAGCCCTGGAGGCAAGGCTAATTCATAAGCCACCTCCCCTACTCGCTTAAGTACTTCAAATGGTCCAATATACCTTGGACTTAGCTTACCCCTTTTTCCCAACCGCATCACCCCTTTCATGGGTGAAACCTTCAACAAGACTTGTTCACCTTCCATGAACTCCAAGTCTCTAACCTTTCGATCCGCATATTCCTTTTGCCTACTTTGAGCCGCTAAAAGCTTTTCTTGAATAGCTTTCACCTTTTCCAATGAATCCCTCAACAGATCCGTACCCCAAAGTCTAACCTCAAATTCATCAATCCAACCAATGGGAGACCTACATCTCCTCCAATACAATGCTTCAAATGGAGCCATGTCAATACTGGAGTGATAGCTATTATTGTATGAAAACTCTGCCAAGGGTAAGAAGTTATCCCAATGGCCACCAAATTCTATCACACACGCACGAAGCATATCCTCCAACGCTTGAATCGTTCGCTCAGACTGACCATCCGTCTGAGGATGAAATGCAGTACTAAGGTCCAATCTAGTACCTAATTCAGCATGCAATGTTCTCCAAAACTTAGAAGTAAACTGCGTACCTCTATCTGATATGATGGAGAGTGGAACTCCATGTAATCGAACAATTTCTGAGATGTAGATTTTGGCTAACTCCTCTGCATTGTAGGTCACCTTGACCGGAATGAAGTGAGCAGACTTAGTTAATCTGTCCACAATTACCTAATAGAATCAAACTTCCCCAATGTCTTTGGAAGACCAACCACGAAGTCCATTGCAATTCTCTCCCACTTCCATTCAGGAATGGGCATTCTCTGAAGTGTTCCTCCGAGCCTCTGGTGTTCATACTTTACTTGTTGACAATTTGGACATTTGGCAACAAAATCAACGATGTCTCGCTTCATTCTACTCCACCAAAAGTGTTGCTTTAGGTCACGGTACATCTTGGTTGCACCAGGGTGTATAGAATATCCGGAACTATGAGCCTCTGTAAGAATAGTGTGGATCAAATCATCAACGCGGGGCACACATACCCTTCCCTTAATTCTCAAAACACCTTCCTCATCAATTATTGCTTCCTTAGCCTCTCCTCACAACACCATATCCCGAATTCGGCTTAGTTTCTCATCATCAAACTGTTTTCCCTTGATCTTGTCAAGAAAAGAAGATCTCGCCTCCACACAAGCCAAAAATCCTACCTTCTCATTTACTTCTAGCCTCATAAAATCATTAGCCAAGTTTTGGATTTCTCTAGCAAACGGGCGTCTAGAGACTTGTAAGTGGGCTAAACTTCCCATGCTTCCTGCCTTTTTACTTAAGGCGTCTGCCACAACATTAGCCTTTCCCGGATGATATAGAATAGTGATATCGTAGTCCTTCAGTAGTTCCATCCATCTCCTCTGTCTCAAATTCAAATCTTTCTGAGTAAAGACATATTGTAGGCTACGATTATCCGTATAGACTTCACACTTAACCCCATATAAATAGTGCCTCCATTGCTTTAATGCAAATACTACCGCGGCCAACTCTAAATCATGGGTCGGATAGTTATGTTCATGCACCTTTAATTGCCTCAAAGCATAAGCAATCGCATTCTTCTCTTGCATTAGCACTGCACCCAAACCAGAATAGGATGCATCACAATAAGCGATGAAATTCTTACCCTCTACTGGCAAGGTAAGAATTGGTGCGGTAGTCAACAAGGTCTTAAGTCTCTGAAAGCTTTCCTCACATTCATCCGACCATACAAATGGAATATTCTGCTTAGTCAAGTTCGTCAATTGGGAAGCAATAGAAGAGAATCCCTTGACAAATCGGCGGTAGTAGCTAGCTAAACCAACAAAGCTCCTTATTTCTGACACATTAGTAGGTCTTACCCAATTCTTCATTGTCTCAATCTTAGATGGATCCACCATCACTCCATCCTTAGAAACAACGTGTCCCAAGAAGGATACTGAATCTAGCCAAAACTCACACTTGGAGAATTTGGCATAAAGCATCTTCTTCCTCAACAACTCTAACACCATTCTAAAATGCTCCTCATGTTCCTTCTTACTCTTTGAGTACATCAGTATATCATCAATAAATACGATCACAAAGAGATCCAGATATGGCTTTAAAATCCCGTTCATCAAGCTCATGAAAGCAGCAGGGGCATTCGTAAGACCGAAAGACATCACTACAAATTCGTAATGCCCATACATGGTTCGAAAAGCAGTCTTTGGCACATCCGCTGCCCGTATTTTCAATTGATGATAACCAGATCTCAAGTCAATCTTGGAGAAGACACAAGCACCTTGTAACTGATCGAACAAGTCATAAATGCGAGGAATGGGATACTTGTTCATAATAGTTACCTTATTCAGTTGTCTGTAGTCTATGCACATCCGAAAGCTCCCATCCTTCTTCTTCACAAATAACACTGGAGCACCCCAAGGAGATGCACTTGGTCTAATGAAGCCTTTGCTCAACAACTCTTGAAGTTGGGCCTTTAACTCTCTTAACTCCGCGGGAGCCATTCTATAAGGGGGTATAGAAATGGGGCGAGAACCCGGTTCCAGATCAATGCAGAAATCAATATCTCTATCCGGTGGCATACCAGGAAGATCTGCAGGGAACACATCCAGACACTCATGGACTACCGAAACCGACTCAATTGAACGTACCTGAGTAGTGTCATCCTTGAGATGTGCCAAGAAAGCTAAACACCCCTTACTAATCATTCTCTTAGCACGAAGAAAGGAGATGATACGAACCGGAGTGGAAGTGTAGTCGCCCTCCCACACTAACGGATCTGTCCCAGTCTTGGCTAATGTCACAGTTTTAGCATTATAATCCAAGATCGCAAAATTCGGAGAAAGCCAAGTCATACCCAGAATTACATCAAAATCAACCATTTCTAAGATAACCAAGTCTACATAAGTATTGCTCCCCACAAAAGTCACCAAACAAGACCTATATACTTTTTCAACTATCACGGACTCACCCACCAGAGCAGACACACGAATAGGTATGTCAAGCAATTCACAATGTAAATTAAGACCAGTAGAAAATGAGGAAGATACATATGAAAATGTGGAGCCAGGATTAAATAATACAGAAGCCATGCAATCACAAACCAAAAGATTACCTGTGATAACAGCATCAGATGCCTTCGCTTCAGACCGCCGGGGGAAAGCGTAACAATGGGCCCTATCACCAGTCTGCCCGTTGCCCCTACCATGTGGTGTTGTCGTAGCTCCAGTTTGTCCGTCACCTCGGTCGTTCTAGTGACCACCATTACCTCGGCCACCACGTCCTCTAGAATAACGTCCTCTACCATGACCACCTCTACCTCTAGCTATTGGGGGTCTGTAACTCTTTTTTTGGACAATTCCTCCTAATATGTCCAGTCTCCCCACATCCATAACACTCTCTGGAGTCAAGCATAGGTCTCTCAGAGAAGTGTTGACCGGTCTGAGGTGGACCCCCAACTACAGTCTGTAGTGAAGACTGAATTGGTCGGATTGAGTAACCTCCTGAACCCTGTCCTCTAGAGTAAGAACCATTAAACTCACCTCCCTTTCGAAACCTTTTTGATGTCAATGTCGTGGTGAAGTCATCTGGCTTCACTCCTTCCACCTCTATCACGAAGTCTACCACTTCTTGGAAGGATTTTGCCGTAGCCGCTACCTGTAAGGCTGAAATCCGCAATTTTGACCTCAACCCCTTCACAAAACGGCGAATTCGCTCTTGTGGACTGAAACAAAGTTGGGTGGCATACCTGGATAATGCACGAAACTTAGCCTCATATGCAGTAACTGACATCCTACCTTGCTCTAGGCTCAAGAACTCATCTCTTTTTCTATCCCTCAAAGTCCGGGGGATATACTTCTCCATAAGCAAGCTAGAGAATGATGCCCAAGTCATAGGTGGTGCCTCTGTTGGTTGACACTCAACATGTGACCGCCACCACATTTTGGTTTTCCCTTGAAACTGATAACTCACGAACTCAACACCAAACCATTCTACTATACCCATCTTGTGTAGTAGCTCATGACAATCAACCAGAAAATCGTAAGCATCCTCAGATTCAGCACCCTTGAAGACTGGAGGTTTCAATTTCATGAACTTACTGAAAAGTTCATGCTGATCATTTGTCATTATAGGCCCTATAGTCAGACGAGGAAACGTGCCTATTTCCAATGAGGCATCCATGCGGGGAGCCACAGTAGCCGCATGTTGTACCTCCGGAACCTGAGGAGCTGGTGCAGAAAACACTGGAGGTGTCTGGACCTGATCAGATAACCCGCTAAGATAAGCAAGAACCTGATTAATCATCTCTGGGGTAGGTTGGGGTGGTAATTCCTCATTCTGCACTTGTTCATTCTCCCCTTCCTCACCCTCTCTTATCACTTCCTCAGTCGGTGGAGGAGTCACCGCCCTAGTACCAGGTGGGTTAGGTGCTTGTCCTCTTCCTCTAGAGGACATCCTCCCACGACCTCTTCCACGGCCTCTCGCCACTGTTCCCCTACGAGCTACAGCCCCAGTGGCTGGCTCAGACGCATCCTGTCTTGCCGGTGTCGGTGCTGGCGCGGTCGTTGCTCTAGTTCTAACCATCTGCGAAATAGAGTGAAGATGTTCAGATACCAATTTGTATCACCTAGATACCAATTGGATCCAAGTAATAGCACGAAAGAAAGAAAGAAAGAATGGAATTTTCCTAAAGTCTTATAGCCTCTCAAAGAAAAGTAAAGGCGTCCCCTACCGTTCCTTAAGACTCTACTAGACTCGTTCTTGTGTGATGAGACCAACAAACCTAATGCTTTGATACCAAGTTTGTCACGACCCAAATCGAGTCACGAGTGGCACCCACACTTACCCTCCTTTGTGAGCGAACCAACCAGTACAAAACCCAACATTTCAATGTAATATCAACAGAAAGTAATGCGGAAGACTTAAACTCATTAATGAAAATCAATTAAATAACTTCTAAAAACTCGACAACTATTATTATCCCCAAAATCTGGAAGTCATCATCACAAGAACATCTATGATCAAATTACTAAACTAAGAGTATTCTAAGAATGCTAAAATAAAACAAAAGCTAGTCCATGCCGTAACTTCAAGGCATCAATACATGAAGAAGAAGACCTAGTCCAAGCTAGAAGCATTAGCTCACCCTGAATTCCGGTGTAATGAAGACTGTCTAGAATTGCGATTGAGTTGAAGACGACGGCGCTTTTGCTGCACTCCACAAATAACAAAGAAAGAAACATACAAGTAGGGGTCAGTACAAAACACAAGTACTGAGTAGGTATCATCGGCCAACTCAAAATAGAAAACAGTATATATCAGTTAATATCATAAATCGACTACAATACTCAACATGTAGCAACAACAAGTACTATAATCATCAACAAGTACCACCAAGTTCATCCATGAGGACTCAAGCCTCAATACCATACTCATTTGGAAATTAGGTTCATTATGTTGAGTATATTAACATCTTTCAAGATTCATTACCTTTCTTCCTCTCGTGTCGGTACGTGACACTCCGATCCCCTACTACTATGTGTCGGTACGTGACACTCCGATCCCCTAATTCTACGTGTCGGTTCGTGACACCCGATCCCCTACTACTATGTGTCGGTAGGTGACACTCCGATCCCCTAATTCTACGTGTCGGTTCGTGACACCCGATCCCCTAATACTATGTGTCGGTACATGACACTCCGATCCCCTAATTCTATGTGTCGGTTCGTGACACCCGATCCTTTAATACTATGTGTCGGTACGTGACACTTCGATCCACTAACATCATTCTATCAATTTATCAAGCCTTCTCTTATACCAAGGCATCATCAATCCCATTAACAAGGTAGATTACGGTTTCTTTCAAGATTTGGGATTCAATAGCTTTATCATGCTTATTTTATCACAATCACATATCATATTCATGCAAGCATACAATTAAGCATATAGAAGGGTTTACAATACTACCATTACATATTATTCGCTATTAAGAGTTTACTACGAATAACGTAAAAACCATAACCTACCTCCACCAAAGAATTGTGATCAACCAAGCTAATCCTCAAAGCAGCGTTTCTTCTTCCCTCTCGTTCGATCGATCCTCTCTCTCTCTTTGTTCTTTCTATTTTTCTTATTCAAACCCTCTTTCTTTTATCCTAATTAACATATAATTAAGTATAAAAGATGATAGAATAACCCACTAATTAATTCAAGGTTACCTCCTTTATCCCCCAAGAAATTGAGTTATTAATATAAACCCACGAATTTTATAATTATAGCAGGAATAGTCCAAAATGCCCCTTTAAAACTTAAACAGAAATCCGACCCAGCCTGGGATTACGCAACCTGTGACGGCCCATCGTGCCTGCGACGGTCCGTCCTGAAGGTTCGTCACAAACTTCAGAGATTCAATTTCCTTGAAGAGTCTGTGACGGTCCGTCGTACCTACGACGGTCCATCCTGCACTTCCGTCACGAAGTTCAGAGAATTGTTCCCAGTACCCAATTTTCAAGAGTTGAAGTGTTTTGAAATGGAACCTCACAATGGTCCGTCGTGTCTGTGACGGTCCGTCCTGCAGGTCCGTCACAGATTTCAGAGAGTCGATTTCAGCACTCAAATATCTGAATTCTAAGTGTTTTGGAACGAGACACCCTCGACGGTCCGTCGTGCCCATGACGGTCCGTCGTGGTATCCGTCGTCTCAGCCAGTTTTTCCAGAAATAAAATCTGCTGCTCAAAACGACAAAACAGGTCGTTATACCTTGTAACTGGTCGAACAAGTCATTAATGCGAGGAATGGGATACTTGTTCTTAATAGTTACCTTGTTCAACTGCGGGTAGTCTATGCACATCCGAAAACTCCCATCCTTCTTCTTCACAAATAACACCGGAGCACCCCAAGGGGATGCACTTGGTCTAATGAAATCTTTAATTAACAACTCTTGAAGTTGGGCCTTTAACTCTCTTAACTCCGCTGGGGCCATCCTATAAGGGGGTATGGAAATGGGGCGAGTACCCGGTTCCAGATCAATGCAAAAATCGATATCTCTATCTGGTGGCATACCAGGAAGATCTGCAGGGAACACATCAAGAAATTCACGGACTATCGAAACTGACTCAATTGAAGGTACTTGGGTAGTGTCATCCCTGAGGTGTGCCAAGAACGCTAAACACCCTTTAATAACCATTCTCTTAGCATGAAGATAGGAGATGATACGAACTGGAGTCGAAGTGTAGTCGCCCTCCCACACTAACGGGTCTGTCCCAGGCTTGGCTAACGTCACAGTTTTAGCATTACAATCCAAGATCGCAAAATTCGGAGAAAGCCAAGTCATACCCAGAATTACATCGAAATCAACCATTTCAAAGATAACCAAGTCTACATAAGTATCGCTCCCCACAAAAGTCACCAAACATGACTTATATACTTTTTCAACTATCACAGACTTACCCACCGGAGTAGACACACGAATAGGTATGTCAAGCAATTCATAAGGTAAATTAAGACCAGTAGCAAATGAGGAAGCTACATATGAAAACGTGGAGCCAGGATTAAATAATACAGAAGCCATGCAATCACAAACCAAAAGATTACCTGTGATAACAACATCAGATGTCTCCGCTTCAGATCTCCCAGCGAAAGCGTAACAATGGGCCCTATCGCCTGTCTGCCCGTTGCCCCTACCGTGTTGTGCTGTAGTGGCTCCAGTTTGCCCATCACCCCGGCCGTTTTGGTGACCACCATTACCTCGGCCACCACGTCCTCCATAATAACGGCCTTTACCATGACCACTTCTACCTCTAGCTATTGGGGGTCTATAACTCTGTTTTGGACAATTCCTCCTAATATGACCAGTCTCCCCACATCCATAACACTCTCTGGAGTCAAGCATAGGTCTCTCAGAGAAGTGTTGACCGGTCTGAGGTGGACCCCCAACTACTGTCTGTAGTGAAGACTGAATTGGTCGGACTGAGTTACCTCCTGAACCCTGTCCTCTAGTGTAAGAACCATTAAACTCACCTCTCTTTCGAAACCTTTTTGATGTCGATGCCATGGTGAAGTCATCTGGCTTCACTCCTTCCACCTCTATCACGAAGTCTACCACTTCTTGAAAGGATTTTGCCGTAGCCGCTACCTGTAAGGCTGAAATCCACAATTCTGACCTTAACCCCTTCACAAAACGGCGAATCCGCTCTTGTGGCCTGAAACAAAGTTGGGTGGCATACCTGGATAATGCACGAAACATAGCCTCATACGCAGTCACCGACATCTTGCCTTGCTCAAGGCTCAAGAACTCATCTCTCCTCCTATACCTCAAGGTCCAGGGGATATACTTCTCCATAAATAAGCTAGAGAATGACGCCCAAGTAATAGGTGGTTCCTGTGCGGGTTGACACTCAACATGTGACCGCCACCATATTTTGGCATTTCCTTGAAACTGATAGGTTACAAACTCAACGCCAAATCATTCCACTATGCCCATTTTATGTAGTAAGTCATGACAATCAACCAGAAAATCATAGGCATCCTCAGATTCAGCACCCTTGATGACTGGAGGTTTCAATTTCAAGAACTTACTGAAAAGTTCATGCAGATCACTTGTCATTATAGGCCCTGTAGTCAAACGAGGAAACGTGCCTATTTCCAATGAGGCATCCATGCGAGGAGCCTCAGCAGCGGCCTGTCGTACTTCCAGAACCTGAGGTGCTGGTGCAGAAAACACTGGAGGTGTCTGGCCGTGATCAGAAAACCCGCTAAGATAAGTAAGAACCTGATTAATCATCTCTGGGGAGGTTGGGGTGGTAATTCCTCATTCTGCACTTGCTCACTTTCCCCTTCCTCACCCTCTCTTACTACTTCCTCAGTGGGTGGAGGAGTCACCGCCCTAGTACTAGGTGGGCCAGGTGCTTGTCCTCTTCCTCTAGAGGACGTCCTCCCGCGACCTCTACCACGGCCTCTTGCCACTAATCCTCCTGGAGCTACAGCCCCAGTGGCTGGCTCAGTTGTATCTTGTCTTGTCGGTGTTGATGTTGGCTCAGTCGTTGCTCTAGTTCTAACCATCTGCGAAATAGAGTGAAGATGGTCAGATACCAATTGGATCCAAGTAATAGCACGAAAGAAAGAAAGAAACAATGGAATTTTCCTAAAGTCTTATAGCCTCTCAAAGAAAAGTAAAGGCGTCCCCCTACCGTTCCTTTAGACTCTACTAGACTCGTTCTTGTGTGATGAGACCAACGAACCTAATGCTCTGATACCAAGTTTGTCACGATCCAAAACCGAGCCGCGAGTGGCACCCACAATTATCCTACTATGTGAGCGAACCAACCAATCTAAACCCCAACATTTAAATTTAATATCAACAGAAAGTAATGCGGAAGACTTAAACTCATTAATGAAAATCAATTCAATAACATCTAAACTCAACATCTATTATTCCCCAAAATCTGGAAGTCATCATCACAAGAATATCTATCCTCAATTACTAAAACTAAGAGTATCTAAGAAAGCTAAAACAAGTAAAAATCTAGTCCATGCCGGAATCTCAAGGCATCAAGACTTGAAGAAGAAGATCCAGACCAAGCTAGAAGCATTAGCTCACCCTGAATTCCGGTGTAATGAAGACTGGCTAGAGTTGCGGTTGAGTTGAAGACGACGACACGTTTGCTGCACTCCACAAATAACAAAGAAAGAAACATACAAATAGGGATCAGTACAAAACACAAGTACTGAGTAGGTATCATCGGCCAACTCAAAATAGAAAACAATATATATCAGATAATATCATAAATCAACTACAATACTCAACATGTAGCAACAACAAGTACTATAATCATTAATAAGTACCGCCAAGTTCACCCATGAGGACTCAAGCCTCAATACCATACTCATTTGGGAATTAGGTTCATTAGATTGAGTATATTAACATATTTCAAGATTCATTATTTTTATTCCTCTTGTGTCGGTACGTCACACTCCGCTCCCTTACTACTATGTGTCGGAACGTGACACTCCGATCCCCTTAATTCTATGTGTCGGAACATGACACTCCGATCCCCTAATTCTACGTGTCGGTTCGTGGCACCCGATCCCCTAATTCTATGTGTCGGAATGTGACACTCCGATCCCCTAATTCTACATGTCGGTTTGTGACACCCGATCCCCTATTTCTATGTGTCGGAACGTGACACTCCGATCCCCTAATTCTACGTGTCGGTTCGTGACACCCGATCCCCTAATTCTATGTGTCAGAACGTGACACTCCGATCCCCTAATTCTACGTGTCGGTTCGTGACACCCGATCCCCTAATCTCATCACTTTAGTTTATCAAGCCTTCCTTTATACCAAGGCATCATCAATCTCATTACTTTAGTTCATCAAGCCTTCTTTTATACCAAGGCATCATCAATCTCATTACTTTAGTTCGTCAAGCCTTCTTTTATACCAAGGCATCATCATTAACAAAGTAGATTAGGGTTTCTTTAAGATTTAGGATTCAATAGCTTCATCATGCTTATTTTATCACAATCATATAATCACATTCAAGCAAGCATACAATTAAGCATATAGAAGGGTTTACAAGACTACCCAATACATATCATTCGCTATTAAGAGTTTGCTACGAATAGCTTAAAAATCATAACCTACCTCCACCGAAGATTCGTGATTAAGCAAGCAATTTCCCAAAGCTTTGTTTCCTCTTCGTTTCCCTCTTTCTCGATCGATCCTCTCTCTCTCTTCTTGCTTTCTATTTTTCTTATTCAAACCCTCTTTCTTTTATCCTTATTAGCATATAATTAAGTATAAAAGATGAGGAATTAACCCACTAATTAACTCAAGGTTATCTCTTTTAACCCCCAAGTAATTGGGTTATTAATATTAACCCACTAAATTTAAAATTATAGCAGGAATAGTCCAAAACGCCCCTTAAAATATGTAACAGAAATCCGACCCAGCCTGGGATTACGCAACCTGTGACGGCCTGTCGTGCCTGGGACAGTCCGTCCTGCAGGTCCGTCAGAAAGTTCAGAGACTAATTTTCTGTGGAGAATGTGTGACGGTCCGTCGTGCCCACGACAGTTCGTCCTGCCATTCCCTCACGAAGTTCAGAGAGTCGATTTCAGTACCCAATTTTCTGAATTCTAAGTGTTTTGGAACGAGACCCCCTCGACGGTCCGTCATGCCCATGACAGTCCGTCGTGGGTTCCGTCGACTCAGACAGTTTTTCCAGAAATAAAATCTGCTGCTCAAAACGACTAAACAGGTCGTTAGACTTTTAAGGAATAATATTTATGTGAATTCAAGATTAATTTGATTTTTTTAAAAATAAATTTTTTGAAGTTATATAAATTTACAGTATAACATTAATTTGGTTATAGTGATACGTTATAGATTATTACTCAGTTTTCAAAGATGTGTAATACTATAATTATTTGCACTTTTCTTTCATAATTGTATCACCAAGAGAAGAATAACAGTTATATAATCCAAATTCATTAATAATTTAATTATTAAATTAAGTTTGAAAATTCGATAAAAAAGAAAAAGTTCACAGATTAGTTACTTTTTTAATTTAAATTTAAAATGGTTATGTAAAACTGCTCTACCCATTATCAAGATTTTCTATACATACATAGTTAAATTCATTAAGAAAATTAATGGATCTATTCTTCTTCAATTGTGTAATGCTATTTGTGTTTCAATTCTTCTTTTCTTTGAGGGCGTATATGTATATTATTTGATGCTATATGAAAAATCGTATAAATATTTGTAAAAGAATAAGAAGGAGAAGGAGAAAAAGAAGGAGGAGAAGAAGATGATTATTTATCAAAATGAAAATCTTATATATGATGATAGTTTTAGATTTATAATATAATGTGTTGTGGTGATTTTCTTTTAAATTTATTTAATTTAATTTGATTTGTTTCATCATATTTTGAACTTGGATTCTTTAGATTGAATATTTTATTTATATTTGTAATCTTTGATATTTTTAAATTTTATTATTTTTCGTTTGATTTCTTATTCAATGAGTGACACTAACATGTTTTATTTGAATTTTTTTAAATTAACAATTTTTTTTGGAATTAAATGTTGATGATTATATTTTTATATAAAATTGAACGAAGAAAACTGTATGAATCGAAGAAAAACTATATTAATATTCCTGTTTGACATTTAAATATGCTTTTATTGGATAAATATAATAATTAGATTATTTAGTTTTATTAATAATAAATGTTCAAATGATATTCACTTTTACAAAGTGATCAATTGAAAGTGAAAAAAAATCATATTTTGTTATTCACTTTAAATTCATCATTTTCTTTTCAACTGTAGAATTTGGTAATAACTTTTTCAATTTTTTTCTTAAAAATAGATTTTTATATGATGAGGGATATAGAAAAAAACCTCATTATCCCATTCACCTCCACTTCTTTTAATCTTTATTTTTTTAAAAAAAAAATCAAATTTTTACTTGAGATTTTGATGTTTTTATATAAAAAAAATGTTATTATTTATTTGAAATCTTAGAAATCGACAATTTGCTTTAAACATGTTTTGATATAATTTCTAGAATTGTTGTATGATTAAAAATAAAATTAAAATTAATAAATTATAGTTACGTTTAAATAAAAAATATAAATTGTAAAAACAAAAAATAAATATAAAATGAGTTTTAAAATTAATGTTATATAATTTATAACTGTTTTGACAAATAACGTGATATAACTATTATGACACTAAAAAAATTGAAATTTTTTAGATAATGCTTTAAAGTTTTTTCACTTTTTTAGATAATGCTTTAAATTTAGTTGTACCTTCCAAACAGTTGCTTTTACAAATTTTACTTTTATTTAGTCGGTAATTAGTTAAAATTTTGTGGGCAACACAATATTATTTGGAAAAATCAAAAATAAGTTTTTATTTTAAAATAAATTGATTTTTTTTCATTTTTTTAAAAAGTATTAAAGTTAAAAGGGTAAAAGTATTCAAAAAGATAAAATAACATTGTGTGAATTATATTATTTTACCACTTTAGCTAAATTGTTTGACCAAAACATTTTTCCTATTATTTACTATTGTGGGCAACACATTATTTTGAAAAATCGATATTTTTTCCACTTTTATTTAAAAATATTGAAGTTAAAAAGGTAAAAATATTTTTTAAAAATAAAAAAACATAATATGAAATATATTATTTTATCATTTTGGCCAAAAGAATTTTTTCAATTATTTACTTTTTCAAAGTTTCATTTAAAAAAGTCAAAGAAACACATTAACCGACATGTACATGTTGTGTATCTACATATTGTTTCTTTTTAAGAGGAATTTGAATCGAAGACAACTACTCAAAAAGCTTATATTATTGTTCTATTAATATAAATAAGTTTTTCTTGTTATTTATACTATTCTACTAATATGTAGTATATTGCAATCATTTAAATAAATAGTTATCTATTGCATATTTATAATGCAAATAGGTGATCATTAATAATTTTTTAAATGCGTACATATTTCGATATAATATGTCTATTCATTGGTAACTCATCAATAATAGCAATGGAGCATTGAAGCTATACGATAATGAAACATACCACATTGCAAACATTCAGTTATGTTATTTTTCAAAATTGAATTGTCTCTTCAATATAATAATTAATATTATTATATTTAAATTTTTTAATTAGAATTGATTTAAAGTGAACTGTCATAAGCATTCATTCGTAATACTCATAATATCATGTTAATGGTGCTTATCCTATAACTTATAATTTTATATAATTAATATTAAAAACAAATATATTAACTATTTCTATGAAATCAGTTTAAAAGTTTTTGAAACTAAATTCTAAAATTATTTGTCATTGTTAAATTATACTTATTTATTAAATAATAATATCTACACATATTTAGAAAGACAATCCATAAAATAAAAAGAAGAGACTTATAATAAATCAACGGAGTGAAAGATGATCCATATTTTTTATCTTTCAATATTTTTTTTTGCATTTAAATAATTTATTCTTATGTGATATAATATGAATTTGATAATTTATTTTTATGTGGCACTAATTCAGTAACTTTGTGCATTCTTGTTTTATGAATTTGTATTTAGATTAAATGAAAATCATCTTATTTTGAAGGATTAAACGAGAGAGGAGTGTGCTAAAGAATTTGTAACATGTTTTGTAAATTATATTTAAATTTTAACTACAAGTAGAAACAAAATATTAAATACTACATTTTAGATTGATCTATGAATTTATAATTTAATTAATAGATAAAAATATCAATCAAACATATGATACATGTGTTATTAATCTTATTGTATTAGAAGAAGGAAAAGTTATTAGCATAACATTTGGTGTTTTTGAAGAACATACATTCATTGCACATAAATTAGGGTAAAATTTTGTTATCATTAAATGTATATTTTTACATGCACTTTTTTGCCCAAATTTTTTTTGTAATAGTTATTCTAAGTTTAAAAATTATTACATTTTAAAATATCCGCATAAAGCATGAGTACGTATACTAATTTTATATAATATGTGAAGAAAGCACACAGTATTATATTAATTATAGCCTACTCTTAAAGATTTACCTCAGCAGTAAGCAAATTTTGCATAGTTTATCTAGGATCAATTTTAAAACATGGCAAAACCTTACTTATTTAGATTTCACTCCAAACCACTGGGCAGCTCAAACGGATTCTTAAACTTAAATTGTTTATGAATATTATATAATTGATTTGTTCTAGTTTTCAATTGATAATATAACACTTATAATTTTAATTTATTTGTCATGAGATATATCCCTCAAAATATGTCAAATTTCTTCATTTCTAATGAAAATTTACTTTTTCTATAAATAGTATTCAATATTCACTTTTAAAAAATAATACTTATACCTATTCCCTTAAATTTGGGGGCCTAACACATTTCTCTTTTTTTTTAACACTGTGAAGCCGCCCCTGCCAAACCAATACAACTTTCCACGGTCAAGTGATATAGGGTGTGGGTTGTGTTTGGTACGCCGGAAAATGTTTTCCTGAAAAACAAGTAGATTGATAACTTATTTTCTAATTTTGGTTGGTGAGTTGAAAATATTTTTAGGAAATGATTTTTAGTGTTTAATTTATGAATGAAAAATATTTTTGAGAAATGTCCTTTATTTTTACTAGAGTAGAAAATAAATTTTGAAATTGAAAATATTTTTTGATAAAAAAATTAATATTTTTAGGGAGGGAGTAGGGGGCTAGGGGATAGGGGTAAAAAATAAAATTTAAAGTTGAAAATATTTTTATAAAATACTTTTTTTTGGGTGGGGGTGGAAGGGCAGGGGTGGGTGGGTAGGGGTGAATAACTAAAATTTGAAGTTGACTTTATTTTTAAAAAACTTAATGAAAATTTCTATTGGGAGTTGGGTGCTTGGGGGGCAGGGATCGAGGTAGGGGAGAAAAACTAAAAATTTGAAGTCAAAAATATTTTTTTTAAAACAAACTTAATTTTTTCGGGAGGGGGGGGGGGTTCAAGGGTAGTTTTATTGGGGGGTAGGGGTTTGTAGGGGTGGGTGGGTGGGTCGAGGGTAAGGGGTGAAGAAATGATATTTTGAAGTTAAAAATATTTATTAAAAATAATTTTTTTGGGGGTGGGGGTGGGGGGTCTGCGTGAAAAAAATAAAATTTTGAAATTGAAAATATTTTGTTAGAAATCGATGTTTTTTTAAAAAAAATGTAATTTGAATTTGGACGAGACTATTGTAAAATGTTTGCCTTAACTTTTGAAGGGAAGTAGTTTTTCTTATTTTTAAAGAAAATGAGTTGATTTGGAAAAACATTTTTCAAAACTTTTGTCCCAACCAAACATGAGAAAATTGAAAAACATTTCCTTCAGACCAAAACACCCGTAATGAAATAAAAATATCAACATGTTGCTTAACGTGCATGGTTAAGTGAAAGAAGTGTATATTCAAACACACGACTTACATGTATTAGCGAATAAACTTTTACTACGAAAAAGATACACGTTTAATTATCAAAAGCAGAAAGCGGAGAAATTAATCTATGTGAAGGGATATTGAGTATAAAAATTATACAATGTATTCAAGTACTGATGCAAACATACATAACCATAATTATCTAGTATCAAATTTTCAGCAATACCACTATTCTTCAACAACAAAAACAATCCTTCTATCTTTGGACAATATTTTCATTTTCAGCTAAACATAAACACATGAAATGAGTTTTTTGAATGACTCATAAATCCTCAATATATATATATATATATATATATATATATATATATAGTTATTAGAAACCATAATTTTTTGCTTCGGGCATCATAGACATGAGCTCACAGAAAAGAGATCCCATGAGTCTAGATCTCTTCGAAGAGTCACTAGCCGGTACATGTAGTGGGGCTGCATCACGTTCACCAAGAAAGCAACTACTTTCATCCAGAGAGACACTTCAGATAGGATTAACTGTCACAATAATAGATCATGGTATACAAAACTTGTCACAAGATATTTAGAGCACATAGTAGATATGTCAAACTTATAATTGAAATTGATCATATAAGTGTTATGTATACTATATAGAGCTAGAGGAGAGTACAAAGTAGTGTCCTAAATAATGAATATTTATTCTTTTTACCTTTCTCTCAGACAACATTTGAGATTGGTAATATTTTGTATACCTCAGCATTGAGGGCTATGGTGGTTATCTCCAAAAAGTCGTTAGAAGAAAAATAAATATCAGAGATTCTTACAATGCTCCTATTAATACACTGGTTGGATCTCTTCATCTATATCCCAGTTCTTTTCTTTTCATATGGTCCACCAGGTACATATTGGAATTGACTGATCTGCACTATATTTTTGACTTTTCATGCCTCTCCTTCTAATCCAACAACTTAATAGATTTATTATTTGTTCTGGCATGGTCCATCAAATGTTCCAAAGGAACCCACTTATCAGTTTTTAGAGCTCCACCGCCTCACAAATTTCCTAGTCATTAAGAAGTCTTGATGAATAGGTTCCACCTCGTAATGACCTGTTTCCGTCAATATGGAAAATCTAATAGGGAAGGAATTTGGGCAAAAAAAACTTCTGAGAAGTAACTTGGAAATTTCTAGCCTAGGCTAGAATTGGACAAAATTTGAGTCAGGTGAGGTCTAGGGTAATTCAGTAATGGATGGGGGATTTAATTATGAGTTTGATTACGTGAGGGATAGTCAAGATTTTAAATAGCTCGTATGGTTTAACAGAATCGAATTCGGTCAAGTAGAACACCTAAAACTAATCATGGCGTGAAAGGGTAGTTTTAGAACATCCAGGTTTGAAGGTGTGTTGTAAAATGGGATCGTGGAACTCAAATTCCGAGTTTCTATTTTTGTGCAAGCCGCTGGGGCAGGGTTATTTACACCAGGGCGGGGAAGCTGTGGCGGGATGGGTCCTGCTGTGGTGGGACTGTAGCGACTTAAATCGTGGAAAAATCGTAAAATTGCTATTTTCAACAAAATTTCATTCTTAAGACTGAAGGGACAACCCATGGCCATTTCTTATCAAATTCCCACGATTTCTAATGCTAAATGTAAGATAATTACTCCCCTAATCTGTAAATCAATTCTTAGAACTTAGAATCCTTGTAAATTATCATTAGGGTAGGGTTTTTGCATGAATATTAATGATAGGAAAAAACCAGAGTTGAACATTAGGATGATGGGTTTGTCCTCAGGTTGATATTTTGATATAATTTGGGTAAATTAGTCCTTGTTTATTGATCCTTGTGTTAATTACTTGTTTTAGATGTAGAACAAGCTGAAAGACTTCGAAATGGGAAAACTCAAGTATCCTAGGATTATTCAGTCTTGGTTTCGAGGTAGGTGATGGTTCGACTTCTTGTTATGTTATATATGCTTGTTAATTGCTTCATTGTATGCATGTGTGTATGTGGATAGGGAGACATGAACGTAATCTAGAGAAATAAATGTGCATGAATAAGTAGATGCCATGAACTTGTTGCTTAACTGTGTTACTATGTACAGTGTTTTTATCGGTGTGATTGTGCTGACTGAATTGGGTGTCACATATCAAAATATATAATGGACCGGGTGATACGTTCTGACACATATATTGGATAACACGAGTTGCTTATATTACACTTACTGAAGTAGCCGCATGATCCTACCAGTATACTGTTGTTTTGAGTACTAATATTGCACTTGCTCTTTCTTTGTTGAGTACAGGGAATCTTTAGGTGGCTAATGGCTAGACCGGATTCGAGGGTGAACCAGTTCTTAGTTTCCATTGATCCTTCATCTTCTTTAGTCCATTCTTTTCAGACTCAGACTAGACGTTTAGGAATTTAGTTATGTTTAGCTTTCGGGGTTGCATCCCATGTTCTTAGACTTGTTGATTGATAGAGTTTTAGTACGTTAACTTTTAGTTCTAGTGGTTGACTTTTATTCTTCCTCCCAGAGATAAGTATTGCGACTTCTATCATGTCAATATTTTCTCAAACTTTTCTAAAATGGCATCCCTCATCTCAACTGCTTCATGCTGTTTGGATACCAATAGCATGAGAAGATACACCACTGATAGATTTTCCACCTTGTACTTAAGAATACTTGCCACCGATTCTTCGGTTGAATTTAAGTCCTAAGCAAGATTCATATATAACTAGAATAACACTCAAGTAACAAATATGCTCCTATTTTTATCATCATCATATGTTAAATTTTACTAAATGCATTGTCTATTGGATGAATGATATGAATATGTCTGATTATATTTGTAAGGACAAAAAAAAAAATTCAGGCATACCGCAAGTAAGTTATTAGAATTCACATACACATACACAGAGACATACCAGCATTAGCACCATTTATATCATCTGAAGTTGTTGGACTACACTTCTTAGAATATTCTTGCTGTAAAGATCTTGGGGTCTTGAATGAAAATTTTTCCATCTTTACGCCTTGTGATGCATACTCCGAATGTTGCTTCAAGTAACTGGGAATAAATACCATTATAAGTCAATATGGCGAAAACATAAAAGATAAATGAAGTACATATTTTAAATTATGACTTCAAAAATTTATACCAACCCAAGAAAGGATTTGGAAATTAAATGAAACATGTTTTGTAAATCTAATTGAACTTGAAAAAACTAACATACCTTTCAACTTCTGGTATGGAACGAAATCCTTTTCTAGTACGCGAATCATAATACCTGAAAATCATGACATCAAAAATTATAGAACCATGAAATATATATTTGTACATTAGTCTAATTTTTCTAGGTAGTGAAAAATTGCAAGACTTACACATCAGCAAAAATGGTGCCTCTTGTTCTTATTTTTACAATTCGTTTCCATCCTGAAGGAGGCTGAGGAATACTAGGCTTATCAAATGCCCATAGTTTTTTTTCTTTCTGAGTTATATCTGGTATATAGTTACATGATATACTAGGACGCCACTCACGAGCATCTTCACAGTAGAAAGGACATTCCAATAGGTGTTCCTTTATTTTTTCATACCTCTCTTCTGTAGGTATGTAGCGCCATTTGAAACATTTAGAGCACTGCACGGCAAACTCCATTCATCTGCAACCTTGTTTTTGAGGTGAGCATGTTGATCTCGCTCCATCCAGACAACTCTTATTGGATTTGACTAACCCGAGGACAAAAAATATAACCTATATTCATTAGGGAACTCCAAGAACATTTTAATATGGTACAACATAAAAAAATCTCTTTATCCTATTTAATCATATATCTTAAAAGGTTTGATATGTGTTAACAATAAAAGAAGGACCGATTGTTTGTATATACATATATAAGGTCTGGGACACTGAAAACTAACCCCTTATAGAAGTTAAGGAAATTCTTTAATTTTAATGTCAAGTGAAATATATAAGATGTCAAACCAAAAGTCCAAAATCATATAGTCAGGTAGAGATGGTGAAACAATCTCCACATCTAGATTTTTTCCTGCTAATATAAGGAAAGATAGGTGAATCTACATAAATGTAAACGCTCTCTAAACTACACTGAGGACAATGACTAAAAACCGAGTGTAATCCCAAGTGTGATCTTGTAACAGTAGGACATACACAAAGCTTAGCTACCTTTTGTGGTGTCGAGAGGTTATTTCTGATAGACATTATATTCAAAAGAAGGAATCAACACTTGTGATATTGTCACGACCTAAGATGTGGTGTCACTCGTCTTATCTCACTTAGACTAATATGCCTAAAACTCAACCATTAAGACAAAGTACGGAAATAAAATAAAATTAAAAGCTAAACAAATTATTACCAATCCTGAATAATAAGTTAATTAACTAAATTCCCAATACTTGGTAGTCCCGTTTATGAGCCTCGAATGTATTCAATATATTTGAAAGAAGTAAACAAGTCTCAGATGATGTTACCTCTAAAGTAGGAAATGATCATAAATAGGAGTAAGAAGCACCGTTGAGATGACAAATATCTATCTCACAAATCTCCATAGTAAGCCTAGAAAAGTGAGGGAAAGGCCAAGGAAGGGATCTTGGGCATCCTAGCCATCACCAAGCACTGCCTACCTTCCCATGACCACAATGACGGTTCGTGGTAAGGACCACGAGTTTTGGTGAGGTTCCTTAATTTCTAGGTAGTGTCTAGGCTACACTGCACCCAAAAGAAACCATTACCACGAGCCACTAGGCATATTATGTAAGACATCAGGATCATGGGAGGGGTGGTGGTCCTAACTTAGTTTTTATGAGGTGGCAACCTATCCACTAGTCCAATACCATAGAGGCCACTACCACTCATGGTAGGGACCATGGCTTGTGAAGCCCCACATGGTGGTGAGGCAATCCACTTCTAGTTGGGGGTTAAATGGGTTTTCCCGTTTTAATTATGTTAAAGCTATGTTGTTTTACCCAAGCCTAGGACCCCTATATAAGTCATTTTGACTCCAAAACTCACCAATTCAAGTCTTTAATTCCAAAACCCAAAAGAAATCCCCAAATTTCTTCCTCTCAAATATTTCTCTCTCTAGAACTTAAAGAAAAAGACAGGGCTCAATCTAGGATCAAGATCAAGCCTCAATTCCTCCATCAAATTTAAGCATTAGTATTTGAGATATGATAGTTTCACTAATGGATTCCTTTCATCCATAGAGTTACCAAATTTCTCTATTTTCAAAGTTCGAAATCCCTAATTGAGTTAAAGTTTTCTTCAATTGTCATGGGTTCTGTTCAAGGTTGATTTAAATGATTGAGTTATGGTATCTTATGCATGAATTGATGAAATATGATGGTTTTCTGATGATTAACCATGAACCCATGTAACACCCATGTTTTCACGTTTTGAATCATGTTAATTGTAAATAAAGAGTTTTATGAAATTCAGCATGTATCACAATTATTACATGGAATTATGATTAAATCCATATCTAACCTTTGTTTTCTATCTATTTAAGATTTAAAGTGAGTTTTGAACCTCAAGAGGTAAATTATGGTTTTATGCATTTTCTTATGAAATCTATGCAAATGTTTTAAGGGTGTTTTGAGAGTAAAGTACCAATGATGTTGATGTTATCGTATTGTTGAAAGGATATTCTCGTCTTATCCCATCAAGACAAGTCAACCTAAAATTCCCAAGCATATACCACTAGCATATACACGAATTCCACACACTTAATAAGGGCTTACAAATCCACTTGCCTCAAACAATCAAACAATCACTTGAGACTTGAGCCCTCCCTTTTTTTTTCAGCTTTCAAATCAATGCAATCTATTCAAGTAAATATTCACAATAAGATTTTAAAACTAACAAAACCCATATCACACATGTCTAGCCTAGACCCAAAAACTCACTCAATTTATAATCAAGTTTAATATATCAATTCACATATTTCCAAATTTCAGGTGTAAGGTTAAGTCTTGATTTCTCAAAATAGAAAAGTTAATTGATAATCAAGGAATACAATAAACTAAAAGAAGGACCCTAAAGAAAATGAGAATCAGTAGCTTAAATCGCTAGAGAAAACAACTATCCATCCATACTTCAAACACTATACTATCACCCTTTATTTTATTATAAAATAATTATCCAATATTTATCTAATCATGGACAATTAATGTCATCAAGAAGAATGCCCAGTTACCTGACACAATGTGATACTATTAATCTATATTCCTCCTTTACCACATAATTAATGGTTTTTGATTGTCCTTAAATTGCATGATCATGTTTAACCCTTAATTTTACACAAAAAGAGTAGTACATGTCACAGTTACAACAACAATTAATTCACTTTGCTCCTCGCAAACATTATAATATTATACTACCTCTAAAATAAATACCTAATTTGTTCATATCCTAGAAATTATAATACACATCTAATGGATTAAAAATTTTATTCTAAGTTCTCACCAAAATGTCGTCGTTGATGCCGCATGTATGTACTAACCCCTTTTGTCTTTCTAAAATAAGTTACTTCATTACATATGAGACAAAAAGTATAGGGTCTTAAATATATAAAAACATTAGGCTATTAACTATCGATTAAGTCAATTATTTACAATTACCCAACAACTAATTAACTATAGTTAAAGAATAGTTTAAAATTCTCAAACCACTTCATTTACTAATAAAAAGCTACTCGAAAAAAACTATCGGGAGGGATAAAATGGTAATATTACAAAAATTTGTAATATTGACTTTTCGGGTCAGTACAAACTAGCATGATGTGAATGATTTTCTCACATAATATAAATTCTTAGGGTGAAAGGTTTTTTCTTAGTTTGGATTGGTTATCCTAGGATACCTTTCCATGGATCAATGAAATAAGTCAAGACTTAATAAATACTCCATGGGATTTATGCTAAGCACCGAGAGGATATTGAGATGGAAACTCTCACGTTAGTAAAGCACGAACTTCTAGAAGCAATCTCCTTATCTCTTACCTATGTCCCCCCATATGATGATTGTCTCAAGATGCATTAGCTAGTGGATCCACTTAAGCTATAAATTCACGGTCATTACCTTTGCAAGAAGGATAATTTTTTTTGGTGCGATAAACAAGTGGAATGATGTTATAGCTCACATGATATTTATATCGGTTAAGGCTAATCACCAACATTAATAATGAACTATGGTTACTTCAAGAAGTATATCATATGTGTTCAAAGGTTTAAAAATGATTACCTTGTATTGCCCTTGTTTTATGAAGCATGTTCCTAACCTTCTTATATCATGTTTTAACTTGGTCAATAGTATGTCATGAAATGAAATATTTCTTTTAGCTTGTTTTAAATGTTTTATGCATGTCTATCATACTTTGTAGATCATTTTGTACTAATTCATACTCTTGCCTACATCTCCCCCATGTAGGGTCCGACAATCGGGGTCATCAGTTTCGTGGCTAGAGGTTGACTTAAGATATTTTTGGGCTTTGGTAAGCTCTCATGCTACGAGGAAAAACTTTTATTGTTTTAATTTCCTTTATTATATTTCACTCTTGTACATGATGTCTCAATTTAATATTATTGTATTAGAATACTATGACGAGACAAAGAGTTTAGATTTCTTGTTTCTTTTATAAAATGTTTGGACTTGAAATATGTTGTTTTACTCTTATCGTCCTATTTTTTATGTTATGAGAATATAGTGGCTTGTATGGAGTTGTCCGGGGTTCTATACACCATGTTATATCTAGGGTGTACCTCTGGGTCGTAACATCATAAAAATGTACAATTCACAACAACACAATCGTGATAAAACATCAACAATTAATATATAAGCCCATCAAACTATTTTCAACACATCACACACCAATAATTAATCACGTTGACTTTTACTACCCTTTTATATCATTAGAATTATTCAATATGGAAAAAAGAACCCATTACAAAGTTTCATTACTTTTCAACACATACCACAAGAAAATATATGATTCTATACACTTAACTGTTGTGAAGAAAAGATGAAACCGAAAATCTAACAATAAAGAACACCAAGTTGAACGTGGAAAACCCCTTCAAACCGAAGGTAAACACCACGGGATCGACAAGATCCGAATTTCTTCACTATAACAATAAGAGGGTTACAAATATTCTTCTAATGTCTACACAACAAGTGCCAAAAGAGAACAAACAATAGCTACACCAACAAAAGATAAATAGAAAGAAACACCACCAAAACCTACCTTCTGTTCGGGACCTTAAACAGGATCTTGATGACCTCCAAATCCGATCTCCACCGTTCAAATAAACCATAAAGATGTCAAGGACACCAAGTACAAATTTCAGCCCGATCCAACGGTTAGTTAATTAGGTAACACGATCTGAACGTGACTGGTCGGAGAAAAGACTGCAGCAAAAGAACCCTTTTCTTTCTCTCTTTTGTCTTGTTGAAAGCTCTGTCAAAAACCTCTCTTATGTTCTAATGTCTTTCAACGACAATACCAATGAGCAATTAATTATTCTCTCAGAACCATCCTCTATTTATAGAGTTGTGATTTTCCTTATAAAGCCAAAACCAACTACAAATAGGATTACTCTTCCAATCCTTTTCCTAATAGAATTGGAAACCAAATAAAGAGAATAATTCCAATCCTTTTCCAAGTAGGATTAGGCCATGGGCCTTTGGCTGGAACATGGGCAATAGCCCAACAAACTCCCCCTCCAGCCTAGGGGCCAAATGGACTTCAAGTGGAGGAACTTTTGACAGGCTTCCTGCCTGCCACACTTCTACAAAACTCATGATTGTCTGCCATGAGTTCTTTCCACTTATCTCTATGAGTATCTAACATGACTTCATCATAACCTTCAGGTTCTCCCATGTCAGTCAAGAGGATATACTCATTAGGAGAATAACGTGTTGAGCTTCGCTTCTCTCTAGTAGATCTTCTACAAGAGGATTCTGGAGCATCCGAAGCGGTCATCCCAACATGAGTTGGTTGATTATCAACTACAACATCATCAGTAGGAACAAATACATGTTCTACACTCTCATCATTGTCTTGATCATTACCTTGGGTTCCCTCATGTGCAAAAGATGTATCAATAGTAGGAATTGGATCAACATCAACTAAGCTCTCATCAGTATGAGAATCTAGTTTCTCAGTCTTGTCAATATCTTCAATAGTTTGATCTTCGAAGAACACAACATCACGACTTCTAATGAGTTTATTATAAATTGGATCATAAAAGCGATATCCAAACTCATCTTGACCATAACCAATGAAGATACATTGCTTAGTTTTAACATCCAATTTTGACCTCTCATCTTTTGGAACATGCACACAAGCTTTACACCCAAACACTTTCAAGTGATCATAAGAAACATCCTTATCAAACCAAACTCTGTTAGGAACATCACCATCCAAGGCAACAACAGGACAGAAATTGATAACATAAGCAACAGTGTTAAGTGCTTCGGCCCAAAAAGAATTTGGAAGTTTAGCCTCTGAAAGCACACATCTAACTCTCTCAACTAAAGTTCTGTTCATCCTCTCTGCCAAACCATTTAATTAAGGAGTCTTTGGAGGAGTCTTCTGATGACGTATTCCTTGCGATTTGCAGTAGTTATCAAAGGGACCAATATACTCACCACCATTATCAGTGCGAATACATTTTAATTTCTTTCCCGTTTGTCTCTCAGATAACGCTTGAAACTGTTTAAACACATCAAGCACTTAATCTTTGGATTTTAAAGGATATACCCAAATCTTGCGAGAATGATCATCAAAAAAAGTAGCAAAGTAAAGTGCACCACCTTATGACTTCACTTTGAAAGGACCACACAAATCTGAGTGTACTAGATCCAATAGCTCAGACTTTCTTGAAAGAGGATGACTGTGAAAAGAAACTCTTTTCTGTTTCCCTGCTAAGCAAGGAAAACAACTTTTCACCTTTGCTTGTTTCATACCAGCAAGCAAATTCTTCTTAGCCAAACAGGTGATCCCCCTCTCACTCATATGACTAAGCCTCTTGTGCCACAGTTCTGATAAAGTCTCGCTCTCCACCAAATTTATAGAGTCACCAAGAATCGATCCCTGTGTCACTTATAAATTTGAATGTTTTCTTCCTCGAGCTAAAATCAGTGAGCCTTTGGTGAGCTTCCATTGGCCATTGCACAAGTCATTATGATAGCCATCATCATCTAGTTGTCCTACAGATATCAAATTTAAGGGAATGTGTGGAGCATGCTTGACATTCTGAAGGACCAACGTTGAACCGGTATTGGTTTTCAAACAAACAGTGCCAACAGCAAACACCTTAACCTCACCAGCATTACCCATCTTTAACACCTCGGAGTTAACAAAAGTATAAGATGAAAAGAAGTCTTTTCTTGGTGTGACATGTGATGTAGCTCCAGAATCTACTATCCAACTTGTATCTTGAGATACAAAATTGATGACTTCTTTATCACAAGTGAAGAGAAGGTCATCATGGACAACAACAACAACATTATTTTCATTGTTTTCTTCTTTCTTTCCTTCTTTAAGATCTTGCTTCAATTGTTTACAAAATCTTTTATTATGTCCTTTCTTTCCACAATGATAACATGTAATATTTGGATTCTTGAATTTTGACTTGCTCCTACTTTTACCTCTACTCCTCGGATCTCTTGTCTTATGTCTCCCTCGATCTTCTGTATATAGAACATCTGAATGTGAAGATGTGTCTTGAGATTTTCTTCTAACCTCTTCATTCAACACACCACTCTTTGCATATTCCATAGTCACCTTTCCACCAGGGGCAGAATTGTTTAAAGAAACACGAAGAGTTTCCCAAGACTCAGGTAGAGTATTAAGAAGCCAAAGTCCTTGTATTTCATCATCAATATTAACACCCATTCCTTATAGCTGATAAAGAATACCCTGAAAATCATTTATATGATCAAGAATAGGACTTCCCTCCTTGTATTTAAAGGTCATCAATTGCTTTAACAAGAACAACTTGTTATTGCCAGTTTTTGAAGCGTAAAGCGTCTCCAACTTTTCCCACAATATTCTAGCATGTGTCTCATTCACAATATGGTTGCGAACATTATCTTCAACCCATTGTATTATATATCCACATACTTGTTGGTGCTCCAATTCCCAATTTTCATCGGTCACATTCTCGGGTTTATGAACAGAAAAAATCGAAAGATGCATCTTCTTTACGAACAATAGATCTTTCATCTTGGTTTTCCATATATTGTAGTTTCTTCAATTTATACATACCATCTTGCTCATATTCCCCTCAATATAGTAAACCTTAGCTGTTATACCAATTATTGTGACGAAAAGATGAAACCGAAAATCTTTCAATAAAGACCACCAAGTTTAACCTGGAAAAACCCTTCAAACCGAAGGTAAACACCACGGGATCAACAAGATTCGAATTGATTCACAATTACAATAAGAGGGTTACAAATATTCTTCTAATGGCTACACAACAAGTGCCAAAAGAGACAAACAATAGCTACACCAACAAAAGATAAATAGAAAGAAACACCACCCAAACCCAGATTCTTTTCGGGATCTAAAACAGGATGTTGCAGACCTCCAAATCCGATCTTCACCATTCAAATCAACCACCAAGAAGTTAGGGACACTCAGTCAAAATTTCAGCCCGATCCAACAGTTAGTTAATCGGGAAACATGATATGAAGGTGACTGGTCGGAGAAAAGACTGCAGCAAAAGAACCCTTTTCTTTCTCTCTTTTTCTCTTGTTGAAAGCTCTCTCAAAAACCTCTCTTATGTTCTAATGTCTTTCGAAGACAATACCAATGAGCAATTAATTATTCTCTCAGAACCACCCTCTATTTATAGAGTTGTGCTTTTCCTTATAAATCCAAAACCAACTACAAATAAGATTACTCTTCCAATCCTTTTCCTAATTGAATTGGAAACCAAATAAAGAGAATAATTCCAATCCTTTTCAAAGTAGGATTAGGCCATGGGCCTTTGGATGGAACATGGGCAATAGCCCAACATTAACAAGGATTGAGAAATTTCCTTGCTTCAAATTATCGAGCAATTACTCAGGACGTGAACCTTTTTTTCCATTGGACTTTGAAATCAATACAATCTATTCAAATAAATAATCACAATAAGATCTCACACCCATATTACTATGTGTCTAGTCTATAAAAAAAACTCACCCCTATCTATAATCAAGTTCTTAATTTTGATTGCCAATTAACATGTCAATTCTCATATTTTCCAAATTTCAAGTCTTGGGTTAAGCCTTAATCCCTCCAAATAACATAACTCAACTGTTACTCATATTATACAATATACTTAATATTTAATTATGAATATCAATATATCAAAACATAAATCACAATATGATGACCATAAGAAAATTTTAACCCAATTTGGATTAAGCATCAGTAACCTAACGACTATAAAATAAACCAGCCAAAATTGACCTATATCATAACAAAATCTAAAGTTTTCGATGATTTTACAGCCAACTAATCATTGCTCTTATATCCAATAATTTCCATTATACCTATATCCAAGTTTAAAACTTATCTAATCTCATTTAATACAAAATGAGTTACACTGTATATATGCGGCAATAAGAAAAATATATGCAGGCACAAATCTTGATGAATTGCTTACCATGAGTCGTTTTCCTCTTGGCAATGCCAGATAAATATTTTTTCACTATATTCCTCTCTCTTCTCAAGTTATTATGTATATAATTTTTTAACACTAATATCTCATTTTAATGTATTGTCCAAGTGATAGAGTATTAAATAAAGTCATTATAGAAGTGGCCCATTAACCACCAACTAACCAAATTAATTATTTGATAAATGTCCATAAATTAAATAACCGCAGCTATCATATAGTCAAAAATTCTCAAACTAATTTCACAAAATGATCAAAATGATTTTGGACAACTATCAAGAGGGGTAAGATGGTAAATTTATAAAGATTTCTCAAAATGACCTTCTGGTTCATTACATTATCCATCACTAAAAATTATGTTTGTGATCAAATATAAAGAAGACGAAAGAATAATCGATGTTACCGAAAGCTTGAGGTATGATCTTTAAGAGTCAGTGTTCATGGCTCCAAATGAGGTTGTCCTTAATTCCATTCCATCAAGATCAACTACTAAGAAATTAACTTTCGAATCAAACTTTGGCAACTCTAGAAATCCAGAGTGATTACCAAGCTATAGACTAACCCATGAATTCACTTATAATCGAAACCCACTAACAAAGATTAATCTTTTTTCATAACCATGATAAAATTCGGAATCCTTATCAGCTACAAGCACAAGTGAACCAGAACCAACTACCACACACTCATAATGCACAAATCATCATATATCATATGAAGATATGCTCTTCACAACACAATTTTTGACGATCTTAAATTATAAAAATCTTATCTGTAGACGTCGTTCACTCATCAAGGAGAATCAAACTCATCTAATCCAAAAAAGGAAATTATCGAGTAACCACCTACTGAATAGTACCCCTAAGCATACAAAACCTCTATCAATACTATTAAATATGCTAGATCAGTACCCGTGATTGTACACAACTCTTAAGAATGGTACGAATATACTAAGTGGTTCCCACAATCAATCACACAAAGCCAAAATGTGACCTCGATGAAGAGACGAATATTAAGGCTGCGTACAACTATAGCTATTCATAGTAGTTTTTCTATAAGTCCTGATAAGCAAAGGTATACATTAACTATTCCTAACAAGATCAAATCTTCCATAACTAAAATGACCAAGTCTGCCCAAGGATGTCACCCTACCAAGACGACAATCACTGGATCGATATGCCTGATCGCAACTAGAAATTCACCCATGGATGTGGTAACATACGACATAAGCAGTGTATTATACTCTAAATAATTCATGAAAGAAGAGAGTGGTCACATAAGATTGTACAAAAATAAGTTTGAATAACACACGATTCTCCTTCCATAGTTCGCATATAAAAATTTCAATTCATGTGACTTCATCTATCAACTTTTATCCACCCACAATCAACAAGAGTGATCCCCATTACATTCTTACTGTAGCACCCCATATCTAAGAAAGACAAGAAATTAGCTTTTCAGAAATTTCAGGTGCAATTGATGGTCACCATTGATGGACTGTAGGCTGACCTACGGCCCGTACTGCAGGTCCGTCGATTGCCACTGCAGCCCCTCACAAACTGAGTTATGAAAATTTGGCTAAGTCCTGATCGACGAACAGACCTATGGTCCATAAGTCAGAATATGGTCCCTATTCTATGTCCATTGTTCAACTTCAAATGGTCATAACTCTTAGCATAAAATGAATAAGGTATCCCATGACCTATCAAAAGATAGATAATTGAATTGTCTTTCCATAGCCACAGAGTTTGCTAAAATCTGACCTCTGAGTAAAACGTTACACCTGTTTTAGTAAAGGCTTGTTGAGCAAACCCAACGTACAGATGCATATGATGGACCATCGATTGAATGACGGCCCATCAGTCCAGGTCATCGTTTGATCCGACAGCAATTAACTCAGATTTTTTTTGATATTTTCCCACTTCGTTTAAACACTAAGATATGTCGTTTTGACCCTAAATAATTAGATTCTAGTCAGTTTAAGCCTAGAAACATAACTAAAACTTACCTAAGTGAAATCATTAAATCAAAACTTAGAAAATAAAAGCAAGAAAGGAGAAAAAGGTCAAGAACCCTAGTTCAAGAACGCAATAAGGTTACCTCAGTTCCAGCCCCGAAATCTAAATATTTCTCCGTGGATTTCATCTTGAGGTATGTGGGATTTCACTAGTGGGTTGCTTTCATCCACTAGATCCTTAGTTTTTAGTCAGTTCTTCATTCTCTTATCATGATTAAACCTAGGGTTTTTTAGAATTACAACAGATCATCATAAATTAGTTAAAATATATGTTCCAAATTAGATTTTAAAATTATTATTCAGTTTATCACATGGATTTCAGAATCCTAGATGTGTATTTTTGTATTTCTTGAATTACATATGCTAGGTAAGATATTCAGTTACTTCAGATATGCATGCCTCCATACTTAATGTATAATTATCAGATTAGTTGTTGCATTCTTAGTTTGCATGTTTAGTTTTAAGTTATCCATAATTTACAGAAAATCACTCATAATGTCTTAATCACTTTATTCATTGGGAGTAGCATAATACCGAGTTGGACTAGGGTTCAACGTACTTTGAAAGTTTAGTGATCGTGACTCATGCCTTTATACCTCAGGCACGGTATATTGGGTCCTCTCAATGGGGCGTATACATCGGACTCCACATTTACCTCATGTGGTTTTATTATCAATTATTAGTATCTCCCACAGTTTAGTCAGACTCTCTTGCATTGACCATATTTACATATTAGTTACTATTCAGTCTCAGCATGTTATAAATTTTGTCATTGCATCTAGTTAGCTTAGAGTTCAGTATATCATGTTAAGATTATTATACTTACTTTGTGCTTGTTCATATATGTTTTATTTCAACTTTACTCTATTCTACATACTTAGTACCTTCAAGTACTGACGCGTACGTGCACTACATCTTCTCGTAATGTAGGTGTAGGTTCTCAGCATACAAATCACGCTTACGATCTCCAGTTCAACAGATTCAGTGGTGAGTCCTCATCCTCTTAGGACAATAGTCATGAGTTTCTTTTCAGTAAATGTTTATTTAGTTTCAGTTTTTGCTAAACTTAGCTGGGGCCTGTCCCAGCATTTCTAGTCAGTTTAGAGGCTATTTTAGACATAGTTAGTTTAAACTTGACATTGAGTTAATAAATTTTTTGTATTAAGCTCATCAGTATTTCATTTATCTCTCTTTATAAAATATTGGTATTCCCTATATCTTTAGTTTAAAATATGATATAGGTTGCGCATCCAGTTTATTATGTTTAGTATGCTCATGATTATCCCAGCAAGGTTAGCTTGGGATCAGTTGTGATCCTAGGTTCCGTGTCCACATCTCGGGGACAGCTCGGGACGTGACACTTACACATACTCAATTTATCAAACTCCACATATTCTCATAATATCTATTTTATTAAAGCCAACATTTTTATGCCAACAAAAATAATAACCCCACCGATCATTTAACTCACTCTCAAACCGTCACTATTATCAAAGTCTTCATACTAAGCACATTGTAGCCTCCAAAATTTTGAATTATGGCTCCCTATCATTTCATTTAAGCATCCCATGATAGAGATGGGTCCCACCTAAGGTTGATAACATTAATATCAAATTTGAAAGTACTTTCTTATCTAGATAAAGCTATTGAATCATGTTTAGTGTCAATCCCTTTGAAGTCCTCAATAACTATGTAGATTTATAGTTCCATACTGTTGCACATCCATAAGTTATCTTATCATTTAAATGTCAGGTACCTATAAAGGTATATCATAATTCATAAAATCTTAGAGTTAGCACCTTTAGTCTTAAGTAGATAGGTTTAGCTAACATATTTTTTTTGTAAAACAAGTGAGGGTGGTCTCACTCTGTTCCCATGCAAGATAGCAAGTATAATAATAAATAACATATGATAAATTTTTTTCATGTCCCTTAACAGGACTATGACTGATGAATTAATAGTAGAAAATATTAGTTTAATCCCGTAAGATATCTATACATCTGAATAATGCTCTACTTTTCTTTTATACTAATGATATAGATGAACTAGGTCCATGTATCTTCTATCTAAGTAACCTTTTATTCCCTTATTTTTATTGTTGTTATAAAGACCAAATATCAAGACTTGAATCAATACTAAAATGACTTCTCTGTCAAACAAAGGTTCTCAAAGTTGTTCCAGGGTGCGCCATTATAATTTGTTAGGATTCAAGAGTTGATACCTTTTTATCGTCTCATCACTTAGCAACCTCTCTTTCATAATTACCTATCTCACTCCTCTATAACATCCTCACATCCCCCTACTCCTATGTTTCAGAAATTTGACAGATCTGATCTCTAATGAGAAGCTCTACGTACATATTCGGCCTTGTAATTCAAGCTTCATTGTCACATGCTTCCTATCTAACAAGTACCTTTTAATCAAAATTAGTAGTTTCATGTACCAGATCCCGCCCAGGGTGCAGACACCTCTTGTATCATGATCAGTCTAGCAATGGTTTAATCAGTCTAATTTAATAGCCATTATCTCTGAATACATATTAGTTTGAACAAGTATGTACAACCTAACTGATCACCATTTAGGTCTAGCCAAACAATTTTTTTCTTTTTTTATCCTTAGCCTTTATAAATATGCTAATCCTCCTAACAAAAACTAAGAAATATATCATTTACATATATTGGCATACTTATAATCTCTATGTTTTTAACCATGAATAGAATACAAATGTTATTAATTCTTATCCGGGGTTGTTGGAACATACCATATAAAAACCAAATATAACAATATTTGTGATGGTATATGGTGAGAATTTTGTACTTGTCATCTAATTAGAGGTATGTATAACACTTTTACAATGATACATCAACCTATCTGATTGTTCCACTTACTTCTCCCGATTAAAAAAAAGTTGTTCAACAACATCAATTTCGAGAACATGTGCAATGCTTAAAATTCTATGTATATCATAGACTAAGAGCAATTCTCTTCTATAAAAATAGATCCTACAGATATGGAGGAAATATAGAACTCAAGAGTTGGATACATCCTCCTAAGAATATGTGCTTAAAAATGCTACAACTCATATATGTAACTAGGTAGTCCATCAACTTTAAGCATAAGTATTACCATATTATATCTTTCACAATTGAACAAACATGATACAAATGGTAAAAATGCAACTTAAAATTCATATAAAATATTACCTGTAGCTACCTTGTGGAGTGGGACGGTCTAATAAAAGAGCTCAATGTAGTCTAAATTTTTATAACTTCAGATCCTTTTCTGTAGGTTGCATGTTGACATTTTAGCTACAATTAACGTTAAGAATCATAAGCATAATATCAATAGCATGATCAGGTGCATGTGAAAATAAATTTCTTAACTTCGCTCTATCGCATAATCTTTTTTAATGAAGGAATGTAACATTTTTAAATGTACAAGTAGCCCCCTAAATATAAATGTGGCGCTCAACATATTCATAAGTAAGGCTGTAATAGACACGACTTTGTACGCTGTTTAGGACGAATTGCTCTAATACAACTTTTGTCACCCCCAACCCTACGTGAGAGAGACAAGTACTATATGAATACATTCTTATGAGTGACCTATGATGAGGAGGTAAAGTACTACTATGTAGATGTATTTACTAATGAAAAACTTCATATACAACACATATTGACTAGCTGAAGGGATACATATGACAAGTGAAACTATGAACACCAATGATTGCTCTACAATGTCTACAAAGACTCTAGTGGGATTCTTGATTGTACCACTATGAAATACACATAAAAATGACTCGGCAAAGCGTAGAATCAACCTGGAGCTCACTAATAACCATCGCGTATAGGTGTTTCTATTGGGGAGATCTACTAGTTGAATACATGTACTTGGAGCATGAAATGCAACTTCAACCATATGTATAATGAGAGCTAAGTTAAACCAAATACCAATATATAACGGCTAGAGACCACCTTTGCTTGTACTTGTGGAATCGTGCATGTTACATTCTTTTCTGTACTTTTTTTTACTTTATAACCGTACAAGACATATAATACCAATGACTAGCTGATCAACATCAAAGTGGATGACGCATTCTAGGAAGTCTTGATGTCGTCATATTTCCTCAAATTGGGATCCACCCTTGCTAGGCTTTTCTCCCCTGAGCAGCCACTTATAATTATACAGATTGTTTCACTTAGATTTTTAATATTTGAGATCGTTTTTTTGATGTTAATAACTCTTTAGAGATTGTTATGTACTAGTAGTTAAAAGACATATGAATATGGACTTACGACAATAACAATGAAATGGGAACCAAATGTGACATGAACATGTAATACTTAGTCGCTTATATGACTCTGTAAGCATTTTGACATCTCTATTGAAGAACATATCAAGTAAATACATTTAACATTTATCCAAAAGAGTTTTGAACTCTATATGGTAACCTTATACTCATTAACTAATGTGAAATACAATGTAAACATTAAAGTTCAACAAATAAGAAACGTGGACATATTCGACTTAAGGACGGATACATATTCCAAGTATAGATAAATGTCCAATAGAGCAAGTAGTAATCATGTGAGCTAACATTATAGTCTAACACAATGGGAGTAATAACCAAGAAAATAAATAGTTGAACATGTAACAAGATGACATATCTATAAACAATTAAAGAAAGTTTGCATTATATTGGCAGATTGTATGACATGTAATATAGGATCATTTCATTTATATAAGGGAAATCCGTGTATGGGGTACTTTGACGATGAAAAAAGATGAAACACATGCTTTGTAAAGTAAGCATGTGCATGTAGTAACAAACTCATATTAGAGCACCCACTTCTATGCTCTACGGAGTACAAACTGCAAGTATGGATCAATCACTACAAAAGACACTTAGAAAGCTTACTTTTTGTAATGCAAGTGTTGGGTTAATGACGAAGAAAAAGGAAATTGAATAGTCTTACATGTCTCAATTTCCAATTCGTATAGCTTACAAAGTGTCAACCTGTCATTTAACGTCATTGTCTTCATCTACAAAACCAATCATTAAGTCTAATAATATCAACATACCAACCAACTCGGGTTATTTTATCTCATCAAAACAGTAGCCATCCCTTAATATTTCTAATTTATTGTTTCCTTGCACAAATTTTAACTACCCTAAAAATGAATAAGATCAAGACTTCGCGTATCAACAATGCTTGCGATTAAACCAAGGTTCACACAGTTTGATACGCGTAGAACCAGTGCTTAGAACCCTTACTATGATCAACTCAACTAACTTGTGGGGTTAGTTGGGCTTGTAAAGGTTGAAACCAACCAACTAAGGCTCGGAAAAACAACGATTTAATCAAATGAGTCTTTACCAGACTTAAAAGAAGAAATTTTATGTTTTGACGGTCCAGGGGTCAAATGATCATTTCTAGGCCAAGGGTAATATTTTAATTACCCTAAGGAATTAATAAATTATAAAATTAATTTAACTAAAAGAGCTTTTCAAATTTGGGGCGACTCAGAGTGATCCATTTCGCAAATGGGTTGCAACTCGTTTTTGAGCCCCACTAGGAGAAGGAATTGATGATTTATCATCAATTAAAATCTATTCATTAAGGGTAAAAAGGTCCTTTAACATATTAATTAAAATAAATCATATTTTTATTAAATTAATTAAATCCTACTTTGACTAAGTCTTGAATTTAGTCTCCTAATCCTAATAACTCTCTCTCTCACGTTTCTCAACTCTCTCTGACGTTCTCAATCTGTCTCTGTCATGTTATTCTGCCAAACAAAATAAAAACCAGAAAATACATCAAGAGTTCTTCACACTTGAAGAACTCACAAGCATTTTTTAAGCAAAAGACAAATTAATCATAACGTGAAGGCTAAGAGAGTGTTCGTCGAGTGGGGTGTGCGTTGAAGTGAATATGGCGTGGTTTGGAGGAGTTTCCGGGTAGCAGCTACACACTTGAACAACATCAAAAGGAATGGGTTTCTCTCCTGGAATTCTTTCTCCAACAGAACTTTCCTTCTAACGTTTCTCAAGCTCTTGAAAACTAAGGTTGTTCCCCTTTGTATGTCCTTGTCCTTAGCTCCCAAACCAATTCGTAGGATGGGTATATTGTGCTTCTAGGCTTAGGCATGATTGAAGTATTTATATTAATTGTGAGCATGTTTTATGCGAGGGAAATTACGAAAACTATATTCTAAGTGTAACCAAAAATTGGTGTTGTGTGTGCATCGTGGGCATAGGATTTAGCAACTTTTTGGGGGTCAAACATTCAACTGTTTTTGGTGTATTTTATGTGTGTAATGTGTGTGGAATGTGGTGTTCATTATAATGAAGAAGTTGGGTAGAATAACACTCTTTTAGCAAAGTAAACTCATGAAAGAGGTGACTAAAAATGAGTGAAGAATGATAAGAAAAAAAAAATCCAGATTGCATACTCTCCCATAAGGTTAAATTATGGGTTTTTAAAAAGGGAAATAAATAAGTGAGGTCAATTGGAATTGTACCCAAGACCTCAGATGTTGAGCAATCTGAAAAATAAGAGAATAACGTGAAGGAGCTAGGGGGAATCGAACCCCTTAGCTACTGGTTTTGTGAGGCAAAGAAAAAGGAAAATGGGGGCTGGGGGGGATTCCATCCTAGATCCCGTTTTCACGAAAAAATATGGGAAATAGGGCTGGTGTGGGGGAATTGAACTAGAGACATATGGGGAGGATAAGGAGAAAAATTAAGAAAACAAGTAACTGGGAGGGGTGGGATTCGAACCCACGACCTCCCAGTACGCGCGAAGGGAGAGGAAATAATGAAAACAGAAAATGCAAGGTGTGGGGATACAACCCACGACCTCAGCGCTTAAAGGAGAGTCGAAATAACAAGGAAACAATGTGAGGCTGTGGGGATTCGATCCAACAACCTCATTTACACTCGCCAATTTAAATAAAATAAAGATAGAGGGGATGTGGGGGTTCAAATCCACCACCTAACAGCCTCCTTAGCGAATTTTTTAAAAAAAATAAGGGGGGGGGGGGCTGTGGGGGTTCAAACCCAGAACCTCTCTATTGTACTGAATTTAACACTTAAAATAAAAGGGGTTCTGGGGGCTCGAACCCCCAACCATTCGGTTATCTAAGAGTGAAATTAAAAAAGTGAATTAATCCCTCAATGTAATTGTTGAGATTTAATTTAGAGTCTAATGTTATGAATATTAGAAATAAAATTAGTGAAAAATGTAAATGATATCCAAGCGATCCAAGATTTGGGTTCCCTTGACTAAATCTCCGCATTGATGTATAAGTCATACATGAGTAAAATATCCATGAATAATGCCATTTACTTAGATGAAAAATTACGATCTTGGCATATATATACAAGATGCATAAGTCTTGTACTACATAATCTTCGGAAAGTAATAATCACTTAGCAAACTACGAATGAAGCCCCATTGCTTTTATGTATAGACACATAAGTCTAACAAACGTTCAAAAATAAATGGACCTAAGATGTATGTAATGAAATGATGAACCCTAGGAGGGTTAAGTGTGAATGTAAGATACACTAAGTGGCCATGTGCTTTGGCATATGATGAGATAAATTATGAAATGATTAAATAAGCATTCACGCTATAAGAGGTGAGTAACTATGAAAAGCAAAGGTGCTAAGAATGAGGAATGTGGTGACAACATGACATGAGGCTAATGAATATGATGAGAGCAATCTCAAGTGACCGTAATGTTACCAATACGTACTCACCAAGGAGAGTGTATGATAATGAAGAGACCAGTCTCTATGAATACTCTAATAAAGGTATTGAGCTTAACACACTTAACACTAATGATGAGATGAGATATCATCTAATGAGATATATTATCTTCATATTATAAGTCAACTTCCAAGACGTATCAGTTGAATGTAATAGAACTTTATACTGAGCACCGATAGGCTAGCTATGGCGGTGATGCCTTCTTTTGGGAAGGGCGAAGGTTCATGTAACTCTCATTAGGTGAGACTTTCCCGCATTCCAGGTATGGGTCTCCATACATCTCCTAGTATTTGAACCTATACAGCCATTATAGGGATCTGGCGAGGTTAAATTTCCCATGTACCCTAGCATGTTTATTGGGTCACTTTGGCCGGTGATTGCACCTCTTTTAGGTGTAGGGGAGACACTGGATTTCATGATTCTCACATGATATTTGATGGTTAAGGTTAAAGTTCCCAATAAATGAATGACGCCAGCCTTAAATGAAACACATAATGAAATGAATGATACCAAAGGTGTTTGGATAGGATAATCAAGAGGTAAGCTATACTCGTGTAATGACATTAGGTTATTCCTGATCCTTGCACAGCAAATCCGATGAAAGTCTTAAACTACATCCTAGCTATAGCTGGTGTTCACACTTGCCTATGAATGAAATGAAATGAAGTACGTATGAATGAATAAAGTAGACTCTGTGTTTGCTAATGAAGACTCCCTAGTTAAGGTCCCATATGTTGGGCTTTCATTTTTGAAAGTCTTAATATCAAGTCCACGATTCCCAAGTCTTATGGCATATATATGAATGATATGAAAGAAGCAAGGTGCTATATGTTATGTGCTATGATATGTGCTATATGAAGATGTTATATGCTGTGTATGGTGATTTTATTATGACTTGACTGCATTACAATGTGAACTGGTAGTGTCATTCGGGGATGAATGTTCCTAAGGGGGGGATAATGTAACAACCCCAAAAATCAATAGGATCAAGACTTAGGGTGTCAAGAATGATTCTTATTAAACCAAGGTCACACGGATTGATACACGTAGCACAAGACCTAAGAACCTTTACTAAGATCAAGTCAACTAACTTGGGGAGTTATTTGGGCTTGGAAAAGTTGGAACCAACCAAATAAGCCTCGCAAAAATAAAGATTTAATCGAAGGAGTCTTTACCAGACTTACAAGAAAAAATTTTATGTTTTGAGGGTCCAGGGGTAAAATGGTCATTAACATGCCAAGGGTAATATTTTAATTACCCTGAGGAATTAATAAAATTAATTTATTAATTTAATTAAAAGAGCTTTTCAAATTTGGGGCAACTAAGAGTGATCCATTTCGCAAAGTGGTTGCAACTCGTGTTCGAGCCCCACTAGGAGCAAGGAAGTGATGATTTAATCATCAATTAAAATCTATTCATTAAGGTTAAAATGGTCCTTTCACGTATTAATTAAAATAAATCACATTGTTATTAATTTAATTAAGTCCTATTTTGACTAAGTCTTGAATTTAGTCTCCTAATCCTAATAACTCTCTCTCCCTCACATTACTCAACTCTCTATCACGTTCTCAATCTCTCTCTGACGTTATTCTGCCAAACAAACCAAAAAATAGAAAATACATCAAGAGTTCTTCACACTTGAAGAACTCAAAAGAATTTTTAAGTAAAAGACAAAGTAATCAAAACGTCAAGGCTAAGAGAGGTTTGTCGAGTGGGGTGTATCTTATTGGACGTGGTTTGGAGGAGTTTCTGGGTAGAATCTTCACACTTGAACAACATCAAAAGGCATGGGTTCCTCTCCTGGAATTCTTTCTCCAAGAGTATCATTCGAACGTTTCTCAAGCTCTTGAAAAATAAGCTTATTCCCCTTTGTATGTCCTTGTCCTGAGCTCTTAAACGAATTTGAAGGATGGGTATGTTGTACTGCTAGACTTAGGCATTACTGACGTATTTATATTAAGTGTGAACATGTTTTATGTGAGGGAAACTACGAAAACAATATTCAAAGTGTAACCAAAAATTGGTGTTGTGTGTGCATCGTGGACAGTGGCTTTAGCCACTGTTTCGGGTCGAATATTCATGTGTTTTTTGAGTATTTTATGTGTGTAATGTGGTGTTCATTATAATGAATAAAGTTGGGTTGAATAACACTTTTTAGCTTAGTAAACTCATGAAAGAGGTGACTAAAAATGAGTGAAGAATGATAAGAAAAAAATTTCCAGATTTCATACTCACCCATAAGGTTAAATTATGGTTTTTGAAAAAGGGAAATAAATAAGTGAGGTCAATGGGATTGAACCCAAGACCTCACATGTTGAGAAGGCTGAATAATGAGAGAAAAACGTGAAGGAGCAAAGGGGAATCAAACCCCTTAGCTATGTTTTTCTTAAGGCAAAGAAAAATAATAATGGGGGCTGGAGGGAATTCGATCCTAGCTCTTGTTTTCGCGAAAAAATAAGGGAAATGTGGCTGGCGGGGATCGAACTCGCAACATATAGGGAGAAGGAGAAAAATTAAGTAAACAAGTAAATGGGAGGCGTGGGATTTGAACCCATGACCTCCCTGTACGCGCAAAGGGAGATGAAATAATGAAAAAAATAAAATGTGAGGCCTGGGGATCAAACCCACGACCTTAGCGCTGAAGGGAGAAGCAAAATAACAAGGAAATAAAGTGAGGCTGTGGGGATTCGATCCCACAACCTCACTGCCACTCGCCCATTTAAATAAACTAAAGATAGAGGGGTTGTGGAGGTTCGAACCCACCACCTCACAGCCTCCTCAGCAGGTTTTTTTTTTAAAAAGGGGGTTGTGGGGGTTCGAACCCACAACCTCCCTATTGTAGCGAATTTAACTCTAAAAATCAAATGGTTTGTGGGGGCTCGAACTCCTAACAACTCGGTTATCTAAGAGTTAAATTAAAATAGAAAATTAATCCTTCACTTTAAATGTTGAGATTTAATTTAGAGTCTAACGTTATGAATATTAGAAATAAAATTAATGAAAAATATAAATGATATCCAAGTGATCCAAGATTTGGGTTCCCTTGACTAAATTTCTGTATTGATGGATAAGTCATACGTGAGTTAAAATATCCAAGAATAATTCCATCTACTTAGATCAAAAATTAAGATCTTGGCATATATATATGAGAGACATTAGTCCCAGACTACATAATCTTAGAAAAGTAATAATCACTTATCAAACTATGAATAACGCCCCATGGCTTGTATATATAGACACATAAGTTCAACAAACGTTCAAAAATAACTTGACCTAAGATGTATGTAATGAAAAAATGAACCCTAGGAGGGTTAAGTATGAGTATAAGATACACTAAGTGGCCAATTGCATTAGCATAAGATGAGATAAACTATGAAATGATGAAATAAGCATTCACATAATAAGAGGTGAGTAACTATGAAAAGCAAAGGTGCTAGTAATGACGAATGTGGTGACAACATGACATGAGGCTAATGAATATGATTAGAGCAATCTCAAGTGAGCCTAAATAAATGTTACCAATACATACTCAACAAGAAGAGTGTAACATATTGAAGAGACCAGTCTGTATGAATACTCTAATGAAGGTATTGACATAAACACACTCAATACTAATGATGATATGAGATATCATCTAATGAGCTACACTGTCCTCATATTAGAAGTCAACTTCCAAGACGTATGAGTTGAACCTAATGAAACTTTATACTGAGCACCGGTAGGCTAGCTATGAGCGGTGATGCCTTTTTTTGGAAGGGCGAAGGTTCATGTAACTCTCATTAGATGAGACTGTCCGACTTGCCGGGTATGGGTATCCGTACATCTCCTAGTCTTTGAACCTATACTGCCAATATAGGGATCTGGCGGGGTTAAATTTCGCATGTACTCTAACATGTTTATTGGGTCAGTTTGGCCGGTGATTCCACCTCTTTTCGATGCGGGGGAGACACTAAATTTCATGATGCTCACATGATCTATGTCGATTAAAGTTAAGTTCCCAGTGAATGAATGAGGCAGCCTCAAATGAAGCACATAATGAAATGAATGATACCAAAGGTGTTAGCATAGGATAATAAAGAGGAGAGCTACACTCGGGTAATGACATTAGGTTAACCCTGATCATTGCACAACAAACCCTGTCTTATGAATGAAATGAAATGATGTACGTATGAATGAATGAAGCAGACTCTGTGTTTGCTAATGAAAACTCCCTAGTTGAGGTCCCAAATGTTTGGCCCTCATTTTGGAAAGTCTTAATGTCAAGTCCACGATTCCCAAGTCTCATGGAATATGAATGAATGATATGAAAGAAGCAAGGTGCTATATATTATGTGCTATGATATGTGTTATACGAAGATGTTATATGTTGTGTGCAATACGATATTTATAATGATGCATGTTAATCTCATGGCATGACCTTCCTAACCCAATTTGGAAAGTTTACTAACTTTCCTAATCTCATTTTAGCAAATCTACTAACTTGACTTCCAAAAATCATGTCGTTAGGAAAGAGATGTTCTTTCTCACTCCAGTTTTTGGATGGCACCGTTTGAGGCACAGTATGGTAGGAGGTATAGATCCCCATTTGGGTGGTTCGAGGTTGGAGAGTAATCCATTTTTTGTCTTGAGATAAATCATGAGGCCTTAGAGAAGGTTAGAGTGAATAGGGACAGGTTTACGACTACTTACAGTCGGCAGAAGTCATATGCTGATAACAGAAAACGACCCTTAGAGTTTGATGTTCGTGACCAGGTTTACATGAAAATATTGCCTATGAAAGGGGTGATGAGATTTGGTAGAAAAAGGGAAGCTGAGTTTGAGATATGTTGGGCCATATGAGATTCTACAACGTGTGGGTGAGATGGCCTATGAGTTAGCATTGCCTACAGAACTAGCTTTTGTTCATCTAGTCTTTCATGTCTCTATGTTGAAAAAGTGCCTAGGTGATCCAACATCAATCCTACCTATTGATGGTTTGGGGGTTGGTGAAGACTTGTCTTATGAGGAGGTACCTGCTGAGATCTTAGACAGACAGGTCAATATGTCTCTCTCACGTTATTCTTCCAAACACAACAAAAACCAGAAAGTACATCAAGAGTTTTTCACACTTGAAGAACTCACAAGAATTTTTAAGTAAAAGACAAAGTAATCAAAACGTCAAGGCTAAGAAAGGGTTCATTGAGTGGGGTGTGCGTTGAAGTGAATATGGCTTTGTTTGGAGGAGTTTTCGGGAAGCAGCTTCACACTTGAACAACATCAAAAGGAATGGGTTTCTCTCCTGGAATTCATTCTCCAAGAGTACTTTCCTTCTAACGTTTCTCAAGCTCTTGAATACTAAGGTTGTTCCCCTTTGTATGTCCTTGTCCTTAGCTCCCAAACGAATTCGTAGGATGGGTATGTTGTGCTTCTATACTTAGGCATGATTGACGTATTTATATTAACTGTGAACATGTTTTATGTGAGGGAAATTTTGAAAACATTATTCGAAGTGTAACCAAAAATTGGTGTTGTGTGTGCATCGTGGCAGAGGCTTTAGCCACTATTTTTGGGTCGAATATTCATGTGTTTTTGGTGTATTTTATGTGTGTAATGGGTGTGCAATGTGGTGTTCATTATAATGAAGAATCTTGGGTTGAATAACACTCTTTTAGCTAAGTAAACTCATGAAAGAGGTGACTAAAAATGAATGAAGAATGATAAGAAAATAATTTCCAGATTGCATACTCTCCCATAAGGTTAAATTATGGGTTTTTAAAAAGGGAAATAAATAAGTGAGGTCAATGGGAATTGAACCCAAGACCTCAAATGTTTAGCAGGCTGAAAAATAAGAGAAAAACGTGAAGGAGCTAAGGGGAATCGAACCCCTTAGCTACTGGTTTTGTGAGGCAAAGAAAAAGGAAAATGGGGGCTGGAGGGGAATCGATCCTAGCTCCTGTTTTCGCGAAAAAATAAGGGAAATAGGGCTGGGGGAATTAAACTTGCGACCTATGGGGAGGAGAAGGAGAAAAATTATGTAAACTAGTGAATGGGAGGCATGGGATTTGAACCCACGACCTCCCAGTACGCGCGAAGGGAGAGGAAATAATGAAAAAAGAAAATACAAGGTGTGGGGATAGAACCCACGACCTCAGCGCTGAAGGGAGAGTCGAAATAACAAGGAAACAAAGTGTGGCCGTGGGGATTCGATCCAAAAACCTCACTGTCACTCGCCAATTTAAATAAAATAAAGATAGAGGGGATGTGGGGGTTCAAACCCACCACCCCACAGCCTCCTCAGCGAAATTTTTAAAAAAAATAAGGGGGGGGGGGGTTCGAACCCACAACCTCTCTATTGTACCGAATTTAACTCTTAAAATCAAAAAGGTTGTGGGGGCTCGAACCCCAAACCTCGGTTGTCTAAGAGTGAAATTAAAATAGAAAATTAATCCTTCAATGTAAATGTTGAGATTTAATTAAGAGTCTAATGTTATGAATATTACAAATAAAATTAATGAAAAATAAAAATGATATCCAACTGATCCAAGATTTTGGTTCCTTGCACAAATCTACGCATTGATGCATAAGTCATACGTGAGTAAAATATCCAAGAATAATGTCATTTACCTAGATGAAAAATTCAGATCACGGCAAAGATATACAAGATGCATAAGTCTTGTACGACATAATCTTAGGAAAGTAATAATCACTTAGCAAACATAAAATGAAGCCCCATTGTTTGTATGTATAGACACATAAGTCTAACATAAGTTCAAAAACAAGTGGAACTAAAATGTATGTAATGAATTGATGAACCCTAGGAGGGTTAAGTGTGAGTGTAAGATACACTTAGTGTCCAAGTGCATTGGCATACCCCCAACCTTTGTGTGTGCTTGAATATACCCATATTTAGTACAAGTGTGTACTAACCCTAAAAATCTATACTATATTAGGTGCAGATACAGGTGGTCGATAGAGTTGTAGGATCTTTATTGTAGCTATACGGACGTCAGCATTCATCCAGAGTTTGGTAGGTGCTCATGCTTTCGAGGATGTTACTGTTTTATATTCTAGCGTAGCTTTAGAGTTGAGCTAGTGGAGCATTTTACACTAGCGTTTCTTTCCTGTTTTGGTTCATACTTTGTATTGGGCAATTTTGGCAATTTTACAATTATGACTTAATGAACTATTTCTTTCAGTTCTTTATTTCTTTAATATTAGATGGTTGATAATGAACGATTATAAAATGTTAAGAATGTTTAACAAGCATGTTTAAATAACAAAAAATTTCAAATTTTCCGCTAAAATTAACCTATGTAAAGCAGGTATGACGTAAATAGGCTTGTTTACGACCTCTAAGAGGTCAACAACGCCGGTCTCGTCTGGGTTCTAGATTCCAGTTGTGACAGAAACTCTGTCTGTTATAGTTATTTAGTAACAAACTTTCCATGAAATGTGCAGTTACATTAAAAAAACATTAATTTAATGGTGCACCACCATACCTTATAAATCTGACGTTAAAACTTTCCGCAATCATTCTCTATGTACCTCTATGACCTCCCATAAAAAAATCATTACAATAACAGTCTTTAACACAGAAAAATAATCAAAATACATGAATTTGTGGTTTTAAATTACCATCCCTTGAGTTGTAATTAAAAAGTAAGTCATGAATTCTTATGTAAACAAATAATTATAGGTTTTGGCAACGGCGTTACCTTGGCTATCTATATATGTTATTCTCCTTCAATTACTATTTTTGTAACCTTCTCTTATTCTTTGGAAGAGAGTGACAGAACCTTGGCTTCCAACACATATAGCTACCTCTGGTTGACTCCCTTTGAAGAACTGTCTAATATACTTGAAACAACAGAGGAGAGAAGGTGATCTTGTGGCTGCTTTGGAAGAAACTAGGTGAAAATAGTTAGAACCCTTAATGGGAAAATTGGGTGGTTGCTTCATCTTAAGAGAAAGAGATAAATATATGAATTTGAGAGCTTAAAATTTGGATAAGAGAAAAATGAGATATTTATGTAATAATTTTGACCTTGATAGGTTTATCTTTTGCCACCTTTCTTATACTTCATCTGCACCCATCACATTTAATTAGGTGATGCACCTACTTGTCCATTCAAATTATTTCTTGTGGACTTGAAAAGATTGGGCCTTGGATGTGTATTTTTCCATTATATTTTATTCAACTTGGGTCAAATATAGGTAGTGTACTTGGCCCAATAACATAGTCAAATGTGTCTTAGTAGGTGATGAACCTACTTGGTCCTTTAGCATGTCAATAAGTCAATGTAGGTGATGCACCTACTTGTCACCTACTAACTTAGTGAAGTCAAGAAAGCACCTCAATGTTTAATTGCATTTATAGGCAAGAATACCTTTAACATAACTTAAAACTTATATACACTATGTCAATTTTAACTATAGACTCAACTACCACCTTATGATTTAAGTTTTAAATACTTCCATTGATGTCAACTTAATTGTGTCCCATAAAATATGTGGACTGTTCACTTTAAACCTATTCTATTGTCACTAGTTGCATAGGAACAGAGTTCATAATTATACCGCAAGGAAATTTACAAGTGTCTGATAAATAGTACAAGTAAACTTAACGGGTTGTTACACTAGTGGATTATTATAATTTGGGCATCAAGATTTGATAACTCTGGTCATGACAAATCATTTCTTCAAAATAATAAAATTTATCTTTTTATTTTCAATTATAAGCAAATAAATTATTTTGATTAGTATTAGTACAATAATGGAACATTGATTTACCTTCAAACTAATTTAGGAAAATATTTCACTTAGCTTCAAGTAATAGGTTGTTGTATATCATATATTAATAAAAACAAAATTAGGTAGGACTTAGTTTATGATATATTTGATAGTAGTTTAAAATTTATACTAAATATAATTTCTTCCAAAATTGGATAAAATATTAATGGAATTCTACAAGAAACCTATTTTCTATAAACTTATGACCATGTATTATGGATACTACTTATTCAAACTTCAACAAAACTAATTCTTTTCCTTATATGAAAAGATCGACTCAAAAAATTTGGCTAGTATTAAAACAAATCAAAAAACAATATCAAGTTCAAGATAATATACTCTCATTTAATCTTATTCCAAAACAATTAGTGTTTATATTAAGAAATTGTATAATTCAAAGTACCCAAACATTATAGAATTCAAATTTTTTATTTATATATACAAGGGTAAATCTTAGGAAAAGACAACTACAAATACAAGAACAACAACAAATACATTATTTAACAAACACATATATCCTTATATACCTCTTCTTTAGCCATGCCTAGAAAAAAAGTAATATTGGCTTTGATTGAAAATGAAACGGAAAGAAAATTCTCATACAAGAAAAGACTCATAGGGTTGTTGAAAAAGGCAAAAGAACTCAGCACTCTTTGTGACATTGAAATGGCTCTTATCGTATATAGTCCTTATAGTGATGAACCTAAGGTGTTTCCCAATCTTGTTGCAGCAATCAATACTTTTCAAAAGATTAAAGAATTGGAAGCATTGGAGAGATCAAAAAATATGGTAACAAAGGAAGAATTCACCAAGAAAAGAATCAAGAAGTTGCAAAAAAACTACTAAAGATAAGGAAGGAAAACAGGATCAAGGAAATGAAAAACGAGATGCATGAAGTGTTGAATGGAAAAATTATTTCCATTGACATGAATCTTTTCTATCTCAATGATCTAAGTTAGGTTATTAAGAAGAAACTTCTATTAATACGTAAAATAATGGAAAAGAATGATGGTGAAGAGGCGTCTACATCAAATGTCCCTCAATCAACTCCTTCAATAACAATGACATCTATGATGTCTTCCCCAATTATAGATCCTCCATTTACTGCTATGACACCACAAATGGATCCTTTAGCTTAGATCCCCTCAGTGGGTGCATCAATTCCAATGGATAACTACCAGAACTCTACTGACATTTCACAAAGTCCATCATTTATTGATTTACTCAATTTGAATGATGATGATTTTGTCACTTTGTTGGAAGACCTTTCACTAAGTAATGCTAGTGATCAAGATTCAAACCCCTCCAATAACAAGTAAAGTCTTTGGACTAGTATATCTCTTCTTTTTAGTATTGTGTTTTGTGTTCATGTTGTCCCCTTCATAATTTATGTCTTTTAGGTTTTGTATGTTTAAGTGTGACAAAGGATTCTCTACAGCTGTTTTATTTTTGAAATATAATGAGAGTCGTATGTATGTCTTGTTAGATGAATTATTTTGCAATTTTTTTTTTATTTCAAGCACTTATTAAATTTCTGAAAATTTACTTGTTTGCAAGATTGTGATTTATTTAATTATTCTTTTTTTTTATTGTTGTTGTTAGAAAAATGTTTTTTGTTTGCACGATTTTCCAAGAAAACCTTTTACACTTCTAAATCTTAATAAATTGATTTATGTATTGAATAAATTTTCACTCTCAGCTTCTCAAGATGATTAAACCATACATCTAAAATTAAGTATGAATTTGAACATTAAAGAAAATTATCAAGAAATCCTACAAAATAAATATTTTGAAATAATAAGATGAAGTAAAGTATACATTATTATTATTTTATTTAGTTAATAAAAAAATTCCATATCTTTTGGGTTAATTTTATTGGTTATAATTAATTTTTGTATTCAAACAATTTTAAATAGTATCACCACATATGTTCATTGGTTAATTTTTTTTTCATTTTGTTGTTCTACCTTGGTTATGTCAAGAAGTTTTTTCCACACGTAACTCGATTTGGAATAATTAACGTATTCAGAAATAAATATTCTTGTTTATAAACATTTGAAACATATAAATATTAAAAAAGGACAAAGGGTTTTGTAACACGTTGGTGCATATAAAATACTAGTTTTGGGGGATGCTCGTTTCACATTTTACCCTAATAATTCACAAAATTTCTCCATGCATGATTGTCAAGACCTAGGGGTACACCCTAAATGTAACATGATGCATAGAATCCCAAAGAATTCCATACAAGACATTTAACTCTCATTACATGAGAAATAGAAAAATAAGAGTGAAACAAGATTTCAAAGTCCAAACATTTTATTAATGAAAAACAAAATTCTAGAGATCTTGTCACATAGTAACAATCTAATCTAATAGAATAAAATTGAGACTAGCCCATACATCATGTCCCAAAAAAAATACATGAAACAAACTTGATACAATGAAACTTTGTCCTTTGAGGAAAAGAACTCAGCAAAGATTAGAAATCCAAAAAATTAAACAATTTTCTATGAAAATGATGACAATGACTTAAAACAAGAAAAGATCAATTAACCCTTAACTTATAGTACACTACCACATGACCATGTGAGGTTGCAAGAATTGTAGTCCCTACCACGAGCCGGGGTTCTACCTTTGGTTCTTGGAAGAGTGGCTACAGTTCACACACTTTCTCGCCTTACGACTAGCTTAGGATCATGGCCCTTCCCATGGTTGTTGTAGCCTTCACGAGCCGTCTTTAGGAAGGGTCCTTGTTCCGTGCAGAGTATCCTAGATACTGCCTAGACCTCCACGAATCTTTATGATGGTCATGTAAGGTGAGGTAGTTCTTGGTGAAGACTTCCCAAACTTCCTCCATTTTTGGATGTTGCCCTCTCAATTTGCCCTAGTTTAGCCTTCTAGATTCTGTGGTGTTTCATTATCTCCCTCTTGGGAAAACGTGTCCTCGGGTAAGATTCTAGACATTTCTAACGGAAAAACCTCAAGACTAGCAACCCTTCATGGATTCAACATATAAAAATTTCCACAACCGATGAAGAAACATTAACTCCAAGCTAAACATACTCAATGTACTATAACGAAAGTAGGGCAACACCTAACAAACCAAAATGTAAGAAATTTTAAAATTCCTCATCTTTAACAAACCAATATGTAAGAAATTTTAGAATTTCTCATCTTCAAAAAGGCTCTTCCTTCTCCAAGCTAAAAGTATGCTAAACACAATTTTATCATCTGCTGGAGCCTATAGGGAACTAACACTCAAAATCATAGCTAAAGCATATTCATCATATCATCTCCTGGAGTCTATAGGGAATTCACATTCAATGCACAACATGATGAGGATAATCAATCATGTAAACTCATTTTCTTCAAAACACAATTTTTTCACGAACATGCATAACATAAGAAAATCATGGGAACACATAAAACACATGACTCTAAAACATAAGACAGGAAAAATTATGGATATTGGGACATCATATCGGCCTTGACCTCAAAGTAGCACCCTGCATGATATGATTTCCTTCATAGCGCTTTGGCACACACAACTTCTTGTTTTTCAAGTCCTTAACTTTTCTTTTAAAAATCTTAACCAGGACATCCTCACATGAAATGTTTTTCTTCACCTTCAACTCATATCTTAGAGCTGGATGTCGTAGTATTTGCTTTGAAGATATGACGTAATTATTTGTATTGTGTTCATGTAGATGTATTCATTGATCATAAGTCTTCAGTATGTATTTGCTCTTAAAGATCTCAATTGCACACGAATGAGGTGGTTATAATTACTCAAGGATTATGACATGAGTATTCTATGCCACCCACGTAAGGCTAATATTGTTTCTGATGCCTTGAGCAGGTTGTCTATTGATAGTACTGCCTACTTTAAGATAGATAAGAAAGAACTATCAAAGGTTGGGCACAAACTTGAACACTTGGGAGTTCATTTATTGAATTCCACAGATAGAAGAGTAATGGTGATGAATGGGGCTAGATCTTCATTAGTGTAAAAAGTAAAAGATAATTAGGATCAAGTACCAATTTTTTAGGAATTAAAGACAAATGTTCATAAGAAAAAAGTAATGGCTTTTTACCAAGGGAGAGATGGCGTATTAAGGTACCAAGTTAGATTATGTGTAGCCAGAGTGTTTAACTAAAAGAATGCATCATAAAGGAAGTTCATAGCTCTAGTATATTTTGAAATTTGTTAGTTTCAAAAACAACTTGATCTCTTCTATGCCTAAAAAGAAGAGAACAGGAAATATGAAAAATTATTTAACTTGCAATAAAAGATATGGACTAACTGTCGCTATATAAATAATCTAGGAATAGTGCAATGACATACAAAATGTTTTTACCCAAGAAAAAACAGTGAGAATAATATAGTAATTGTGGCAAGAAAGAGAAATCATTTTTCTTCTTTTAACAAACTTCATCATTCATCCTTGCTGGAACATAATAGAGTTTTAAAAATGTCACCAAAATAACGGAAAAAATTGCCACAGTTCCATCAATGACTTGAATCATAGTTAAGATTATGCTCCATGAAAACTTTCAAGAATGAAGGTAACTTCAGAAAAATTTAATTAAAGTATTTAAATTTGACTACCTTATACAAAGAAAAAACCCTACAAATTATAGTCGTAAAAAATTCCTCTATTTATAGAAAACATGACATAGTGTGAACAAATGATTATTGTGCCTTATCAAAAAGGTTACAACTCTTTGGAAAGGTTAGAATCCTTCATAAATGTCAGAACATATCGTAAAAGTTACAAATTTTCATAAAAGTCGCAACTCTTCATAAAAGTCACACCTTTTTATATAAGTCACAACTATTCTAAAATGTCATTTTCATAAAACTTGAAACTTATCGTGAAAAGTGAGGGCTAGTTTTTGAAATAAATAAATTTAAAAGGGAATATTGGTTTATGGTTGTGCCACTAACGTCGTTTATATCAATATATGATTTTTTAATTTTTTAAAAAGTATAAAAATTGGTTGCAGGTTTATTGTCTGGATATAATTAAGGTACAATGATTAATTAATGATAGTGTATTGATGAGTACAGAATTGTGATGTGCTAGAATAGTTAATGGTTGGCCAACAAATTGATATTTCATTATGCATTAGTTCGAAAACTATACTCTATATTATATTTTATTCTTTTTATAATCACAACATAATCTTAGGTTAAAAAAATTGAGATAGTTAATTAAATATTAAGTGTAGTATATTATTAAGATAAATAAAGACTTAACCTTAGGCTTGAATATAAGAAACAAGATACTTGACATGTTCCAGGACCACAAGATTAGAAACTTGAGTATGGATTTCTGTTTGATGATTCTTGGTCTAGTCTATACATACAGTAATGTGAGTATCTATAGACTCTTTGAATTACAAATTATACAAATTGAATAAATTGCAAGTGTTGAAGACATTGAGAAAGGGAAAATAATTGAAGAAATAGCTTGCTTTACTTCGGTTTTTCGGTGGAGGTAGGTTATGTTTATTTCTATTTGATAAATAGATTATCAATTGCGATTGATATGTATTGAGTGATATTGTAAGTTTCCTATGTACTTGATTGTGTGGTTGTATAGCTTGGTTGGTTGGTTTGGGGTTGGTCTAAAATTCTAAGGCCGTTGAATTTATGATCTTGAATCCTCTCTATCGAAGTTATGTCGTGAATAAAGAAGATTGATAAAATATTATTAATGTATTGAAAGTGGTGATAATAATTAATAAATTAATGATATTGTTGGATCAGCGTAACACGTTCCGACATTGTAGTGTTGGATCGGAGTATCACGTTTCGATACGATATTATTTGATCGGAGTTTCACATTCAGACACGGTATTCTTGAATCAGAGTGTCACGTTCAGACAAAGTATAACTAGAGCAGAGTATCAAGTTCCGACACATGAACATTATACAAAAAAACTTATTAAATTAACTTAACATACTCAATCTCAAAGAATCCACTTCCCAAAAGAGTATGGTGTGGAGGTATGAGACCCCACATGTTTCAAGGATATTGTGAGTGATTATGTACTGGCTTTTGTTTCCACTTGTTCATGTATTTTTTTGCTAATTACCGGTTAAGTTTCATAGTTGATTTGATACTATAATTCATTGAATATTATTTTCTTTTTTGGGTTGGCCGATGATACCTACTCATTACATATTGCCCGTACTAAGTCCTACTTGTGTTTTCCTTTATTTTCTTTTTAAGGAGTACAATGAGTGTACCAGCGAACTCGACTCGCCTTCATCTATAGTAAGTCTAAAGTATATCAGTTTCAAGGTTGAGCTACTCATTCAAGCTCGTGTTGGATTCTCTTGGTCATGACATAATGTCATTAGTTTTCGGACATAAACCATTTTATTTAATTATTTTGGTGTCTTTAATAATCTTAGACTTAGTATTGGAAATTAGATTTTCTTAATGTGATGGCTTTGATGTTTTGGGAATGACATATAGTAGATTATAATGGATTTGTGTTTCTCACAATAATGAGATTTAAGCATCTACGTTATGATTTGTACTTCATAACGTGAATAAATTAATATATGTTGGGGTTGAATCTTTTGTTTGCCCACCTAGGAGGGTAAGTGTGGGTGTCACTCACGACTGGATTTGAGTCATGACTGACATAGAGACAATGTGAGCTATAACATGATACTATGGTGTATCCCATACACAAAAGAGTTGTCCTACTTGCCCAAGTAGAACCATGTATTTATAGCTTAAGTGGATTCAGCAGATAAAAGATATATGGGGGCACATAACTAAGGGATAAGGATATTTCTAATCGAAACATGTGCTCTACTCAAAGATCTTTCATCTCAAGAGATTAATTTGAGAAACCCAGACTTTATTTCATGGGAGCTTCAATCTTTCATCAATATCCACTCGATACTAATTATAAAACCCATCGAATATTTATTAAGTCTCGACTTACCTTATTATGGAGTAGATCCTTATACAATGCCTGAGAAAACCTTCACCAACCATGATGTATTGATAATAGTTTTTAGCCTCGAATTCAATTAGGTGAGAATAACTTTCAACCTAAAAACCATTATTATGTAAGGAAACCTTTGACACCATGCTAGTTTGTGTTTATGAGAATATCCTTTGAATAACACTATAACAACATCATCATTGGTACTTTACTTTTAGAGCCCCTTAAATCAATGGCATAGACATCCTAAGAACATGCAACAATCTATAATTTACAAGCCTCTAGAGATCAAAGCTAGTTTCAATCATAATTACTTAGAAAGCGTAGTTTAAATATGAATTTCATCATAACTTCATGTAGATCTAGCCATATATGCTTAATTTAATAGAACTCTCTTTTTTCATTAAAAATCTAACACCACAAGATTCATAACTCGAAAACATGGGTGTCTAAATTATTTTATGGGGACATAATCATACAATGAGAGTAATTCATTAATTCATACTTAAATTTAATATAATCAATCATTTAATTAAATTTTGCAGAGCACCCATGATAATTGAATCAAAACCTAACAAATTGGGAATTTCGACCTCTTCAGATTGGAGAGTTTGAGAACTCTATGGATGAAAACTATCATAGCTTACTACCAAGCCCAAATAAATTGAAGTATGGAAACTTCTTTTCTGAACCCTCTGTTGAATCTTCATTTTCTTCTTCTCCATCTTCAATATTCCAGAGAGAGAATTATTTTGAGAGTATGAACTTTTGGGGATTTGTTTTGGGTTTACCAAGGTCTAGTCGGCAATGTGATTCTATTTGGGTGATTCTTGATAGAATGACAAACTTAACTCACTTTTTGCATTTTTTGTCACCATTATTTCAGACAAAGATTAGAAATTTACTACACCATTTTTGAAAACATTCATAAAAGGTTTTGGTTCAAAACATAACTTAAGTACTTCCTTTAATCCTCATACAAATGGTCAAGAAGCGCGCACTATTAAGACCTTATAGGATATGTTGATGGCTTGTGTGATTTATTTCAAAGGTAATTGGGATGATCACCTACATCATATTGAATTTACTTACAAAAATAGTTACCACTCTAGCATACAAATGAATCCGTATGAAACTCTTTATGGTTGAATATATAGATCTCATATTAGATGTTTTGAAGTTTGAAGTAGGGTTAATAGGGTAACATTTAGATCATCAAGATATGGATATCGTTAAAGTGATTCAAGAGAGGTTGAAAATTCGTAAGAAATCCTACAACTATGTTAGAAAAATGGAGTTAGAATTTTAAGAAAATGATTGGGTATACTAAATTGTTTCGCCCATGAAAGTTGTTGTAAGATTTTTTAAGAATAAGCTTAGTCCACAGTATATCGTCCTTTAAATAATTTAAAAAATTGTAGGTAATATATCTTATGAGTTTGAGCTACCACAAGATTTAGCGGTAGTTCATAGGGTATTTCACATCTCCATGTTGAAGAAGTTTATTGGTGATCATTCATTAATCAAACCAACTAAATATATTGGGATCAGTGATAATTTATTTTATGAGGAGATTCTTGTCCAGATTCTAGATCGAAGTTTTCAAGTTGAGGACTAAGGAAGTAGAATTTGTCAAAGTTCATTGGAGAAATGAGTTTGTTGAGAAAACCACATAGGAAGCAGAGGAAGATATAAAAAAGAGATATCCATATCTCTTTGAAACCAGTGAAGTTCCAGTTCAAGGTATTAATTATTTTTTTAGTAATCTATAGTTTATATACTTGACGTGTTATATTTTCTCTTTGGGTGTTTGAACTGAATTATTTATGTTATACACATAGACTAATAAGAGTAATCTTATTCGGGGATGAATAGTCTAAAGGTGTAGTACTGTAACATCTTGCAAATTGAAATAACTAGGAAGAAGTTAAGAAATACAAATAGCCATTTTTGGAAAGTATATAAAAATCTGAAAAATTTGCTAAGTATGTTAAATTAAGTTTTTCGTTAAATTCAAACGACAATAATTCCAAGCTCAGAATTATTTAGATGAGTTTTTGAACATCTTAGGAAAAATCTTGAAATAAATTTTCCAACAACACCGAGTTTGTGCAATTTGGAGTTCATATGAGTGAGATATGCCTATTTGAAGTTTGGCTATTCAAATAATTAAAGTCTAATCGGGATTTTTAAAGGGTATTTAAGTATATTCCTTACCCAATTATTTTATTTCATTTTTATGAATTTAATTAGGGTCAAATAAGATTGTAGACGGTTTAGAAAAGTTTATGTTCATGTTAGGAGAAAAGACTAAATAGGAGAACCAAGAAAAAAAACATAATACAAGAACGTTCGAGTTTGTATACTGGATTCTCTAAGGACTCAATTCTACGAGGTATGTGAGATTACATTGCATTGGTTTGGTTCACCCGTGCGCCAATCATGATTCAATTCAGTGAAGTACAAGATTTGATATTAAATCTTTTGGGTGCTTGATTAAATTCTTTTGAATTATTGTGGGTTGTATCCTTGATTTTTTATTCATGTTTGATTCATGTTTCGAGTGAAATTTTGAGTTGAATCTAGTATATATTGAGCGTATAACTCAATCAATGCTTTCGGGGAAGGAATCATGTGAAATTAGAGTTTTTCGAGTTGAAAAATAGCAAAGAAAAGTTGGGGAGCACCAAGGGAGTAATCTCTCTTAGATTCCTAAAAAAGGGTCTCTGAATTATGGGCTCTGGGGATACGCACAAGCCATAGCACCCCAATGCTATCTTTGAATTTCAAGGGTTTGCCTCTTGCACCTCTCAGAGTGCAAGGTACGACAATTCTTATTTTTCTTGTTCCATCATTTCATACTAGTTCCATAGTATCATGCCTATGTTTTCTAATAGATTCCAACTTTCTAGGGTACATGTTAACATGTTTAAATCATCCATAAAAATGATATCATGAACCTTAAATCCATAATTCAATTCAAGTAAAGTTAAGAGCTATGTCTAAAAGTTAAGAAGTAAATCATGTGAAGTCATAATTTTTTCAAAAGATATTCCCAAAAGTTAGAAATGTTTTACCTTTGAACAAGAAAGCAAACAACGATTCCAAGAGTGATTTTAAGCTATGTTTCAAGTAATAATGTCAGACGAAAGAGATAAGATTATTTTAAAAACATATGAGCTAAGTACACTTTGGGAGTAGTATTGAGTAAGGATATGGGGATGCGAGTTGATAATGAATCAAGACTCCATAAACCATGTAACCATCAGGGGTAGTAAATGATCATAATATTTAGATGATTACTTTGTGATTTTTAACATAAACTAGTGGACCTACTTAGTTAAGGTGTCCAATATGACACAAATGTATACGACAATTTCGTAATTGTGTGCAAGACGTTGTATCAGCACATAGGCTCATACTGGTTGTTATCGGTTGGAGAAAGTCCCATAGAAACTATATTACTTTTTACTTTAGCTAGGTTGAGTATGTTATTGCATTTCTTAATAAACTGAATTTCTTTCTACTATAATTAAAGCTTTCTATACATTGCATATGTTTTATTGCTTCTTACTGAGTTATGTTTTTCACAAATAGAGTAAAGTCAAAGAAAATGTTTCTTTCAGATTCCATTCAAGTTTATCTTATTTTTATAAATCCCCTCACATAATTGTACATTCAGTAAACTGATGTCATTTAGTCTGCATCATTTATTGATGCAGACACAGATAATCAGGATAAAAATCCAAGGTCGCGTTGATCTAGATAAGCAACCTTAGTCGGTTGGTTCCTTGATTTCTTGAGGAATCCTCTTATCATTTCTTTTAGTTTTTCATTTGTTAAGATGATTGGAGGTCTTGTAACGACAATCCTTTTTTTTAGAGGTTTGATAGACCATTAGTCATAGTTCGTCAGTCTTTTAATTTTCATTTTTGTATGTGAAGACTTGAGTTTGGTTAATTTGCTAGTTGAATTTTTTCTTCATCCCTTCCTAGGTTCTATATGAACTATCTTTGATAAGTTAAGTCTTCCTCTGAGAAAGTAAGTTAGGACAAGGGTTCCCATGGGGTCAATAATGGTTCTTGAGTGACAATCCCGCCCAGGGTGTATAATTAGGGTGTCACAACTCTAAAATTATTTGGTTATAGAGGTTGCTATTTAAACTCTGCATCGAAATGAAAGGATACCACCTTGTATGGAGAGAACAGTAGTGCAATCAGAATAGCAACAAACCCCATCTATCATGAAAGCACCATGAACATAGATGTTATATTAGAGAAATTGTTGAAGATTTGAGTATTAGCCTAAATTATATATCCTCTAAAGATCAACTGGCTTATTTTTTCACAAATGCCATGTCAAGAAGTAGACATAATTTTTTGTTGGCAAAACTCTTGATTCTTGAGAGACAACGTTAGTTTTAGGGAGGCTATGGAATATACCTTATTTATCAAAACAAAATTAGGAATTTCTCTATATGGATAACGGTCATTATCTTGAAAGCAATAGATAATTAGGATTCCAATAACATGTATAATTACCTTGTAAATCCTGTTGTTTTATAATAAATTAAATAGATCACAATTCTTTTATCCCTAATTGTTTTGGGTCTCTATCATTATTCAACTTTGTAGAGATTTCTTATGTCAATATAGGAGTGGAAAAAGAATGTTTACTACTTGACAGTATATCAATAACTCACCTTAGTAAAAGAGGTATCAAGGGATTTGGTAAAATGTTGAAAGTGGTCTATTGATGATTAACTGTACAACAATAACCTTGATTCCAAAGGTTAAAAATCCAATTTATGTCAAGGAATATAGGCCTATTGGTTCCTGAACAACCCTGTGAAAACTACTTATAAATAAATAACGACTAGATTCAAGAAAGTGGTTCAAAAATTGGTTGGAGAATCTCATGCATGCTTCATTTCTGATAGGAGTATACTCGATAATGTCATAGTAGCACATGAATTTTTTAAAGGTTATTACGAAGAAGGATTGTCCCCTACATGCCTTATAAAGATTAATATCTAGGAATCCTATGAATCACTCAAGTGGAATTTATTTAAAATTGCATTGCTCGAGTTTGGTTTCCTGATCAAATTAGTTAATTTCTAAATGGAGTGTGTTACGACTATAAACTACTATTTATTGATGAATAAAAGTCAAACTCAAAAATTACAAGGAACTAATGATCAAAAGAAAGGTGACCTCCAGTCCCCGTACTTAATTTTATCAGCAGTAGATTACACGTTAATAGATTCCAGAAAAAACTCCAATTGAACCCAAACATTAATTTCCATCCTAACTACATCAAAGTCAATTATGTAAATATTTGTTTTTCTTATTATCTTATAATATTCAATAGAGCTGATAAAACCTCTTTACAACAACTACTACTACAGGCTTTCTATCAGTTTTTGGAGGTTTTGGGGTTGAGGACAATCTATACAAATGCTCAATATATATCACTTAAGTATTCGAATAATTGAAAAATCAATTATTATATGAAATGCACTTTAGACTTGGAGAAATTTCTTTAAAATAGCTTGAGTTCCTGTAACATCTGGGAATAGCCCCTAGACGTAACCATTGTCATCGTCCTCTTTGAGGAATAAGACTAGCCTCTTAGCATACATCATTACATTAACAGGTCAAATTTAGCGGAAATTTAAAAACTTGTTCATTGCATCTACTCGGAGATTTACATAGACCTCTACATACACATAGTATATATATATCGAGTCTGCATAGACCCTTCGTATAGGAAGTTTACTTAGTCTTCTAATTTTATTGCACGTAGAAATTTATACTCAAAAGATAATATACTTATAATAGTCATCTCATCTCATAACTATCTAGTGTAATCATTTGGTCATAACCCATACATCAAAGTAAGAATGCCTCACATGGGCTATACAACATTTGGAAGGTCTTTTCACATGCCTCCGACCAATCAAACTTCTTACTCTTTTGGGTCCACTACTAGAAATTTGGTGTACTATCACGGTTCACCTATCATTCCAATTGACGTTACTACCGTAGCCATAGGTCTAAGGCTACGGTTACAACAACCGCTACAACAGATCGCGTAGCAATAGAGATATTGCTATGGTTCTGTGCGACAGTTCACATAACCGTAGCCATACGTTGAGCTATTGCCACGGTTCTCATTTGAATTAATTGCCAATGATTATGAACGTATTAGTACGATTTTTAACCGTCGTAATAGAGGTTTATGCATCAGTTCTGTTAAGGCTATGGCTACAGTTTTTTTTTTCGATTCAACACAGCGTTTTCACTCTATTGCGACGGTTGTTATAGGGTATTGCAACACTTTCAAACAATTGTAGAACTGTGGCTTTATGCCTATTGCAACGGTTATTACCTGCTATTTGCAACATTTCTAATGCAATATTATTAAGCTATATGTACCTTCTATATATATACTAAATCATTCATGAGAATCACTTTTATAACATAAAAATACACATAAATCGTTAACGAGAATAAATGTTCATTACCTTAATTAGAATTTAAGATCCGTGATTCTAATATCAATTAAAGCAAAATATACAAATCTTTTTATAGCATTCAAAAAAGGTGAAACACATGCCATAAAATTTTCAATCTTCAAAAATATATGATTTCTAGAACATCAATAAAGTTTACATCAATATATACTTCAGCTCCTATGTCAAGTCTTCACTACTGCTTTCATCGCCTTCTTCGATTTCATCACCTACATATAATCAGAAAAAAATATAAATAATTTAGCAAACCTCAAATCTTGGAAATTTACAAGTATACATGTAGTTACAACCATGCATTAGCTTTTAGAATTGTTCAACCCTAAAACATGGAAATAAAGTACATGCCAATAACATTCAACTGCTAGCTGCATTCAAACTTCTACAAGCTGCAGCAAAATCAATAGACCAGACTACTACACATGCCAATAACATTCAACTGCTAGCTGCATTCAAACTTCTACAAGCAGCAGCTGAAATAAGAGACCAGACTACTATACATGCCAATAACATTCAACTGCTAGCTGCATTCAAACTTCTACAGGCAGCAGCAGAATCAAGAGACCAGACTACTATACATGCCAATAACATTCAACTGCTAGCTGCATTCAAACTTCTACAAGCAGCAGCAGAAAGAAGAGACCAGACTACTATATATGCCAATAACATTCAACTGCTAGCTGCATTCAAACTTCTACAAGCAGCAGCAGAAAGAAGAGACCAGACTACTATATATGCAGTAATTAGCTACTACGTTGGCTCGACTAAACATAATCGTGAAGCTAGGATTCAACACTATAATGGTACAAGAAACCAGCAGCAAAAACAAAAGACCAGCAGCAAAAACAAAAGACCAGCAGCAGAAACAAGAGTCCAAACTACAAGCAGTAGAAACAACACTATCATGCTACAAGAGACATGTTTAATTAACATAAAGAAGAAACCGCAAGAAACCAGACTACAAGCAGCAAGTATCAAAAAAATCATGAATCTAACAACTGGTCCTCTACTAGGCTACAAGAAGCACCAGAAAACTCTTGAACCAGACTACAAGCAGCAACTCAAACATTAAACTATCAGAGAATAAGCAGCAACTCAGACATTAAACTCATGAATCAGGCATTTACTGATCCTCTGCCTAACTTTTCCCCAACTTCCTTAGATCAATAGCATACTATTCCATTGTAATCCTATAGCAAGTAGCAACAAAAAATACCAATCAAAACATAGAATTATCGACCCCAACCTTGTTATCCCCTTGAACAGAAGTAGATTCTCTTGGTGAAGGAGTCGACAATGCTGCCAATATGTTAGGATCAATTAATCCTGCATGCTTAAGTTATGCAATAACATCTGCAATAACTTCTTGTCGCACAATTTTCTTTTGTTCCTCCATTTGTTTCTCCATTTTCTGCATCCTCTCTTGCATTTGCTGCATTCCATCAGTTATCGCACTTAAAGTTGATTCCGAATTGCCAACTTATTTTTCAAAGTAGTCTTTGTAACTCCTGCGCCATATAGTCTTAGACGTCCCAAATGTTCAGGACCCATGACGCTTGAAAATGCATCAATATACTCACCATTTATGCTTATTTGTTTATCAATTTCATCCATTTCAGCCTACCAAAGCATATCCAACAAACACAATCTTATGAAATAAATAATTGATCTCAATAAAAAAAAATAGACAGGCACATACAATTTTACTAGTAGTATCTTCATTTGAGGCCTTGTAAAAACGACAATGTTTTCTTGTTCTTGTAACCACAAAGAGATCCTTAGATGATACTGTCTCCTTATCTTTCTCGTAGTCAAATTGAAATATATATAAAAAATAAACTTACACTGGAAGAGATCCAAAAGAAAATTTCATTAAAAAAATAATATATAAGAGAACTCACCAGCTTATTACGAACTAAAGAGAAACTCTTTTTGCAAGCAGTGTGTGGATTCGTAAGTTTTTTTCGATTCTTTGCATTTGTTTCAGACATTTTCTGCAAAGAAATGAATCAGTAATGTTAATGGAAGGTATATTAGTGTTTATATAGTGTACTAGACGAGGTCAATATTAGTCTGTCTTTCCTTTATAACAGTCTATTTTTCCTTTATAACAATCTGTCAATATCAATCATTATATAGTGTTAAGGTGTCTTGTAAAATGCATGTGACTATCAAAATAAATGAAGAAAAAAGATGAAAAATATTACAATAGAGAAGAGAGTAGAAGAAAAAATAAAGCAGAATATATACTATTATCACACTACTTTAGACACTAAAGTACCAACCAAGCCTCAGGTAAAGCAGAATCAATACTATTATGTCAGCAACACCGATATCACACTATGGATAAATATGTCATAGCAGACAGGGTTGGCACTTTATCCAGATGCTTTAGTACCTATGCTATTCAGATGGTTACTATATGTTTTGATTTACTTCTGTAGCAGTCAAAGAGAAGGTTATGCAGGCTGGTACTATTTTTTCTAACAGCTTTGAAGTGTTGGGGGTCACTAGGTGGGAAGAAGCTGGGAAGGGAGCAAAAATCAGGAGCGATAATACAAATGATACTTTGAATTTTTCAGAATTCCAATATTTGAGGAGCTCTCTAAATTGACATTCTGGAATATGACCAGGCTTTTTTGTCATTCGAACTGCATCATTGTCATATGGATCGTAATAATTAAGCTTCAAATCACTTCTATGTCTTCTCCAAGCATCTCGAATTGTTACCATAGCCCAATGGTACGCAGCTTCAGAAATAATATATTTCCCCTATAATTTTGTGTCATTCAATTAGCCAATAGAAGTAAAATACTTTTACAAAAAATTTATTATTGTAAACTACAAACCTTTGTATAATCCCATAAATCCTTTTTAGTGTCCATGCTCCTCCAATCCAATATATCAAATGGGCAAAGAGTCGCATTTCTAGCCAATGTTCCTAGGAAGCTACTTAGCTCTATGACAACATCATCCGTAAGAAAATACAAGAAATATAATTAAAAATTATGAATACATTTAATAGGTTTGTAATCTTATATGTTACCTTGTTCTTCAGGTTGATCATTTGTTCAAGGACTGACAGAATTCATTTGGACTTGATCCTCGAAAGGAAAATCTTTTCCATGCTCCTCAAGAGGCAGCTCCTCAACAGGCTGATTTCCAAAAGGCAACTCCTCGACAAATTGTCTTTTTGCTTCAGATTGTGGTGCTACTGATTGTTCTGCTCCAATTAATTTGAGCAGATGTCCTTTCTCACACTCTATTTCTGTAATAATTTCATTTGTTGTCAATAACCGTCATTTCTTATTTGCCAAGAATGATAACGATCTCGGTTTAGCAAAATGTCTTCTTTTTGGGTTTTTTGGTTCTTTTTGAAGTTTCTTGTTGACTCATAGCTATGACTATTCAAACCTGTGTGAAAATAGAAATTAAAAAGTTAAAATGTATGGCAGTGTACACCTGCAATACTTAAACAAATCAATCACCAAGATAATACAAAGAGCTGAAAATAAAATGTAATCTTAAGGGACATTCTAATAATATTTTCTGCACTCAATCACATTCAGTAGGTCTATTACTGTTCACAATCACACACAAGATTTTGAGTGTTTTTAGGTGCCAATTGGTGAAATTATAAGAGAGCAGCAAGTCTGTTACTGTCCACAATCACACACAGTAGGTTTGTTACTGTCCACAATAATATTTTCTTCACTCAATAACATTCATAGAATGTACATTAAGTACTCAAAGAGAGAACGAACCTGGAGTGTTGGACATTAATAATGAGATAAGAACCTAGTGATTCGCTGGTCCACTAATATATTGAAATTGCTCAGAGAAACTGCAAAGAGAAGAAGAATGAAAATGATCACTAAGAGAGAAAAAGGACTTACCAAAACTAATAAACCAAAAGTTGTAGTAATTTAACGATAAAATGAAAAAAAACATAGAAACAAAAAGAAGAGATAGCAAATACAGTTCACTCAACATTCATAATCTAAATGATGCACCTCAAATGATATTCATTACTTTCTATAAGAAAAAAAACATAATGTATTTGAACAAGTCCACAAGATCCTTTGTCAATCATCAACTTCCATCCAATCCCAATCAGTATCATCAAAGTCATCCTCCTCTTCCGATGTTTCCATAACTTCATCTTGTGAATATTGTCCAATGGAAGGAGCATCGATGATATCAACAGGAAGATCTTCTGTAGACCATTTAACATCTACATCAACTAATCTTTCTGATGAACCAATATCATCATTAGGATCTCTCCAAAATGTTTCTTCAATATTAGGACAATTCTCTTTCTCCAAATCATACAAATCCACAGGGACTTTCTTTCTTGCATAATAAACATTTTTCTCAACCGGATGTTCCACATAAAAAACTTGATTCACTTGAGATGCTAGTACAAAAGGATCATTTGTACTACATTTTTTGTTGAAATATACTCGAGTCAATCCATAATCATCGACTTCATTATGAAACCAATCACAATTAAAAAGTACAACACTAAAGCAACCCCAATAATCAATCTCAATAATATCCTGAATAATTCCGTAATAGAGAACCATTCCATCAACAGGATTTTCGTCCCTAGCACTAGCAAAACTATCCGTTCTGGCTGACAAAGTCACTCCCCTATTCTGAGTTTTACAAGGGGCATCCCGTGTCTTCGTATGAAATCGATATCCATTAATGAAATATCCAGTATATCTTTTTTCCACAAAGTTAGGCCCTTTATGTAGCCATTTTAAATGATTGGACACTTCAATATTTTTAACTTTTTCACTAAACCAATCACCAAATTCTCTACTATGGACCTGTGCTTTTACCCATGCATTGCCTCTAGTACGATTATCAGATAAGCTCTTATGTTCCCTGTAAGCATGTAATGTAATTTAATAAATGTGTATTTACAAAAGAAATGAAATTTGAAATACATTATCATAACATCTAAATGAAGCTTTAAAAACAAACGGGTATTTTATCTTACTTTATAAATGCCTCTTCTTGTTCATCTCCTATATTTAAAAAAGTATATCGATGTGCTTCAAACGACTCATGCTGCTCCATGTTAAAAATCTTGCCTTTCCTTATATTCTCACTTCCAATTGGATGACCTGTCTTAGGAAATAAATGTGAAACACCACCTTCCTCTGTTTGAATTTAATCATCATGCTCTATTTCACACCTACTTATTTTTGTCTTCATCGTATTAGGTAGGTATATGGAAATAAAATTCAAACAATCTACAGCTGAAAAACCTTCTACTGTTGATCCTTCAGGATTTTTTCGATTACAAACAAGCCCCTTGAAGTCACACATAGTTCTCTCTGTAGAATACATCCAACGCAAATGAGTTGCGCCTCCAAGCTTAATTTCATCTACTAGATGGATAGGTAAATGTGTCATTATATCAAAAAAGGATGGAGGAAAAATTTTTTCAAGCTCACATTTAATATCTATGATTTCTTCTTTCATCTTATCAAGATCGATTCTTCTTATAACCTTTCTACATGTGGCTCTAAAAAAATTCCCCAATCTAGTCAAGACCATAGATACATTCTTGGGTAACACTTTTCTGACTGCAACCTGGATCAAGTAATGCATTAGGAAATGAGCATCGTGACTTTTGTATCCTGATACTTTCATCTCATCAATTTGCACACGACTTGATATATTAGAAGCACACCCTTTTGGTTATTTGTCATCTTTTAATACGGTGCAAAATAACCTTTTCTCATCTGGTGTCATAGAGAAACACTTTAGCTAGATGGATATTTCCTGTATCACAATCTTTTAGAGGTTGAAGATCTTTACGTATCCCCATTTCATACAAGTAATAGCGAGAATTTATATGATCTTTGGACTCTCCAAGTATATCCAATAAATTCCCAAGGACACTGTCACAAATATTCTTCTCTATGTGCATCACATCAAGATTGTGCCTCAATTTGTTTGTTGCCCAATACGGTAACTCAAAAAATATGGAATTTTTTTTCCATGGACCATAATTCTTTCGTTTTCTTTTCTTTTAGTTCTTTCCAAATACATTATTGAATTCACGAAGCTCTTCAAGAATTTGTGCACCTGATAATGGAGTAGGTGCAACTTTATGCTCCTCTTTACCATTAAATGATCTTTTATCTCTTCTGAATGGATGATCAGGAGGTAAAAACGTCCGATGACCCAAGTAACACATCTTGCCATTATGTTTGAGATATTGGGAACAAGTATTATGGTTACAAGTGGGGCATGCCCATCTCCCCTTTGTGCTCCATCCAGAAAGCATTGCTAGAGCTGGAAAATCACTAATTGTCCACAATAAAGCTGCATGCATTAGAAATGTTTGATTAGTTACAACATCATATGTTTCAACTCCCACTTCCCATAGTTCCTTCAACTCCGCAATCAGTGGTTGCAAGTATACATCTATATCATTTCGGGGAGACGATGGACCTGGAATAATCATTGACAACATAATATTCTCCGACTTAATGCAAGTCCATGTAGATAAATTTTAGTTCATCAATATAACTGGCCATGTAGATAAATTTTAGTTCATCAATCATTAGTGCAAGCATGTATTTTCTCATAATGAAGACCCAAATCTTTTCTGACCTTTTTTGCCTTGTAAAACGAGTCGGGTATCTGAGCAAATGGAAATGCCTCTCTTATCAATTCCAACAAATCAGAAAAGGCCACATCAGTCAACTTGTGAATGCATTTAAACAAGTATAGCCGGATGGTAAAACTCAACTTAGAAAAATTCTTACACCCTGGATACAACTCTTCTTTCCCTTCCTCCACTAATTTAAAAAATCTCTTTGCATATTCATGTGGCCCCTCCCTCACTCCTTCATGTCTCTGATCATCTACTATATTTCTAAAAGTATCATGAAGTAATATATCAATGTCGTCATGCATGGTAGAAGTTTCTTCTTTCACGGTTGGATGTGGCGTATTTCTTGAGGAAAATCCTTCACCATGAAAAATTCATTTGGTCTATCCATGAACAAATCCATGGAAAATCAAATGATCCTCTACCATATTTCGGCAATGAAAACAACGATTAAAGCACTTCTTACAAGGACACAATATTTCATTTCCTTGGGAAGCTCGTTCAAATGCTTTATCAAGAAAATCATTAACTCCATGAATATATTCATTGGTGGATCTTCGGAGATTCATCCAACTTTTATCTCCAAAATACATTGAATATTTATCATACATGACATGTGCAAAACATTAAAGCCAATAAAATCATGCGTACAATTACATCGGCAGAACTTAACAACTCAAATTTTTAGATTAATCGAATCTCAAACCTTCACATGGATTCAACAACAAACAATTACAACACTAATAGTAGAACCAAAAAATATTGAGAAGTAATGTTATTAGCAACTTCCACCATTTAATCAACTTTATACAAATGAATGACTAAAGGCACACGCAAACACATTACAAAGCAATAAGGGCAGACCTAGATTAGATTAAATAACATACATTATAGCAATAGACTGCAACAAGTAAACAAAATAACTATCAATACATTAGTTTTGATTCTAGCAAAACAGTTCATGTATTCGTAAAACAATAACAAAGTTGATTGTTCACATGGAAAAAGTAGTTCGGACAAACCATAACAACTCATATTCTCTTTATAAAAAAAACACAAGGGAGTTAGCTGGTCAATCTAACAACTTGCTACCATATAGCAGAAAATTTTTATTACTTTCAATTTCTTACCAATCAGCCTTCTCGGGTTCCAAACGAACTACTTCAAAAATCCTGAAGTGTTACCTTTGGGTCTGTATCAGCCAATCCTATAAATAACATAATCACACAATATTATTAGGAAACCAAGCCAAAGAGAGGAAAAAATATAAGAGATATAAGTCCAAGTTAAGTAGCTTACCTTAGAAAATTCCATCAAAAAATTGCTTTTTTTCAATCACACGAACAAAAAAAAACAGTGGCACAAAGGCAAGGACTATATTTTCATGCCAAGAGCAGTATCACATGATTGAATTATTTCTTTGTTTAATGAGACTGAGGAATCTTTTGCAGATGACTACAGCAATTGCAATTGAGGATGTAAGGAGAGAAGTCAAAATATTGCGCGCTTTAACAGGACATAGGAATCTGGTTCAATTATATGATGCCTATGAGGACGAGGAAAATGTTTATATAGTCAGGGAGTAAGTTGAAATTGTCAACCTTAATGCTGCTTTTAGTTGTGTTTCAGGGTAACTTGTCATTCTTTAGCATTCTGACATAAAAGAATTTGTCTTATCTGGTCTACGTCCTTCCAAATGTTTGCATGGCTTGTCGTATTATCATAAGAGAAATCTATTTAGTTTATCATTTTTGTCTTTTATGTTTTCTACATTTGTTTGTACTTATCTTTGTGAGATCTTCTTCAGGTTATGTAAATGAGGAGAATTGCTGGACCGGATACTTGCAAGGTGGGTACTTAAAATATTCTCAGCTTAGCATGATTTGTATTCTCCTATGTGAATTTCCTAACTCCAGTTTGTTTGAAGGGGTGGGAAATACTCGGAAGATGATGCCAAAGCTGTCATGGTACAACTTCTAAGCGTGGTCTTGTATTGTCATCTTCAACGGGTTGTTCATCGCGACCTAAAGCCTGAGGTAATGGAGTGATTTTTAATCTACATATAACACTCAAATATTCATTTACAATGAACACTCTACTTATGTTTAGAACTTCTGAATGAACCTAAGGAATAGAGTGAAGTTTACAGGTTTGCACAAATTTTGTTGATGGACATTAAGAGCATTAATGCAAGAACAATAGCATGCTGCATGATTAATAACCTCAAGTATCAAAAGAAAACACTCAAGGCATCGTCATCATAGTAGTTATATGACTCTCAACTTAATAACTTATATGATTTTTTTAAAAAAACTTAATAACTGATATATAAATCATGTGCAACAAGTTCACAATAGACGGAGTGAGTATTCCTGGATTTCCATTTTATAGGTGCAATTTCATTATGGATACCTAGGATCCTGCCCAACTAATTTGGTGATTAAAAGATCATTCATGAGTTATTTGGTAACATAATATCACATGATGAATTCTGACAACCCAATTACAATTTTGCATAAGCCCCTGTAAAGTATTGAGAGAGTTAAATCAGCTCAACCAAATCTCGGACAGACCACTGAACAAATTTGTTATGATCTGCATGTTTTCTTACGGTATCTAATAGAAATTTCCAGGGTTTCTTTTAATCCCACCATATATGTGAACAAATGTAGTTTCATTTCTTTCCTACGTCACTCTATATTTCGTATGATTGGTTTCCAAGCTCATTATATTGACAGTTCTTCTTCTGTTCTATTCAGCATTTTCTTTTCGTTTCTAAGGATGACAACTCTCCTTTAAAAGCCATTGACTTCGGTCTCTCTTATTATGTAAAACCAGGTAAATGTTAATGCATACAACATTTATCATTTCTTATTTTGTGCTTGTAGCATGCAATAGTTTGACTAACGCAAATATTTGCAGATGAAAGGCTTAGTGATATTGTTGGAAGTGCATTATGTGTAACAGTTTATGCTGGCAGTGACTCATAAGGGAAGATAACATTCAATCGAACAAGGAAAAGATACAGACAATATCAGAATCAAAATGTATTTCAAAGTAAAACGACAGTGATACTCAAGTTTAAACATCTCTTAATAATCAAGAACAAAATTGAAGATAACTAAGCCTTAATCCGAAACAAGTTGAGATCAGCAATATGAATACCAAAAAACAGAGAAGAGAACAGAGAGTCACACAACTACAATATTAACATCAAGGTTTGTAGTCAGTAAAAGGACAAGAGAGTTTTCAAAAATGAACTAGCTTAAGCTATATCAGTCAACAAAAAGTGAAACAAATACCAGTAGGAAGTAATTTGGGAGTAATTTTTGTCCAGATTCACATCAAATGGGGAATATTAAGGAAGAATTCAGCTGGAACAAAAAAAATGCAAAGAGAAATACTTACAGATCCACAAACTTGGAGCACTAGATTTCGACTCTCTTATATATCACAGAATCAAACAGGGGAAGTTTATACACTAACTATATTGGAGCAAATAACATAGATTTAAGACTAACCCATATATTATTCTTTAAGATTTTTCAAAACTAATTCAATGGGGACTTAGAAATCATGAACTAGCATAGAAAACTTAAACATAATTAACCTTTAAGATGAATTCGTAGTCGAACCTAAAAAACATCACAAAAAAAAGAGCTGGTTGTTTTCCTCGACGAGCTTCAGCAATAGCTTCACCACCAAGCTTCACCAACGAGCTTTAGCAACGAGCTTCAGCAACAGATTCACCTACGAGCTTCACCAACAACTTCACCAACAACTCTTCACCAACGAGCTTCACCAACAGCTTCACCAACGATCTTCACCAACGAACTTCACCAACGAGCTTCACCAACCGCTTCACCAATAGCTTCACCAACAAATTCGTTTTTCTCACCAAAATCTTCAGAAACTCCTTTCACAGCTTCACCCAGAAAAAGGCTCTCTCACATTATTTCTGAAAAATAAGGGTTTCTGAAAACAATTTCATTTTTTTTCTTTTACATTTTTTAAAAAGTTAATATATCAGAATTATTTTTTTAGGAGGGACTAATGTATCTTTGCCAAATTATATTGGAGGGAAATATATTTTTTTAGGAGGCAAAATTATTTAGGGCTAAAAAATCAGAATTATTTTCTAAAAAACTGTTGCCATAGAGTTATCTATAGCGACGGTTTTAAAATTTGTTGCTATACATTCTCTATAGGAACAGTTATAGGGATTATACAACAGTTTATTTTAAGAATTGTTCTATTAGATTCAAGGATATTTGGCCACGGTTATAACGGTTGTAATAGGTGAGCTATTGCTACGATGGTATAACCGTTGTTAAATAAGCGTTGCAGTAAGTCAAATTTCTAGTAGTGGTCAAAGTATACAAGGGAGATGCAATGGACGTTAAAGCATCGACAAACCTCCGGTAATAACCCGCTAGACCCCAGAAACTCTTAATGTCGGTTGGATTTCATGGTCATGGCCAATTCCAGACCGCCTCACTTTTCGTTGAAATAACCACAAATCCCTCAGTAGAGATGATATGACCAAGAAATACCACCGACCTCAACAAAAACTCATATTTGCTATACTTGGAGAATAATTGGTACTCCTTAAGCACTTGTAACATCATTCTCAAATGGTTCATATGATCACTCTCATATTTTGTATATACCCAGACATAGTTAATAAAGACAATGACAAATGAATGTAGGTAACTTCGAAATACTATTCATAGGATCCATAAACGTCGTTGAGGTATTTGTGAGACCAAAGGACATTTCTACGAACTCATAGTGACTATATTAAGTCGGAAATGTTGTCTTTGGTATATCCTCACTTCTCACCCTAAGTTCGTAATACCACGATCTCAAGTCAGTCTTAGAAAAGTAGCAATCACCTTGGAGTCGATCAAACAAATCGTTAATTTGAAAGAAAGGATACTTACTCTTTATAGTGACTTTATTGAGTTTGCGATAATCAATGCACATTCGAAGGGACCCATCCTTCTGCTTGGTACCACCAAAAATACCCAAGCTAAAATACCTACTTTGTACCCATCACGGAAACATATGTCATCCCTACTTTGTACCACCAAAAATACCCAAGCTAAAGTTCAATGGGATCTAGTGAAAGGGACATGCAAAGGGGGAACAATCCTAGTTTTCGGAATGAATATCTTTAATCTTAAGGGGTCTCTTTGTGAAGGAACCATGAGAAAACAAACCAATACCTTTATTGTTGTTCAAACAATGAATTTGCTGCACAAAACCGTTTCCAAAATCAGTCCAAGCTACGTCAACGTCCACCCCGCTCAACGAATAACTTCTCTTTGCCTTAACGTTTTTTGTTGCTTTGTTTTTCTTAAAATTTCATGTGAGTTGTTCAAGTGTTAAGAACTCTTGATAGTACTTCTGTTATTTGTTTGTTTTTTGGCAGAACCAACATGAGGGAGAGAAGGATGTGGTTGAGGGAGACATAGAATAAGAGTGTGTTTGGTATAAAGGAAAACATTTTCAGAAAAAAATTTTTTACAAATAAACTCATTTTCATCAAAATTAGGAAAATGACATCCCTTCAGAAATTAAGGAAAACATTTTCCATAACTCTCCTCCAATTTGAAATTACTTTTTTTGGAATAACATCAATTTTAAAAAAATATTATAAATTTCAAAATTTTTATTTTTTCACCTGATCCTTGACCTTCCCCACACCGGCCAGCACCCCCTCCCCCCACCTCCCCAAAAAAGTAATTTTGCTTTTTAAATATATTTTTAACTTCAAATTTATATTTTAAAACTCCTACCCCCCTCCCCCGGCAGCTCACACCCACCCCAGCCCCTCAAAAAACTAATTTTGTTTTTTAAAAATACTTTAAACTTCAAATTTTTATTTTTTCACTACTACCCCTTCCCCTCCCCCTCCCCCCACCCCCACCCACTACCCCCACCACCACCCCAAAAAATAATAATTTTGATTTTAAAAAATATTTTCAATGTCATAAATTATTTTTTAGTCTCGTAAAAAATAAAAGATGTCTCTGAAAAACATTTTTTATTCATAAATCAAACACTAAAAATTATTTCCGGAAAATATTTTCTACTCACCAACCAAACATGAGAAAATAAGTCCAAAATCAACTTGTTTTCCAGGAAAACATTTTGTAGGAAAATATTTTCCATGGAAAACATTTTCCTCCATACAAAACACACCCTAAAAGATAATTCAAGTGTATGCTCTGAAACCAATTTTTTCAAATTCGAGATAGCCCCTATACGTAACCGGCGTTGTCGTCCTCTTTGAGGACTAAAACTAGCCTCTCAGATTACATCATTGCATTCATAAGTAAAATTTAGCAGAAATTTCAAAACTTTTTCATTTCATCTACTTGGAGGTTTACATAGATCTCTACATACACATAGTATATAGACCTTCGTATAGGAAGATTACTTAGCCTTCTACTTTTATTGCACTTAGATATTTATATATAAAAGATAATATAGTTACAATAGTCGTCTCATCTCATAACCATCTAATAAGAGTGTATGAACTTAAGCATAACCCATACATCAAAGAAAGAATGCCTCACATGGACTATACAATGTTTCATACTAAATGAAAAGGAAAGAAGATAATAGTCTTTATTACTAGAACAATATCATAACTCGATAGTGGCATCGCCCTTGGAATGTGAGGACTTAACATACTTCGGTGAATAAGAGATCCAAGCCTTCTCCAATTTCCTCTTCAAAGCACTTCAACAAGTGAAACCTAAAATGTTGGGGAAAAGGGAGAAATGGGGTTAGTACCCCACTTGTACTAAGTATGAGACCATATGCACACATACTATGATAACATGTTAAGAAAACGGACATTTCATAAAGTATGAACTTTTAATTTAACACCTTTTTTCACATTCGACAAAACCATACTAACCAATATTACATGTTCATTGAGTCATAGGCATGTACATACAGAACCAACAACATCAAGTCTAGTCAAGTCAACATGCATAGAATATAGTTGGATACCTATTCAAGTAACTTTATCATCAAGTCATATTGTCAACTAGCATGTATACAAGTACATTTCAACCTAACCAAAGCAACAAAATTACCCATGAACCCATGTGAAGTCAACAAGTTAAATGACGAAGAAAAGCCCCATAACCTTACTCGAGTAAGTAACCCAAAAAGAATCATGACTAACTTCCTACTTCTCATGGAATAACATTTAGGAGTACTTATCCTCATACTTTAACTATGTAGACCAACACATATTCCTAAGTCGCAACAATCACATATAGCATAAACGATGTGCAAGTTCATCATATACATATCATGTATCATTATAAGCATATTCATACATAGTAATAACCTCCTTAAGTTCCCTTCAAAGTAAACTAGTGCAAGGCATAGGTAGAGTCCCACACAAATATGTAGCCTAAGTGAACTTCTCAAGTCACCTTAACTAGTTTATACTTCATTACTTCATTACTTCATTTTATTTTCGGTAACACTTGCCTTAACAAACATAGACCACAAGAGATAATTGTGAAATCTGGTGATAAACTACGTCCGTTTTCAAAATGTCTTTAATGTCCTTTATTAATCATCATAGCTTATTGTATGTCATAGGGTTTAATCCTTATATAAAAATCATAACAATTATCATAGCTTAATATGAATTGCATGAGTATAATCCTATTATTACAATTCACATAGGTGAGGTTAGCACATTATCATTGTCTTATCAAAATAAGGCACATTGGTAAATCATTCACCATCCTTATAACATATACATATTATGCTAACACCTCAAAACCATACTCAAGACATTTCAATTCAACATCATACCATCCTATCAATCCTAATACAAGGAATAATCTAATACAACATCATAACTTAATCACAATTAACCATAATTTGAGCTAAAAGAATGGGATCATAAGACTTACCAAGTCTCATTCATAATTCATCATCAATGTCTTACCATAACCATCAATTCAACCCAATTTGGGTATACATCATCGTATTTGAATAACCAACATAATAAAAAGGCTAGAATAATCACTACATCATTATTGAATAGTAGATCAAAGCTTAAGACAAGACACTTAGGTCAATTAGCAACATACTTCACAACCTAGATCATCTTCTCAACAACTATCATAAAACGCTAAAAATCACCCTAATTCATCAATTATTAGAGTAACAACATCATCTAGTAGTAATTCAACCAATAACCAAGTCAATTGAACCAATACAACCTAATTCATATAAAGATCAAAAACCTAGGGTTAAGGGTTAAGGGTCATCTTCTACAAAGTATACCAAACCATCAAGAGGTATCATAATAAGGTTAGAATAAATCTTAAAATATTCAAATTATACAAAATAAAACATAAAACAATCCACTCATAACATTAATTTCTAGATTGGGAAAGACTTACATGAAAGCTCAACTTTTGAAAATAGTTTGAAGGAACCATTTGAGGAAAGAGGTCTCAAAGGTGAACTAGCTACCATAATGTCACGACCCAAAATCGAGCCGCGACTGGCACCCACACTTACCCTCCTATGTGAGCGAACCAACCAATACAAACCCAACATTTCAATATAATATCAAAATACAATGCGGAAGACTTAAACTCATTGATGAAAATCAATTCAATAACTATTATTATCCCCAAAATCTGGAAGTCATTATCACAAGAACATCTATCCTCAATTACTAAAACTAAGAGTATCTAAGAAAGCTAAAATAAGTAAAAGCTAGTCCATGCCGGAATCTCGAGGCATCAAGACTTGAAGAAGAAGATCCAGTCCAAGCTAGAAGCATTAGATAACAATGAATTCCGGAGAAATGAAGACTGGCTAGAGTTGCGGTTGAGTTGAAGACGATGGCACGTTTGCTGCACTCCACAAATAACAAAAAAGAAACATACAAGTAGGGGTCAGTACAAAACACAAGTACTGAGTAGGTATCATCGGCCAACTCAAAATAGAAAACAGTATATATCAGATAATATCATAAATCAACTACAATACTCAACATGTAGAAACAACAAGTACTATAATCATTAATAAGTACCGCCAAGTTCACCCATGAGGACTCAAGCCTCAATACCATACTCGTTTGGGAATTAGGTTCATTAGATTGAGTATATTATCATATTTCAAGATTCATTATCTTTATTCCTCTTGTGTCGGTACGTGACACTCCGCTCCCCTACTACTATGTGTTGGAACGTGACACTCCGATCCCCTAATTCTATGTGTCAGTTCGTGACACCCGATCCCCTAATTCTACTTGTCGGAACGTGACACTCCGATCCCTTAATTCTACGTGTCGGTTCGTGACACCCGATCCCCTAATACTATGTGTCGGAACGTGACACTCCGATCCCCTAATTCTACGTGTCGGTTCGTGACACCCGATCCCCTAATTCTACGTGTCGGAACGTGACACTCCGATCCCCTAATCTCATCACTTTAGTTCATCAAGCATTCTTTTACACCAAGGCATCATCAATCTCATTACTTTAGTTCATCACGCCTTCTTTTATGCCAAGGCATCATCATTAACAAAGTAGATTAGGGTTTTTCAAGATTTAGGATTCAATAGCTTCATCATGCTTATTTTATCACAATTATATAATCACATTCATGCAAGCATACAATTAAGCTTATAGAAGGGTTTACAAGACTACCCAATACATATCATTCGCTATTAAGAGTTTACTACGAATAGCATAAACCATAACCTACCTCCACCGAAGAATTGTGATCAAGCAATCTACTTCCCAAGCCTTTTGTTCTCCTTGCGTTCTTCCCTTTCTCTCTCGATTTATCCACTCTCTCTCTCTCTTTGTTCTTTCTATTATTCTTATTGAAACCCTCTTTCTTTTACCCTAATTAGCATATAATTAAGTATAAAAGATGATGAATTAACCCATTAATTAATTCAAGGTTATCTCTTTTAACCCCCAAGAAATTGACTTATTAATATTAAACCACTAACTTTATAATTATAAGCAGGAATAGTCCAAAACGCCCCCTTAAAATATTTACAGAAATCCGACCCAGCCTGGGATTACGCAACCTATGACGGCCCGTCGTGCCTGCGACGGTCCGTCCTGCAGGTCCGTCACAAAGTTCAGAGACTAATTTTTTGTGGAAAATGTGTGACGGTCCGTCGTGCTCACGACAGTCCGTCCTACCATTCCGTCATGAAGTTCAAAGAGTCGATTTCAGTACCCAAATTTCAGAATTCTAATTGTTTTGGAATGAGACCCCCTCGACGGTCCATCGTGCCCATGACGGTCCGTCGTGGGTTCCGTCGACTCAGATAGTTTTTCCAGAAATAAAATCTGCTGCTCAAAACGACTAAATAGGTCGTTACAATAGATACCAATTTACCCATCGTTCATCCTCGAATGATCACAAGAAGAAAAACAAGGGCGAAAAGGAGTACCTGAATCTGTAAACAGGTGCGGGTATCTTTCTTGCATATCAGCCTCCTTCTCCCAAGTGGCCTCTTCAACTGGTCGATTCTTCCATTGAACTTTGATGGATTCAATCTCCCTTGATCTCAACTTGTGAATTTCCATGTCTAGAATGGCAATAGGTTCCTCCTCATAAGACAAATTCTCATTAAGCAGAACCGAATCCCAACGAATGATGTAGTTTCCATCCCCATGGTATCTTTTCAACATAGACACGTGAAATACCGGATGCACTCCTGACAGCCCAGGAGGCAAGGCTAATTCATAAGCCACCTCCCCTGCTCGCTTAAGTACTTCAAATGGTCCAATATACCTTGGACTTAGCTTACCCCTTTTACCAAACCGCATCACCCCTTTCATGGGTGAAACCTTCAGCAAGACTTGTTCACCCTCCATAAACTCCAAGTCTCTAACCTTTCGATCTGCATATTCCATTTGCCTACTTTGCGCCGCTAAAAGCTTTTCTTGAATAGATTTCACTTTCTCTAATGAATCCCTCAAAAGGTCAGTACCCCAAGGTCTAACCTCAAATGCATCAAAACTACCAATGGGAGACCTACATCTCCTCCCATACAATGCTTCGAATGGAGCCATATCAATACTTGAGTGATAGCTATTGTTGTATGAAAACTCCGCTAAGGGTAAGAAGTTATCCCAATGACCATTAAATTCTATCACATATGCACGAAGCATATCCTCCAACACTTGAATCGTTCGCTCAGACTGACCATCGGTCTGAGGGTGAAATGCAGTACTAAGGTCCAACCTAGTACCTAATTCAGCATGCAATGTTCTCCAAAACATAGAAGTAAACTGCGTACCTCTATCTGATAAGATGGAGAGTGGAACTCAATGCAATCGAACGATTTCTGAGATATAGATTTTGGCTAACTTCTCTGCATTGTAGGTCACCTTGACCGGAATGAAGTGAGCAGACTTAGTTAATCTGTCCACAATTACCCAAATAGAATCAAACTTTCCCAATGTCTTTGGAAGACCAACCACGAAATCCATTGCAATTCTCTCCCACTTCCATTCAGGAATGGGCATTCTCTGAAGTGTTCCTCCGGGCCTCTTGTGTTCATACTTTACTTGTTGACAATTTGGACATTTGGCAACAAAATCAACAATGTCGCGCTTCATTCTACTCCACCAAAAGTGTTGTTTTAGGTCACGGTACATCTTGGTTGCACCCGGATGTATAGAATATCCGGAACTATGAGCCTCTGTAAGAATAGTGTGGATCAAGTCATTAACACGGGGCACACATACCCTTCCCTTAATCCACAAAACACCTTCCTCATCAATTATGGCCTCTTTAGCCTCTCCTCGCAACACCATATCCCAAATTCGGCTTAGTTTCTCATCATCAAACTGTTTTCCCTTGATCTTGTCAAGAAAAGAAGATCTCTCCTCCACACAAGCCAAAAATCCTCCCTTCTCATTTACTTCTAGCCTCATAAAGTCATTAGCCAAGTTTTGGATTTCTCTAGCCAACGGGCGTCTAGAAACTTGCAAGTGAGCTAGACTTCCCATGCTTCCTGCCTTTCTACTTAAAGCATCTACCACAACATTAGCTTTTCCCTGATGATACAGAATAGTGATATCGTAGTCCTTCAGTAGTTCCATCCATCTCCTCTGTCTCAAATTCAAATCTTTCTGAGTAAAGACATACTGTAGGCTACGATGATCCGTATAGACTTCACATTTAACCCCATACAGATAGTGCCTCCATTGCTTCAATGCAAATACTACCGCGACCAACTCCAACTCATGGGTCGGGTAATTACGTTCGTGCACCTTTAATTACCTTGAAGCATAAGCAATTATGTTCTTCTCTTGCATTAGCACCGTACCCAAACCAGAATAGGATGCATCACAATAAATGATGAAGTTCTTACCCTCTACTGGCAAGGTAAGAATTGGTGCAGTAGTCAACAAGGTCTTGAGTTTCTGAAAGCTTTCCTCACATTCATTCGACCAAACAAATGGAACATTCTGCTTAGTCAAGTTCGTCAATTGGGAAGCAATAGAAGAGAATCCGTTGACAAATCGACGGTAATAGCTAGCTAAACCAACAAAGCTCCTTATTTCTGACACATTAGTAGGTCTTACCCAATTCTTCACTGTCTCAATCTTAGAAGGATCCACCATCACTCAATCCTTAGAAACCACGTGCCCCAAGAAGGACACTGAATCTAGCCAAAACTCACACTTGGAGAATTTTGCATAAAGCCTTTTCTCCCTTAATACATCCAACACAATTCTCAAATGCTCTTGATGTTCCTTCTTACTCTTGCAGTATATCAGTATATCATCAATGAATACGATCACAAAGAGATCTAGATATGGCTTAAAAATCCTGTTCATCAAGCTCATGAAAGCAGCAGGGGCATTCGTAAGACCAAAAGACGTCACTACAAATTCATAATGCCCATACCTGGTCCGAAAAGCAGTCTTTGGCACATCCATTGCCCGTATTTTCAATTGATGATAACCGGATCTCAAGTCAATCTTAGAGAAGACACAAGCAAATTGTAACTGATCGAACAAGTCATCAATGCGAGGAATGGGATACTTGTTCTTAATAGTTACCTTGTTCAACTGCCGATAGTCTATGCATATCCGAAAACTCCCATCCTTCTTCTTCACAAAAAACACCGGAGCACCCCAAGGAGATGCACTTGGTCTAATGAAGCCTTTGCTCAACAACTCTTGAAGTTGGGCCTTTAACTCTCTTAACTCAGCGGGAGCCATTCTATAAGGGGGTATAGAAATGGGGCGAGTACCCGGTTCCAGATCAATGCAAAAATCGATATCTCTATCCGGTGGCATACCCGGAAGATCTGGACGGAACACATCCAGAAACTCACGGACTATCGAAACCAACTCAATTGAAGGTACTTGAGTAGTGTCATCCCTGAGATGTGCCAAGAAATCTAAACACCCCTTACTAACCATTCTCTTAGCACAAAGAAATGAGATGATACGAACCGGAGTGGAAGTGTAGTCGCCCTCCCACACTAACTGATCTGTCCCAGGCTTGGCTAACGTCACAGTTTTAGCATTACAATCCAAGATTGCAAAATTTGGAGAAAGCCAAGTCATACCCAAAATTACATCGAAGTCAACCATTTCTAAGATAACCAAATCTACAAAAGTGTTGCTCCCCACAAAAGTCACCAAGCAAGACCTATATACTTTTTCAACTATCACAGACTCACCCACCGGAATAGACACACGAATAGGTATGTCAAGCAATTCACAAGGTAAATTAAGACCAGTAGCAAATGAGGAAGATACATATGAAAATGTGGAGCCAGGATCAAATAATACAAAAGCCATGCAATCACATACCAAAAGATTACCTGTGATAACAGCATCAGATGTCTCCGCTTAAGATCTCCCAGGGAAAGCGTAACAATAGGCCCTATCGCCTGTCTGCTCGTTGCCCCTACCATGTTGTGTTGTAGTGGCTCCAGTTTACCCGTCACCCCGGCCGTTTTGGTGACCACCATTACCTCGGCCACCACGTCCTCCAGAATAACGGCCTCTACCATGACCACCTCTACCTCTACCTAATGGGGGTCTATAACTCTGTTTTGGAGAATTCCTCCTAATATGTCCTGTCTCCCCACATCCATAACACTCTCTAGATTCAAGCATAGGTCTCTCAGAGAAGTGTTGACCGGTCTGAGGTGGACCCCCAACTACAGTCTGTAGTGAAGACTGAATTGGTCGGACTGAGTAACCTCCTGAACCCTTTCCTCTAGAGTAAGAACCATTAAAATCACCTCCCTTTCAAAATCTTTTTGATGTCGATGCCATGGTGAAGTCATCTAGCTTCACTCCTTCCACCTCTATCACGAAGTCTACCACTTCTTGAAAGGATTTTGCTGTAGCCGCTACCAGTAAGGCTGAAATCTGCAATTCTGACTTCAACCCCTTCACAAAACGGCGAATCCGCTCTTGTGGACTGAAACAAAGTTGGGTGGCATACCAGGATAATGCACGAAACTTAGCCTCATATGCAGTAACCGACATCCTACCTTGCTCTAGGCTCAAAAACTCATCTCTTTTCTTATCCCTCAATGTCCTGGGGATATACTTCTCCATAAACAAGCTAGAGAATGATGTGCACCTCTGGTTGTTGACACTCAACATGTGACCGCCACCACATTTTGGCGTTCCCTTGAATATGATAAGTCACAAACTCAACACCGAACTGCTCTACTATACCCATCTTGTGTATTAGCTCATGACAGTCAACCATAAAATTGTAGGCATCCTCAGATTCAGCACCCTTGAAGACTGGATGTTTCGATTTCAAGAACTTAGTGAAAAGTTCATGCTGATCATTTGTCATTATAGGCCCTGTAGTCAGACGAGGAAACGTGCCTATTTCCAATGAGGCATCCATGCGGGGAGCCACAGTAGCTGCATGTTGTACCTCCGGAACCTGAGGTGCTGGTGCAGAAAACACTGTAGGTGTCTGGCCCTGATCAGATAACCCGCTAAGATAAGCAAGAACCTGATTGATCATCTCTGGGGTAGGTTGGGGTGGCAATTCCTCATTCTGCACTTGTTCATTCTCCCCTTCCTCACCCTCTCTCATCACTTCCTAAGTTGGTGGGGGAGTCACCACCCTAGTATTAGTTGGGCTAGGTGCTTGTACTCTTCCTCTAGAGGACGTCCTCCCGCGACCTCTACCACGGCCTCTTGCCACTATTCCTCTCCGAGCTACAGCCCCAGTGGCTGGCTCAGACGCATCGTGTCTTGCCGGTGTTGGTGTTGGTGTTGGCGCAGTAGTTGCACTAGTTCTAACAATCTGCGAAATAGAGTAAAGATGGTCAGATACCAATTTGTATCACCTAGATACCAATTGGATCCAAGTAATAGCACGAATGAAAGAATGAAAGAATGGAATTTTCCTAAAGTCTTATAGCCTCTCAAAGAAAAGTAAAGGCGTCCCCCTACCGTTCCTTAAGACTCTACTAGACTCGTTCTTGTTTGATGAGACCAACGAACCTAATGCTCTGATACCAAGTTTGTCACGACCCAAAACCGAGCCGCGACTGGCACCCACACTTACCCTCCTATGTGAGCGAACCAACCAATACAAACCCAACATTTCAATATAATATCAAAATACAATGCGGAAGACTTAAGCTCATTAATGAAAATCAATTCAATAACTATTATTATCCCCAAAATCTGGAAGTCATCATCACAAGAACATCTATCCTCAATTACTAAAACTAAGAGTATCTAAGAAAGCTAAAATAAGTAAAAGCTAGTCCATGCCGGAATCTCGAGGCATCAAGACTTGAAGAAGAAGATCCCGTCCAAGCTAGAAGCATTAGCTCACCCTGAATTCCGGTGAAATGAAGACTGGCTAGAGTTGCGGTTGAGTTGAAGACGATGGCACGTTTGCTGCACTCCACAAATAACAAAAAAAGAAACATACAAGTAGGGGTCAGTACAAAACACAAGTACTGAGTAGGTATCATCGGCCAACTTAAAATAGAAAACAGTATATATCAGATAATATCATAAATCGACTACAATACTCAACATGTACCAACAACAAGTACGATAATCATCAACAAGTACCACCAAGTTCATCCATGAGGACTCAAGATTCATTATCTTTATTCCTCTTGTGTCGGTACGTGACACTCCGCTCCCCTACTACTATGTGTCGGAACATGACACTCCGATCCCCTAATTCTACGTGTCGGTTCGTGACACCCGATCCCCTAATTCTACGTGTCGGAACGTGACACTCCGATCCCCTAATTCTACGTGTCGGTTCGTGACACTCGATCCCCTAATACTATGTGTCAGAACGTGACACTCTGATCCCCTAATTCTACGTGTCGGTTTGTGACACCCGATCCCCTAATTCTACGTGTCGGAACGTGACACTCCGATCCCCTAATCTCATCACTTTAGTTCATCAAGCCTTCTTTTATACCAAGGCATCATCAATCTCATTACTTTAGTTCATCACGCCTTCTTTTATACTAAGGCATCATCATTAACAAAGTAGATTAGGGTTTTTCAAGATTTAGGATTCAATAGCTTCATCATGCTTATTTTATCACAATTATATAATCACATTCATGCAAGCATACAATTAAGCATATAGAAGGGTTTACAAGACTACCCAATACATATCATTCGGTATTAAGAGTTTACTACGAATAGCATAAACCATAACCTACCTCCACCGAAGAATTGTGATCAAGCAATCTACTTCCCAAGCCTTTTGCTCTCCTTGCGTTCTTCCCTTTCTCTCTCGATCGATCCTCTCTCTCTCTTTGTTCTTTCTATTTTTCTTATTCAAACCCTCTTTATTTTACCCTAATTAGCATATAATTAAGTATAAAAGATGATGAATTAACCCATTAATTAATTCAAGGTTATCTCTTTTAACCCAAGAAATTGACTTATTAATATTAAACCACTAACTTTATAATTATAAGCAGGAATAGTCCAAAACGCCCCCTTAAAATCTTTACAGAAATCCGACCCAGCCTGGGATTACGCAACCTGTGACGGCCCGTCGTGCCTGTGACGGTCCATCCTGCAGGTCCGTCACAAAGTTCAGAGACTAATTTTTTTGTGGAAAATGTGTGACGGTCCGTCGTGCTCACGACGGTCCGTCCTGCCATTCCGTCACGAAGTTCAGAAAGTTGATTTCAGTACCCAAATTTCAGAATTCTAAGTGTTTTGGAACGAGACCCCCTCGACGGTCCGTCGTGCCCATGACGGTCCGTCGTGGGTTCCGTCGACTCAGACAGTTTTTCCAGAAATAAAATCTTCTGCTCAAAACGACTAAACAGGTCTTTACACATAACTTAATGTTTGATGAATAATTGATGGTTTGAACTTTGATTTACATCGCCGAAAACCCTCCCGTATCGTGGTATTCAATGGTGTCTTCCTATAGAGAGAGAAAGAACAGAGAAGGAAGAGAATTTGTTTTGTGAGTTGTGAGAGTTTTGTGTTAGTCTCAATTAGGTTAGGTCTTTATATAGGTTGTTGATAAAGGTAATTAAACTTACCTTAACCCTAATGGAAATACTATCCAATCCAACTAATTAAATAACCAAAGTGAAAATGTGCAACAATTTACAATGTCATAGTCGACACCACGATCGATGGATCGTGGGTCAATCGACGGACATGCCCCCCTTCCATGTTTCACATCCTTATTCTTGGTCAGTGGCTGTGCACACAAGTCCCCACAACTATTTGGATAAGTGTTGGTCGACGGATGGCATCGACGCCCCATCGATCCACACATGCCTAATAATGCCCTCTCGTGGGTGCACACAGCTCAGGTAGTGTTTGACTCCACTTGTAAGGGTCCTCCTCAAGGTCCCTTGGTTGGTCCTGAGGAGTCGTACCCCAGACTTTTCGACCATGAATAAACTTAAACATATGTTAGAAACCCATCCAAAAATTGTCATCTATTTCTGAGTCATACAATGTAGTCAAATAAGCTAAGGCACGCTAGTACCTCCTTAAACTAGTTTTCGGACGTGATAAACCTTCTTGAACGTTTGGTTTCTAGACTTCCTTAATGACTTATATTCATAAAAATAGACCTTAAAACAGTGTTTATACCATATGAAACTTATGTTAGGCTCTAGAGCACGTCTTGGACTTTTGAAGTTTTATGGTTCCCTTGTCCTCAAGGAATATCACTATATTGCAATGCATGACACTAATGTAGAGAAGACCACAACGAATAAATTTTGGACAACAAAGTTTTATATTATGGTGGTCGAATTCAAATGATGAAAAGTGTGATATTCGAGATGTAGACGTATTAGCCTAAACTGTTCCTCCTACCGAAGAAAGTGGTCTAATATCGCACAAGTATTAGTCATACTTTCTTATGGAAAGGGATTAATAAAAGAGCTTTGATGGATTAGTAAACCATATGTGGGAAAAAATCTTTTGGAGTCTTGGTTTTGTTAACTACAACCTATGAAATAAGAAAACTATATGTAAACTCTTGTGGGTTGTGGATGCAAAGAAAGAAAATTTATTTGTTCATCAAATTAACAACTTCTAAATCAATGACAGATCTCTTGAAAAGGCAACAATTTCTAAACAAGAATGTTCGCTTCTTAGAAATATCCTTGAGGATTAAAAATAATTAATAAATATGAATATGGTTGATGATCTACAAAAATATTCACAACAAGGGGCCCTATGTATCAAGTAAATGTACATGTTGTTTCAACCACGATTCCCAAAACATCGTTATAAGTTCCTCACACTTTCAAATGGTATGTTGCTAAGACATCAACTTATATTATGACTCAACGTCTATTAATGACATTCAGCAGTTCAAACATCAAGAAATTGGAGTAGAATTGTTTTACTAGTTATGTACTGTGTAACACATTCTCAACAAAATTACGCAGTCATTTTCTTTTCGAGTGTGGATGTTCTACAAAGGTATGGGTTTCACTCTTGACATGGATGAAAATTCATAGAGAAATAGGAAGCAAGGAAGATGAACTACAATGGATATGTAATAGAGCGCATAGAAGTTGACAAGTCGCCAGATTATTGTGTATGGTTATATTCAACAACTGTCTATGACATTTGCAATTAAATTTATTTAAGGAGATTCTCACAATAATGAACCTTCTTCCAAGAGATTGAATGAAATTTTCCTCCAATTCCATATTATAGGACATTTCCTACCGAAGTGGTAACAAATTCTTGATCAATTAAATGCTTATCTGTGTCTAGAATAATTTATAATTAGTTAGTATAGGTATATAGGTAATCTCTTAAGAAATAGTTCTGGAGTCCAAAACAAACTAGTGGTGTGCATTTTCTATTTGGTTGAATAAAAGTTTCTACAGTTTGGCTTAAAAAAATTAAACACTTTCAAAATAACAGATTTATCATATCTATTCTTTTCCCTGAGTTCCATCATCCTTTCATGTGTAATAAATATGATTCCCATAAAATATGTATCGAGAACCTTCAGTTGCACAACGTCACAATTAAGAATAAGTATATCAATCCATAATTGACAACATGTCGAACTAGCTTGAAGGTGCCACTAGCTTCTTTATGTTTAATCTTATTTATAAGTATGATCAGTTGAAGGTTAAAGACTGCGTCATTCAAAGCCAGCTTTTAAAAATCAATATGGTCTAATGTGACTTGATTGTGACACAAGACATTGTATATTGGGTAAACTTTTGGGAATTGTACTCTTTGTTAAAAATCTTTGTACTAGTGACTTCTAGCTCTTCGATATTAAATTTCTATAATATGGCTTATATAGATTGTGACTTTTTTTACAAGTTGTCACTCTTTTCGAAGGGTTTTGATTTTTTGATGAGTTGTGACTTTTTGAAAGAGTTGTGACTTCTTCGACGAGTTACGACTTTCCCAATAAGTTGCAACTTTTTGAAAAGGTCATGAATTTTTATATAAAACACAATAAAAGGTTGTACAAACCCTTTGTTGAGTATATATATAGGGGTTTCCTCTCATTTTTCAAACATAATTTTTTTTATCTTCTACTCTTCTTTTTCTTCTTGCATTATAATTTTTTTGTGTGCCTTATCATCATCGAGTGAGTCTGTAATTTTGAGGAATATGAGATACCACTATTGTGATGAAGTAAGGCGTTTTATCAAAAAGAGTCTATATTCCAAAACCTCGAGTACTTGAGTAAAATAATTTTAATCATATAATAACAAATATTTTTGCTTAATATATAAAATTGTGTGTAATGTTCCAATATGTGAAGTTAACATAATGTAGCCTAAATTCATTTTTTTTGTTAAAAAATTCTCTTGTGATGTAGATATATGTTTCTCAATATATTTTCTAAAATTTAAATAAGTGTCACATTTTTTTTGCTCGAGACAAAAGAATGACTTTATTTATCAATGCTACTTGTGTGATCTAGACTCTCATAAAGTTTTGTTCAATATAGTTATTACTCGATAAACATTGCCCTTTTGGTTTTTTTATTTACGGTTTCTCATATTTAAGTTTAATACTATGAAAGGTTCATATTACTTCTTATAACGCCAATTTAAGTTTCTATTAGTATAATTTTTATTATTTATGTCATAGTTAATTTTACAACATAAAAACTTTCATTAATGAATTTATATTTGGGTAGGTATTTGTATTTAAATAAAATATGTCAAAATGTATTATCAAGTTAGCAAGATCATCTAACTTCAAATTATATATATAATTTCAAAATTTTCAGAGTTATTTTTTCAAAACAACTGGTTAAATTACAAGAAAAATACAAAATAAATATTGTGTGTACAGTATATTAGTGAAAACCGACTTATTACATCATTGAACTTCATCAAATTGAAACAAATTTATACATTATTGAATTTAACTAATAAAATTTTGCATTGACTATCCTCATAGGCGATGCACCTACTTTGCGTTGAAATTATTTCTTCTTGGCTTTAAAAGGTTGGGCCTTGGATGTTCATTTTTCCCTTATTTTTATTCATCTTCGGCCAGATATAGGTGGTATACTTTACCCAATAACATGGTCAAATGAGCCTTAGTAGGGGATGCACCTACTTGTTCCTTTGGGTGGTCGATCAATAAGGCAAAGTAGGTGATGCACCTCCTTGTCACCTACTAGCTAGTAAATTCAAGCAAGCAACTCAATATTTTATTGCATTTATAGACCATACTAATTTTAACTTAACTCAAAACTTATAGACATTATGTAAATTTCAAATCTAGATAAAAATATCACCTTATGATTTCATGTTTAAATACTTCAATTGACATCAACTTAACCGTCTCACATAAAAATCTATGGGCAGTTCACATTAATCATATTCTATTGTCATTAGTCTCATATGAAACCGAGTTCATAAACATACTACAAGGAAATATATAACCGCCGTATAAATAGAACAGGTATACGTAGAATACACCCTGTTACATCCTCCCCGTTATGATCACTCGTCCTCGACTGATGGTTGAAGCTGATAGTTTGGTTGACCTTGGAATTTCGTTTCGAGATTTGCTAGGGTTCCCATTATAAATAGGACTTGTCTAAAATCCATCAACAACCTAAAGCATGTATAGACGAGTCTAGCATGAAGTCTCAATACATATGGTTCATAAAATAATAATATGACAAATTAAACCCCTTTATTGATAGTGTAATTCACAGAATATGCACAATTATAACTCATATAAATAAGGACTCTAATATACCTAAAAACAAGACATGAAGATGAAATATCAAATGAAAAAATTCTAGTAGAACATATGATCGTATAAGAGGACCACATGATCTAGACCGTTGTGTTGATGTTTAGGATGAGGAGGAATATTTAGGATCTCTAACATCTTCTATTCCAAGTATCTTATGTTACATAAAAGGCGGAACCCATCCCTGGCCCTTTTAAGTAGATACCAATTTTTATTTACACTTCAACTAAGCTTTATTCATTTCAGACACCTTATGTCATATCCCGCTATGTCATTTTGACACTTTTTTCTGACATGTCATAGAGAGTGTGATAAACTCATCGCGGAAGCGTGAAAACATTTGTTAAATCGTTTTTATTTTATTTTTTTCACGTTCTTCTTCATTTTTCAGTGATCATCACCCAAAACTTAAACTCCTTTTGTGGAGAAATAAATTTGATAATGTTTCAGATAAAAAAATGAATTTTTGAACAGATTTGATTCATAATATAATGATATAATAAAAATTAAAAGAAGAAATGCGAAAACCCCTGCTACATTGAAGAAGAAGAAGAAAAATGGAAAGTCACAAATTCATGAATAATCTCTAAATAGATTTGAGTAGGGATATATGCTGGTTTGTTATTCTAATTGAGAAGTTGATGTAGGGTTTAGGGTGTGTAAAGGCAAAGAAGATGTTGGGTGAGTGGGCGAAGAGTGGAGAAAACATAAGGGTTGGGGTTGGTGGGGTGGAGAAGATGATTTCACTGTGTTTGGGTTATTTCATTTTTATATTTTTGTATGCTAAAATTCCACATTTTAATCACTCATTGGTCACTTCTTTTTTGTACTAAAAAAATCATTATTTGATAATAATTTTCTTACTTATATTCCACTTGTCTTCATCTAATTCGTCATTTTGACACATCATCAACGAGTGTATTACAAACGCTGTATATATATTTTTTTGATAATTCAAAAAGTGTCAAAATGACACAATGGACCATGACATGGGGTGTATAAAGTGAACAAACCCCACTTAAGGTGGTGTATAAGTGAAATTTGGTGCAAACTTTAAGGGGCTACCTATGGATTCCACCTATATTGTATTCCTCCCACAATACTTCAATAGAGGTTACATATTTTTAACTTAACTTCCGAGCCTTAACAATCAATAATAACCATAGCATCTCCCAAAATCATTTTATATGGAATGGAAAAAAAATTATAAGCCTAACTAATCGGGGCACTACTTTCCCTTTTCTTTTATCTCCTGATGCTTTTCAGAGGCAAGTCTTATAAGAACGCATAATTGTTAATATAAAGTCTAAAATATTATGTTGCACCTTCTAATAAGACATTATAATAAGTTATTTATCTATTATTGTGATAAAATTTACATATATGCCCAACCTTCTGGTCAAAGACATCATTACATCATGATACGAGGAAACATTTTTCAAAAAATTTAAAAACTCAAGTCAATAAGCACATTATGGCATAGAGTAATTATAAATAAGTCACATTGAGTATGACATACTAGCAGACTAGCAAAAAGGGAGCACATAATACACTGACATTAAGTTATAGAAATATGTGGTGTACACATAATGCATGTGATGCATGAGTACTAAAGATGTGAAATACAATATGTAAGAAAGTAGACTATAAGACATGTGTCTACATAGAAGAAAATGAACAACAATACACAAATCACATTTAGCAAGTGTGTTATATTGCATGGATAGGTGGACTAATATGCAATGAGTACACATATGAAATATGAGCAAGTGAGCACATTACACATCGGAAGAAAAGCTATAAGGCATGTAATGCTCAAGCGAGTAGGCTATGATGCATTAAAAACATATAGAGGTGGTTGTATGATCAATTATCTTGCAGTACCAACAGATTTTGAAAAACTGACATGTGGAAAGTAGCTAGTGCAATAAATAACATGTAGAGAAAAGGTCCTATGAAAACATATAACATTAAACAAGTATACTCTAGAGTGTAAAACACTTACGTGGAAATATTCTATGATATTATGTAACCGGTAAGAAGATAATACACAAAGGTAAAAATTCACACAATTAAATTATAGAAAATGCATAATGTATAACTCTATAACAAACCATCTTTAGAAACTAGGAGATATTCTATAGAACTACGCTACCATAATAAGCGTAAACAGACTCTTTTAAGAGTTAAGTCATGGGTGGGATACTTTTGCTCATATTCCTTACTCTCCTTAAAACACATACAATTGATTTCCCCATATTCTCTATTCAATATACTAAGTATCCTTATGGGTGTTCTGCTATTGGGACTTTGCTTCCATCTTGGTTATTATAAATACTATAGTTAAGATACAATATAATTGTCAATAGTTCATCCTTTAGATTAGGAGGCCGAGGTCCACTTTGCCTTCATTACAATCTTTAGTCATATCACACTCAATGTCTACTGTCTTTTAAAGCTCATAATAGTAAATAGTGAACGTTTAATGTACCATGAAACATGAAATACACATAATAAAGACTCGGCAAAGCCTAGAATCAACCTGGAGCTCGCCAATAACCATCACGTATAAGGTGCTTCTATTTGGAAGATCTACTAGTTGAATATATGTACCTGGAGCATCAAATGCAACTTCAACCATATTTAAAATGAGAGCTATGTTAAACCAAATACCAATATATAAGGGCTAGAGACCATCTTTGTTTGTACTTGTGGAATCATGCATGTTACATTCTTTTGTTTACTTTTTGGTACATATAACCGTATAAGACATATAATACAAATGACTAGCTGATCAGAAACAAAAGAGGATGACCCATTCTAGGAAATGTTGATGTCCTCATATTTCCTCAAATTGCGATCCGCCCATTCTAGGCTTTGTCCCCTGAGCAGCCAATTATAATTATACATATTGTTTCACTTAGATTTTTTATATTTGAGATTGTTTTTTTGATGTTCATAACTCTTTAGAAATTGTTCTTTTGATGTTCATAACTCGTTTGTGATTGTTCTTTTGATCTTCATAACTAGTTTGTGATAGATATTTTTTGGTCATAATCCTTTTTTAGATTTGGAACTATGTACTAATAGTAAAAGACATATGAATATGGACTTACGACAATAACAATGAAATGGTAACCAAATGTGACATGAACTTGTAATACTTAGTAGCTTATATGACTCAGTAAGCATTTTGATATCTCATATTGAAGCACAAATTAAGTGAAGACATTTACCATTTATCCAAGAGTTTTGCACTTTATATGGTAAGGCAATACTCACTAACTAATATGAAATACAAGGTAAACATTAAAGTTGAACTGATGAAGAACGTGGACATATTCGACTTAAGGACGGATACATATTCCAAGTACAGAAAAATCTACAGTAGAGCAAGTAGTAATCATGTGAGGTAACAGTATAGTATAACACAATGGGAGTGATAACCAAGGAAAGAAATATATGAACATGTGACAAGATGACATATCTATAAACAAATAAGGCAAGTTGCCATTATATTGGCAGATTGTATGACGTGTAATATAGGAAAATCCGTGTATGGCGTACTTTTACGATGAAAAAATATGAAACACATTCTTGGTAAAGTAAGCATGTATATGTAGTAACAAACTAATATTACAGTACCCACTTCTATGCTCTACGGAGTAGGAGCTGCAATTATGGACCAATCACTACGAAGGACACTTAGAAACATTACATTTTTTAATGTAAGTGTTTGGTTAATTCCAAAGAAATAGGAAATTTAATAGTCTTACATGCCTCAATTTCAATTCGTATAGCTTACAAAGTATCAACCTGTCATTTAACGTCATTGTCTTCATCTACAACAACCAATCATTAAGGCTAATAATATAAACTTCCCAACCAACTCGGGATATTTTATCTCATGAAAACAGTAGCCATACCTTAATCTTTCTAATTGTTTGTTTCCTTGCACAAATTGTAACAACCCTAAAAATGAATAAGATCAAGACTTAGGGTGTCAATAGTGCTTGCAATTAAACCAAGGTTCACACGGATTGATATGCGTAGAACCAGACCTTAGAACCCTTACTATGATCAGGTAAACCAACTTGTGGAGTTAGTTGGGCTTGTAAAGGTTGGAACCAACCAATTAAGACTCGCAAAAACGAAGATTTAATCGAAGGACTCTGTACGAGACTTAAAAGTGAAATTTTATGTTTCGACGGTCCAGGCGTAAAATGGTCATTTCCAGGCCAAGGGTAATATTATAATTACCCATAGGAATTAATAAATTAATTTAATGAAAAGAGCTTTCCAAATTTGGGGAGACTCAGAGTGATCCATTTTGAAAATGGGTTGCAACTCGTGTTCGAGACCCACTAGGAGAAAGGAATTGATGATTTAATCATCAAATAAAATCTATTCAGGGTAAAATGGTCCTTTAATGTATTAATTAAAATAAATAAGATTTTTCTAAAGTTAATTAAATCCTACTTTGACTAAGTCTTTAATTTAGTCTCCTAATACTAATAACTCTCTCTCTCTCACACGTTTCTCCACTCTCTCTCACGTTCTGAATTGTCTCTCTCATTGTATTCTGCCAAACATAACAAAAACCAGAAAATACATCAAGAGTTCTTCACACTTGAAGAATTCAGAAGAATTTTTGAGTAAAAGACAAAGTAATCAAAACGTCAACGCTAAGAGACGGTTCGTCGAGTGGGGTGTGAGTTGAAGTGAATATGGCGTGGTTTGGCGGAGTTTCCGGGCAGCAACTTCACACTTGAACAACATTAAAAGGAATGAGTTTCTCTCCTGGAATTGTTTCTCCAAGAGTACATACCTTCGAACGTTTCTCAAGCTCTTGAAAACTAAGGTTGTTCCCTTTTGTATGTCCTTGTCCTTAGCTCCCAAGCGAATTCGTAGGATGGGTATGTTTTGGTGCTACACATAGGCATGATTGACGTATTTATAATAAGTGTGAATATGTTTTATGTGAGGGAAATTACGAAAACGATATTCGAAGTGTAACCAAAAATTGGTGTTGTGTGTGCATCGTGGGCAGCGGCTTTAGCCACTATTTTGGGGTCGAATATGCATGTGTTTTTGGTGTATTTTATGTGTGTGCAATCTTGTGTTCATTATAATGAAGAATATTGGGTTGAATAACACTCTTTAGCTAAGTAAACTCATGAAAGAGGTGACTAAAAATGAGTGAAGAATGATAAGAAAATAATTTCCACATTGCATACTCTCCGATAAGGTTAAATTATGGGTTTTTAATAAGGGAAAAAAATAAGTGAGGTCAATGGGAATTGAACCCTAGACCTGAAATGTTTAGCAGGCTGAAAAATAAGAGAAAAACGTGAAGGAGCTAAGGGGAATCGAACCCCTTAGCTACTGGTTTTTTGAGGCAAAGAAAAAGGAAAATGGGGGCTAGGGGGATTTGATCCTACCTCATGTTTTCGCGAAAAAAATAAGGGAAATAAGGCTGGGGGGAATTTAACTCGCGACCTATGGGGAGGAGAAGGAGAAAATTAAGTAAACAAGTAAATGGGAGGCGTGAGATTCGAACCCACGACCTCCAAGTACGCGCGAAGGGAGAGAAAATAATGAAAAAAGAAAATGCAAGGTGTTGGGATAGAACCCACGACCTCAGCGCTGAATGGAGAGTCGAAATAACATGGAAACAAAGTGAGGCTGTAGGGATTTGATCCCACAACCTCACTGGCACTCGCTAATTTAAAAAACATAAAGATAGAGGGGATGTGGGGGTTCGAACCCACCACCTCACAGCCTCCTCAGCAAAATTTTAAAAAAAAAATAAGGGGGGGGGGTTTGAATCCACAACCACTCTATTGTACCGAATTTAACTCTTTAAATCAAAGGGGTTGTGGGGGCTCGAACCCCTAACCATTCGGTTATCTAAGAGTGAAATAAAATAGAAAATTAATCCTTTAATGTAAATGTTGAGATTTAATTTATAGTCTAATGTTATGAATATTAGAAATAAAATTAATGAAAAATATAAATGATATCTAAGTGATCCAAGATTTGGGTTCCGTTGTCCAAATCTCTGCATTGATGCATAAGTCATACGTGTGTAAAATATCGAAGAAAATGCCATTTTCTTAGATGATAAATTAAGATTTTGGCATATTTATACAAGATGCATAAGTCTTGTACTACATAATCATAGGAAAGTAATAATGACTTAGCAAACTACGAATGAAGCCCTATTGCTGGTATGTATAGACACATAAGTCTAACATACGTTCAAAAATTAGTGGACCTAAGAAGTATGTAATGAAATGATGAACCCTAGGAGGGTTAATTGTGAGTGTAAGATACACGAAGTGGCCAAGTGCATTGGAATATGATGAGATAAATTATGAAATTATTTAATAAGCATTCACGCTATAATAGGTGAGTAACTATGAAAAGCAAAGATGCTAATAATTAAGAATGTGGTGACAACATGACATGAGGCTAATGAATATGATTAGAGCAATCTCAAGTGAGCCTAATGTTACCAATATGTACTTACCACGGAGAGCGTATCATAATGAAGCGACCGGTCTCTATCAACATTCTAATGAAGGTATTGAGCTTAATACACTTAACACTAATGATGAGATGACATATCATCTAATGCGCTATATTATCCTCATATTAGAAGTCAACTTCCAAGATGTATGAGTTAAACGTAATGGAAGTTTATACTGAGCACCGATAGGCTAGCTATGGCGGTGATGCCTTTTTTTGAGAAGGGCGAAGGTTCACGTAACTCTCATGAGATGAGACTGTTGGGCTTGTCGGGTATGGGTTTCCATACATCTCCTAGTCTTTGAACCTATACTGCCAATATAGGAGATGGCGGGATAAAATTACCCATGTAGGCTAGCATGTTTATTGGGTAACTTTGGCCGGTGATTCCACCCATTTTCAGTGTGGGGGAGACACTGGATTTCATGATGCTCACATGATCTATGTCGGTTAAAGTTAAAGTTCACAATGAATGAATGAGGCCAGCTTTAAATGAAGCATATAATGAAATGAATAATACCAAAGGTGTTAGGATAGGATAATCAAGAGGTAAGGTATACTCGGGTAATGACATTAGATTATTCCTAATCATTGTACAGCAAACCCGATGGATGTCTTAAACTACATCCTAGGTATAGCTGGTGTTCACACACTCCTATGAATTAAATGAAATGAAGTACGTATGAATGAATGAAGCAGACTCTGTGTTTGTTAATGAAGACTCCCTAGTTTAGGTCTCATATGTTGGGCCCTCATTTTGGAATGTCTTAATGTAAAGTCCATGATTCCCAAGTCTCATGGCATATGAATGTATGATATGAAAGAAGCAAGGTGCTATATTTTATGTGCTATGATATCTGCTATATGAAGATGTTATATGTTGTGTATGGTGATTTTATTATGACCTGACTAGCATTACGATGTGAAGTGGTAGTGTCATTCGGGGACAAATGTTCCTAAAGGGGGATAATGTAACAACCTAAAAATGAATAGGATCAAGACACATGGTGTCAAGAATGCTTGTGATTAAACCAAGGTTCACACGGATTGATACGCGTAGAACCAGACTTTAGAACCTTTACAACAATCAAGGCAACTAACTTGGGGAGTTATTTGGGCTTGTAAAGGTTGGAACCAACCAAGTAAGGCTCGCGAAAACGAAGATTTAAGCGAAGGAGTCTTTACCGAACATACAAGAAGAAATTTTATGTTTTGAGGGTCCAGGGGTAAAATGGTCATTTCCAGGCCAAGGGTAATATTTTAATTACCCTTAGGAATAAATTAATTAATTAATTAAATTAAAAGAGTGTTTCAAATTTTGGGTGACTTAGAGTGATCCATTTCGCAAAGGCGTTGCAACTCGTGTTCGAGCCCCACTAGGAGCAAGGAATTGATGATTTAATCATTAATTAAAATGTATTCATTAAGGCTAAAATGATCCTTTCATGTATTAATAGAAATAAATCAGATTTATATTAAGTTAATTAAATTCTATTTGGACTAAGTCTTGAATATCGTCTCCTAATCGTAATAACTCTCTCTCCCTCACGTTTCTCAACTCTCTCTCACGTTCTCAATCTCTCTCTCACATTATTCTGCCAAACACAACAAAAACTAGAAAATATATCAAGAGTTCTTCACACTTGAAGAACTCAAAAGAATTTTTAATTAAAAGACAATGTAATTCAAACGTCAAGGCTAAGAGAGGTTTGTTGAGTGGGGTGTATGTTGAAGTTAATTGGGCTTTGTTTGGAGGATTTTCCGGGAAGCAGATTCACACTTGAACAACATCAAAAGGTTTGAGTTTCTCTCTTCGAATTCTTTATCAAAGAGTATCCTTCAAACGTTTCTCAAGCTCTTTAAAACTATGGTTGTTCCCCTTTGTATGTCCTTGTCCTTAGCTCCCTAACGAATTTGTAGGATGGGTATGTTGTACTTCTAGACATAGGCATCATCGACGTATTTATATTAAGTGTGAACATGTTTTATGTGAGGGAAATTACGAAAACGATATTCGAAGTGTAACCAAAAATTGGTGTTGTGTGTGCATCGTGGGCAGTGGCTTTAGCCACTATTTTGGGTCGAATATTCATGTGTCTTTGGTTTATTTTATGTTTGTATTGTGTTTGCAATGTGGTGTTCATTATAATGAATAATGTTGGGTTGAATAACACTCTTTTAGCTAAGTAAACTCATGAAAGTGGTGACTAAAAATGAGTGAAGAATAATAAGAAAAAAAATTCCAGATTGCATACTCTCCCATAAGGTTAAATTATGGGTTTTTAAAAAGGAAAATAAATAAATGAGGTCAATGGGAATTGAACACAAGACCTTACATCTTGAAAAGGCTGAAAAATGAGAGAAAAACGTGAAGGAGCTAAGGGGAATCGAACCCCTTAGCTACTGGTTTCGTGAGGCAAAGAAAAAGGAAAATTGGGGCTGGGGGGAATTCGATCCTAGCTCTTGTTTTCGAGAAAATATAATGGAAATGCGGCTAGGGGGAATCGAACTCACAACCTATGGGAAGAACGAGAAAAATTAAGTAAACAAGTAAAGGGGAGGCGTGGGATTCGAACCTATGACCTCCCGGTACGCGCGAAGAAAGATGAAATAATGAAAAAAATAAAATGTGAGGCGTGCGGATCAAACCCACGACCTTAGCGCTAAAGTGAGAGGCGAAATAACAAGGACATAAAGTGAGGCTGTGGAGATTCAATCCCACAACCTCACTGCCACTCGCCCATTTAAATAAAATAAAGATAAAGGTGTTGTGGGGGTTCGAACCCACCACCTCACAGCCTCCTCAGCGAAATTTAAAACAAAATAAGGGAAGGCTGTGGGGGTTCGAACCTACAACCTCCCTATTGTAGAGAATTTAACTATAAATGGGGGCTCGAACTCCTAACAATTCTTTTATCTAAGAGTGAAGTTAAAATAGAAAATTAATCCTTCACTTTAAATGTTGAGATTTAATTTAGAGTCTAATCTTATGATATACATGATATCCAAGTGATCTAATATTTGGGTTCCCTTGCCCATATTTCCCTATTGATGCATAAGTCATATGTGAGTAAAATATCACTTAGAACACTATGAATGACGCCCCATGGCTGCTATATATACAAGCATAAGTCCAACATACGTTCAAAAATAAGTGGACCTAAGATGTATGTAACTAAATGATGAACCCTAGGAGGGTTAGGAATAAGTGTAAGATATACTAAGTGGACAAGTGCATTGGCATAAGATGAGATAAGCTATGAAATGATGAAATAAGCATTCACGTAATAAGAGGTGAGTAACTATGAAAAATAGAGGTGCTAATAATGAAGAATGTGCTGACAACATGACATGAGGCTAATGAATATGATGAGAGCAATCTCAAGTGAGCCTAAATAAATGTTACCAATACATACTCACCAAGGAGAGTGTAAAATAATGAAGAGACCATTCTCAATGAATACTCTAATGAAGGTATTGATCTTAACACACTTAATACTAATGATGAGATGAGATATCATCTAATGAGCTATATTGTCCTCATATTAGAAGTCAACTTCCAAGATGTATGAGTTGAACATAATGGAACTTCATACTGAGCATCGATAGACTAGCTATGAGCGGTGATGCCTTATTTTTGGAAGGGTGAATGTTCACATAACTCTCATGAGATGAAACTGTCCGGCTTGCCGGGTATGGGTCTCCATACATCTCCTACTCTTTGAAACTATACTGCCAATATAGGGATCAGACGGGGTTAAATTTTCCATGTACACTAGCATGTTTATGGGGTCACTTTGGCCGGTGATTACACCTATTTTTTGTGTGGGGGAGACACTGGATTTCATGATGCTCATATGATCTATGTCGGTTAAAGTTAAAGTTCCCAATGAATAAATGAGGTCAGCCTCAAATGAAGCATATAATGAAATGAATGATACCAAAGGTGTTAGCATAGGATAATATTTAGGTGAGATAGACTCAGGTAATGACATTAGGTTATTCCCGTTCATTGCACAACGAACCCGATGAAAGTCTTAAACTACATCCTAGGTATAGGAGGTTTTCACACTGGCCTATGAATGAAATGAGATGAAGTACGTATGAATGAAATAAGTAGACTCTGTATTTGGTAATGAATACTCCCTTGTTGAGGTCCCATATGTTTGGCCCTCATTTTGGAAAGTCTTAATGCCAAGTCCTTAATTCCCAAGTCTCATGGCATATGAATGAATAATATGAGAGAAGTAAGGTGCTATATGTTATGTGATACGATATGTGTTATATGAAGATGTTATATGCTATGTGCAATATGATATTTATAATAATGCGTGTTAATCTCATGGCATGACCTTCCTAACCCAATCTGGAAAGTTCACTAACTTTTCTAATCTCAATTTTGCAAGTCTACTGACTTGACTTCAAAACATCATGTCGTTAGGAAAGAGCTGTTCTTTCTCATGCATGTCCTTGGTGTGTGCTTGCATATACGCATACTTAGTACAAGTGTGTACTAACCCTATAAATGTATACTATTTTGTGCACACACATGTGGTCGATAGAGTTGCAAGATCTTAGTTGTAGCTATCCGGACGTCAGCATTCATCCGGAGTTTGATAGTTCCTCATACCTTCGATGATGCTACTGTTTTATATTATGGCGTTGCTGTAGAGTTGAGATAGTAGAGCATATTCCACTAGCGTTTCTTTCCTGTTTTGATTCAGACTTTGTATTTGGCCATTTGGCAACTATACAATTAAGACTTAATGAACTATTTCTTTCACTTGTTTATTTTTTAATTTTAGATGGTTGATGATGAACAATTATAAAATTTGAAGAATGTTTAGCAAGCATTTTTAAAGAACAAAAAGCTTCAAATTTTCTGCTAAAATTAAGCTATGTGAAGCAAGTATGACGTAAGTAGACTTGTTTGCGACCTAAGAAAGGTCAACGATGCCGGTCTCGTCTGCGGTCTAGATTCTAGTCGTGACAAAGTTTGTATCAAAGTAATAGGTTAAATTTTGATAATAATGAGTGCACATCAACCACATTAAGTAGTTTCTAAGTCATGGTAGTGAAGTGCACCACTCTCCTGAATTACGGACTACATGATGCATAGGAAAATTTCCCTTTTAATTTTATCGTGCTTTTCCTAATGTCTGAGTTCTTGGTGTTATGAGCGTGTATAACATCAAACCCTATTGTTTTTCAGAGAATAAACCCTAGGAAGGCTATTGTTCAGATGAGGAGGGGGCAGCTGTTGGGGGCAATAAAGTTCCACCCCAGGCCCTAGCTGAAGGAGTGGCATGCCGGTTAACCCAGCTGGGTTGACCGATGTTGAGGTGAGGGCATCTTTAGCCCAGGTGGCACCGACCATCACGATTCAGGCTCAGGCTATGGTTGCGTCATGTAAACAGGTAGGATGTTCAGAGGGAGAACCCACCGATTTGCAGTATGGCTGATAGACTGTGAGATTTCACAATGATAGCCCTCCAATATTCACAGGGTCTAAGACATTGAAGGATCCTCAAGAGTTTGTAGAAGAGGATCATAAGATCCTGGTGGCTTTCGGGGCAACTGATATTGAGAAGGTTAAGTTGTCTTCCTATCAGCTCAAGGATGTTGCACAGACTAGGTGCAAGATGTGGCAAGATAGTCGTCTCTTAGGTGGAGTGTCAGTCACATGGGATCATTTCAAGACAAAATTTTTGGAGAGATAGAATTTCCGAAATAAAAGTAGGAGTTTATTAACATGTATTTCATACTAGGTTTACCAAGGTCTAGCAAGCAACGTGATTCTATTTGGGTGATTCATGGTAGAATGACAAAGTCAACTCAATTTTTGCTATTTTTGTCACCATTATTTCAGACAGATATTCACTTTTAACTACACAATTTTGGAAATTATTCCAAAAAATTTTCGGTTCAAAAGTTAACTTAATAGTTCCTTTAATGCTTAAAAAAGTGGCCTAGCAGACCGCACTATTAACACCTTCTAGGATATGTTGATGGCTTGCATGATTTATTTCAAAGGTAATTGGGATGATCACTTACGTATTATTGAATTTGCTTACAACAATACTTACCACTGTATTATATAAATGACTCCTTATGAGGCTCTTTATGGAAGAAGATATAGATCTCATATTAGATGTTTTGAAGTTGGTAAAGCAGGGTTGATAGGGTCACATTTAGATCATCAAGCTATAGATATGGTTAAACTGATTGAAGAGAGGTTGAGAATTTCACAGAGTCATAAGAAATCCTACATGTAAGTTAGAATAATGGAGTTAGAATTTTAAGCAAATGATTGGGTGTACTTCAAATTTTCGTCCATCAAAAGAAGTTGTAAGATTTTTTAAGAAGGAGAAGCTTAGTACACAGTATATCGGCCCTTACATAATATTAAAAATTGTAGATGATGTATCTTATGATTTGGAGCTACCACAAAACGTAGCCGCAGTTCATCCGATATTTCACATCTCGATGTTGAAGAAGTTAATGGGCGATTGTTCATTAACCAAACCAACTAAAGATATTGGGTCAATGATAATTTTTCTTACGAGGAGATTCTTGTCCATATTCTAGATTGCAAAGTTTTCAAGTTAAATTCTAAGGAAGTAACATCAATTAATGTTTTTTTTGAGTAATCAGTTTGTTGAGAAAGCTACATAGGAAGCAGATGAAGATATGAAGCAGAGATATCCATATCTATTTGAAGCCAGATATGTTCCAGATCAAGGTACTTATTCTCTTTTAGTACTCTATAATTTGTATATATGATGTGTTAGATTTTCTTGTTGGGAGTTTGAACTGAATTATTTATGTTATACACTTAGCCTAAAAAGAGTAATCTAATTCTGGGATGAATGCTCTAAAGGGATAGATACTGTAACATCTTGCAAATTGAAATAACAAGGAAGAAGTTATGAAATAGAAATAACCTTTTTTTGTAAATTATATAGAAATCTGAAAATTTGTGAAGTATGTTAAACTGTGTTTTTGGTTAATTTAAATGACAATAAATCCTAGATCAGGATGATTTAGATGAGTTTCAAAATATCGTAGGAAATATCTTGGAATAATTTTTCCAACACCACCGAGTTTGTGCAATTTTGAGTTCGTATGAGTGATATATGCCTATTTGAAGTTGGTCTATTCAAATAATTAAAGACTAATCGGGATTTCTAAAGGGTATTTAAGGTTTTTTTTACCCAATTATTATAATCTATTTTGATGAGTGTAATTGGGGTCAAAGAAGATTTTAGACAGTTTAGAAAAGTCTATGTTTATGCTAGGTCTTGAAGAAAAGAGAAAATAGGAGAAACAAGAAAAAAAACATAAGGCAAGAACGTTCGAGTTTGTATGGTGGATTCCCCAAGGATTCAATTTTATGAAGTATGTGAGATCAAATTTCATTGGGTTGGTTCACCTGTGCGCCAATCATTATTCAATTCAGTAAAGTATAAGATTTGAAATTAAATCCTTTGAGTTCTTGATTAAATTCTTTTTAATTATTGTGGGATGTATTGTTGAATTTTTCTTGGCATTTGATTCATATTTTTAGTGAAATTTTGAGTTGAATGTAGTATATATTGAGGGTATAACTCATTCCAATCATTTGGGAAAGGAACAATGTGAAATTAGAGAGTGTCGAGTTGAAAAAGGACGAAGCAATGTCGGGGAGTACCAGGGGAGTGTCCTGGGGAATCATCTCTCACATATACCCAAAACTGGGTGTCTGAATTTTGGGCTATTAGTCTCTACGAAAGCCAAAGCACCCCACCCTTGTCTTTGAATTTCAAGGGTTTGCCTCTTGCGCCTCTCAGCGTGCCACGGATGACAATTCTTATTGTTATTCTTCCATATTTTCATACTAGTTCCATTGTATCATGCCTATGTTTTCTAGTTGATTACAACTTTCTAAGGTGCATGTTTACATGTTTAAATCATCCATAAACATGAGATCATGAACCTTTAATCCATAATTTAATTCAAGGAAAGTTAAGTGTCATGTCTAGAAGTTAATAAGTAAGTCAAGTGAAGTTCAATATTTTTTCAAAAGACATTTGCAAACAATTTAACCTTGTCTTAGGAGTGAAGTTTCGAGTTGACTTAAGAGTTAAGTGTGAAGTTCATTTCTTAAAAGATTACACCGGAATAATATATTCCCAAAAGTTAGAAATGTTTTCAAATTTGAGCAAGAAAGGCAACATCGGTTCTAAGAGAGTTTTTAAGCTAAGTTTTTTGTAATTATGTCAGACCAAAGAAAGAAGATTATTTTAAAAACATATGAGCTAAGTAAATTTTGGGATTAGTATTAAGTAGAGAGATGGGGACGCACGTTGATATGAATCAAGACTCTATAAACCATGTAACCAGTATGGGTAGTAAATGATCATATTTTATAGATGATTCATTGGTGCTTTTTAGCATAAACTAGTGGATCCACTTAGTTAAGTCGTCCAATATGACAGAAATGTGTAAGATAGTTTTTAAAGTGTTGGCAACTCCCATAAAAACTATATTACTTTATTACATGAGTGAGGTTGAGTATGTTATTGAATTTTTTAATTAACTATGTTTCTTTCTACTATTATTAAAGTTTTCTATACATTGCATGTGTTTTATTTCTTCTTTTTAAGTTATGTTTTTCACAAGTACAGTAATGTCACGATATGTCTTTGTTTCAGATTCCATTCAAGTTTGTGTTATGTTTAGTATTCCCCTCACATAATCGTACATTCAATAAACTGATGTCATTTGGTTAAACACAGGTAAGCAGGATCATCATCCATGGTCGCGTTGATTCAGTTAATAACTCATAGTTAGTTGGTGTATCTCCTTTCTTTCAAGAGGGATCATGTTATTGATTCTTTTAGTGTTTTAGTTTTTAGGATTATTGGAGGTCTTGTCAGTACATTACTTTTGTATTGAGGCTTGATATACCTTTAGTTATAGTTCTTCAGTCTTTTCATTTTCATTATCTTACGTGGAGACTAGAGTTTGCCTAATTGGCTAGTTGAATTTTTTCTTTATCACATTCTAATTTCTATATAAGCTAGCTTTGATATGTTAAATCTTTTATTGAGTGAGTCAAGACAATGATTCCCTTGGGGCCAATAATGGTTCTCGAGTGACAATCCCACCTAGGGTGTACGCTCAGGGCGTCGCGATTCTAAAATTAGTTGGTTGTAGAGGATGCTATTAGAATTGTACATCGAATGGAAGGATCAATCATATTGTATGGCGAAAACACTAGTGCAATCAGAATAGCAACAAACCCCGCCCATTATCAAAATGTCAAGAACATAGATTTAAATTAGAGAACATGTTGAAGATTGGAGTATTAGCCTGAAGTATATATCCTCTAAAGATCAACTGGATGATTTATTTAAAAATGCCATTTCAAAAAACAGACACAATTATTTGTTGTCCAATCTCATATTTTGTAATTCACAACATTAGTTTTAGGGAGGGTGTTGTCTATATCTTATTTATCAACACCAGATTAGGAATTTCCCAATATGGATGACGGTCATTTTCTTGAAATCAGTAGATAATAAGGACTCTAATAACTTTTACAATTATCTTGTAAATCCTAGTTTTTATAATTAATAAAATAGATCACACTTCTTTTATCCTGAAATGTTTTTGGGTGTAAATCGTTATTCAACATTGCAGATATTTCATATCTAAATATTGAAGTGGCAAAGGATGTTTACTACAGGACAATATATCAACAACTCACCTTAGTAAAAGAGATATCATGGGATTTGGCAAAATGTTTAAAGTGGTCTATTGATGATTAACCATACCATAATAACCTTGATTCCAAAGGTTAAAAATCCAATTTATTTCAAGGAATATAGGTCTATTTGTTCCTAAACAACCTTGTAAAAGTTATTTATAAATAAATAACAACTAGATTCAAGAAAATTGTTCAAAATTGGTTGGAGAATCTCATGTAAGCTTCATTTCTGGTAGGAGCATACTCGCCAATGTTATAGTGGCACATGAATTGGTTAAAGGTTATTACGACGAAGGATTCTCACCTTGATGCCTTATTAAGATTGATATCAGGGAAGCCTATGAATCACTCAACTGGAATTTAATTAAAATTGCATTGCTGGAGTTTGGTTTCCCAATCAAATTTGTTAATTTCTAAATGGAGTGTGTTACGACTATAAACTACTCTTTATTGATGAATGGTAGTCTCACTGAAAAATTCCAAGGATCTAATGGTCAAAGGCAAGGCGACCTCATGTCCCCGTACTAATTTTTATCAGCAATGGAATACATTAGCAGACTCCTGAAACAACTCCAACTGAACCCAAACTTTAATTTCTTTCCTAACTGCATCAAAGTTAATGTTATACATATTTGTTTTGCTGATGATCTTATAATATTCAATAGAGCTGATAAAACCTCTTTTTAATTAATAGCACTAAAAACATTCTATTAATTTTTGGACGTTTTGTGGTTGCAGGACAATTTTTACAGAAGCTCAATATATATCACTGAAGTATCCCAATAATGGAAAAATCAACTCTTATATGAAATGCACTTGACTTGGAGAAATTTCTTTAAAATATCTTGAGTTCCCTTGTCCTCATGGAATATCACTATATTGCAATGCATGCCACTAGTGGAGAGACGACCACAACGATTAAATTTTTTACAACAAAGTTTATATATTATGGTGGTTGAATTCAACTGATGAAAAGTGTGATATTCAAAATGAAGACGTATTAGTCTTCAGTGTTCCTCCTACCGAAGAAAGTGGTCTAATTGGCTACTAGTATTTGTCATACTTTCTTATGGACGCAGATCACTTAAAGAGCTTTGATGTCTTAGGAAAGCTTTTGTAGGCCAAAATATTTTGGAGGCTTGGGTTTGTTAAACTATAACCTATGCCACAAGGAAGCTATATGTAAAGTCTTATGTGTCCTGGATATAAAGAAAGACAATTTATATGTTTATTGGATTAACAACTTCTACATCAAGAACAGATCTCTGGATAAGTCAATAATTCTTAAACAAGAATGTTGGCTTGTTAGAAATATCCATGAGGCTCGAAAATGGTTAACAAATATGAATATGGTTGATGACATATAAAAGTATTCACAGAAAGGGGGGCTCAGTATCAAGTAAATGTAAAAGTTATTCCAACCACGATTCCGAAAAGTTCCATAGAAGTTCCTCACATTATCAAAAGGTATGTTTCAAAGACATCAACTTATATTATGGATCAACGTCTATCAAAGACTTTCAACAGTTCACAGATTAAGAAAATGGAGTTTATTGTTCCTACTAGTGATGTACTTGTAACACATTCTCAACAAAATTACTCAGTGATTTTCTTTTCGAGTGTGGATGTTATACAAGGGTATGGTTTTCACTCTTGACATGGATGAAAGTTCCTAGAGAAAGAGGAAGCTGGGAAGATGAACTATAGTGGATACCGAATAGAGCGCATAGAAGTGGACAAGTCGAAGAATTATTGGGTTGTTTATATTCAACAAATATCTATCACATTTGGAGTGAAAGGTATTTAAGGAGATTCTCACGACAATGAACCTGTTCCGAATAGATTGAATGAATTTTTCCTTTAATATCATATTAGAGGACGTTTCCTACAGAAGTGGCAACCAATTCTTGATCAATTAAATACTTATCTGTGCCTAGACTTATTTCTATAATTATTTAGTATCGATATATATGGTGATGTACTGAGCAATAGTTCAGGATTATAAAACAAACTAGTGTTGTACGTGTGCTATTTGGTTGAATAAAAGTATCAACAGTTTAACATAAAAAATGAATTACCTTCAAAACAATAGATTCATCATATCTAGTTTTCCCCTAGGTTCCATAATCCTTTCATGTAAAAAATATATGATTCCTCAAAATATGTATTGACTACTTTCAGTTTAACAACATCACAATTAAGAATAAGTTTATCATTCCATAATTGACAACATGTTGATCTAGCTTCAAGGTGCCACGAGCATATTTATGATTGATCTTATATATAGGTATCATCAGTTGAAGATTAGAGAGTGTGACATTTCAAAGGCAGCTTTTGAAAATCGGTATGGTCTAATGTGCTTGATTGTGGAAAAAGAATTTGTAAATTGGGTCAATTTTTGGGGATTGTACTCTTCTGTTAAAAATCTATGTACAAGTAACTTCTATGTCTAGGATATTATTTACTATAATATCCCTTACATCAGTTGTGACTTTTCGATAAGTTGTCACTCTTTTTGAAGGATTTTGATTTTTCGACGAGTTGTGACTTTATGAAAGAGTTGTTACTTTTTCGACGAGTTACGGCTTTTCCTGTAAGTTGGGACTTTTTGAAAAGGTCATGAATTTTTAGATAAATCATAAAAAAAATAACTTTCATACCATTTGACTATAAATAGAGGGGTTTCGTCTCATTTTTCAACCACAATTTTTTTAATCTTCTACTCTTCTTCTTCTTGCATTGTAACTTTTTTTGTGACTTATTATCATTGAGTGAGTTCGATATTTTGCGGAATATGACATACCACTTATTGTGATGAAGTAAGTTGTTTTATCCAAGAGAGTCTATATCCCATAACGTCGACTACTTCAGGAAAAGGACTTTAGTGATATCATATAAAAAATTGTTTACTATATCATATTGTGTGTAATGTTCAAATATATTGCGTTAACATGATGTAGCCTACATTCATTTTTTTGTTAACAATTTCTCCTGTGATAACATATATGTTTCTAAATATCTTTTCAAAAATTTGCTTAACCGTCACGATTTTTTTTTGCTCGATACAAAATAATGACTTTATTTATCATAATCCTAATCATGTTGTCTAGACTCTCGTTATGTTTTCTTCAATATAGTTATTATTATATAAACATTGAAAGATTAGTAACCTAGTCATCATTCCGAATTTATTTAGTAAAAACATTTACACTTTAAAATATTGATTCAAAATGTCAATATTTTAAAACTAATTTATATCCAAATACTATTATTTGTCTTTCCATTTATTTCTCAAAACAGTCCAACATTAAATATATTAACTACCCATTTAGACTTCATCTAGTTTTTAATACCATTAAATTTATTTCAATTTTTAATATTTTCAATTTTCTTGCGCTTTTTCCATTTTCACCATTATTCTCTTTCATTGTTGAAGAAGAACTAATTATTCAAGTTAATACCAATTTATTCAGATCATCGATTAATTCAAGAAATCTCTCAATACATAAAGATATTTTTCGAAATAATCATTTGTTTTGCGAGATTTCATGAGAGTTTTTCCCAAATAAAAAATTATGTTTAATTTTGGATTGTTTATTACAGATTTTTCGTCGTTTTTTCTATTTATATATGAGTTTGTTAACATACTCATAAAATATTTATGCATTTCGGAATTTTAGTATTTGGTACAGTATTTTTAATGATTCTGTATTCATATTTGAGATTTAGTAGATTGGAATTTGTAGTAATCCACATAAGCAATCATACATAATATATTGTATGATTTTTTTCGTTTTGTATATCCATATTTAACAATTTTGAATTTTTCTTATCAGGTTATCAATTCACAAATAAACATAGATTCAGATTTGGATTTAGTGAAAATAAATATAACAGACGAAGAAGAAAGAGAGAGTCAAAGAAGAAGGTTGCGAAATTGTATTCATATCGGAATAATATTCATATTAATTTTTTTTTGTCAATTATTTTTTTTTTACTCATCATTTGTATTTTTATGAAGAACGTTGTATTTCTTTTATATTTGTAGTCATTCAAACACGTATAGCATATGAATTTGTATTTCTTAAGCATATATGTATCGTATTTTTAAATGTCAATTTGTATTTTTTAGAATATTATATTCTGATTATATAATTTTCAATATGTATGTGATCTTATATGAATTTGTATTTCTTACACATATATGTATCCTATTTTCAACAGTTAATTTGTATTTTTTTAGAATATTGTATCCTGATTATATTATTTTACTATGTAAGCTATCTTTTTTCCAGAATTTTGTTTTCTTATTTCCTACATAATCAATTTATATTTATTTTTTAGAATATTATATCCTTCCTCAAAAGATTTATTATTTCCACCAAGTATGCTATTTTTCTCCCAAAATATTGTACCCTTTCATAAATCATATTAATATATATTGAGATACGTGTATATATACACATAAATGTAAAAAATATTGGCATACAATTATATTGAAAACTTAACAAAGAAAAATTGATCTAATAGAATGAAAAAAAGATTTTTTTTTTTGAAATTGTAAATGATGAGAATTTTAAGTGATATGTTCATTTTCTAAAATGTTATCTCGCTTTTTCATCATACTATTTTTTGGTATTTTATATATTATCATTCAATATTCTAAATAAAAACTATAATAAATAGAAATACAAATAAAATACATATAGAAATGAACAGGAAATACAAGATTTTAGAAGAAACAAAGAGATACACATCAAAAATATATGAAACAAATATGTTTCTTAAGTAACTACATTTTCATTTGGAATACCTATTGGAATGAATACAAACTACTAAAAAAAGCTTATCATTCAAGAGAGGGAAAAAAATGTTTGAGTTTTATTTGAAAATGTAACTGATGAGAAAATTAAGTGATCTTTACTTTTTTTAAAAAAAAAATCTCTCACTTGATTTTCTCCCTTTTTTAACTAAATAATTGTATTATTTAAATAAAAATAAATTATAAAAACATAAATAAGATGCATAAAAAATTAAAATTTTGACATTTACTAAATATTAAAATTGTTGCTAATGAGCCCTCTTAAATGTTAAAATATTGACATTTTGAAAAATTTCCCTATAAGCATTGCCTTTTAGTTTACTTATTACAGATTTCTTACATTTAATTTTATAGACTAAGAAAGGATAATATGACTACTTATAACTCCAATTTAAGGTTCTATTAGTGTAATTTTTATTATTTCTTTAATAGTTAACTTTATTAAATAAAAATTTTCATTCATGAATATAGAATTCTTTTAGCAAAACATCCGGTTTGATGACAAGAATATACAAAGTAAATATTCTATGTACGGTAATATTAGTAAACTAAGACTTATTACATGATTGAATTTCATCAAATTGAAAAAATATATACATTATTGGATTTAAGAAATCAAATTTTGAACTGACCATCGTCATAGGTTTGTGAGAATAATATATATATATATATATATATATATATATATATATATATATATATATATATATATATATATATATATATATATATATATATATATATATATATATATATATATATATATATATATATATATATATATATATATATATATATATATATATATATATATATATATATATATATATATATATATATATATATGTATATATACATGTATATACATATATATATATATATATATGTATATATATATATATGTGTGTGTGTGTATGTATATGAAGATATATGTATTGGCTTCATTCTGCTTTATCTTCTATTTGTATATTTTTGTTTTTCTTTCGATTTGTTTCTAACCTTAATGTCACCCCCCAACACTAGGTGAGGCACAAATGTACTATATGAATACAAGTTTTATGTTTCACCTATGATAATAAGGTAAACTACAACTATGCATATATATTTACTAATGCGAAACTACATATACAACACATGTTTATTAACTAAACCGATACGTGTGACAAGTGAAACTATGAATACTTATGAAAATTTTAGAATGTCTACAAAGACTATAATAGGATCCACGACTGTACCACTAATAAATACACATAATAATAATTCATCAAAGCCCTGAATCAACCTGGAGCTCACCAACAACAATTGAGTATCAAGTGTTTCTATTGAGGAGATCTACTAGTTGAGTGAATTTACCTTCAACATGAAATGCAGCATCCCTAGTAAGGACTGTCAATATGAATGAATGTACAAAATATGTAAGGCATAACACAACCAAATATAAAATAAGAGATAAATGAAACCAAATACCAATTTATAAGGATTAGAAACCACCTTTACTTGTACTTGTGGAATCTTGTATGTTACATTCTTTTCTTTACATTTCTATACTTTATAATCTTATAAGACATACGATACAAATGACAAGATGATAAGAGGTATATGATTATGGCCCATGCTAGGCAGTTTTACCCCTTGGATGATGTCCTCAAAATTTCACAAATTGGAATGCACCCATGCTAGGTTTTCTCCCCTGGCTATCACCCTCTTACATCAATTGGATCAGCCCATGCTAGGCTTTCACCCCTGAGCTTCCACCCATAATTATACACATTGCTTCAATTAGATTCTTTTATATTTGAGAATTTTTTTTATGTTCATAACTCTTTTGAGATAGTTCTTTTGATGTTCATAACTTTTTTGTGATTGCGGTTTTGGTGGTCATAATCCTTTGTTTATCTCTGGAACTACGGACCAGTTGTACAAGACATATGAATATGGACACACGACAATAACAATGACAAGGGAAGCAAATGTGACATGAACGTGTAATACATAGGAGCTTATATGACTCACTAAGTATTTTGACATCTTAAATTGAAGCATATATCAAGTCTAGACATCTAACATTCATCCAAGTGGTTTTAACTCATTATGGTAGCCAAATACTCACTAACTAATATCAAATACAAGGTATACATAAAAGTGGAACAAAGGGAGAACGCGGTCAGATTTGATTTAAGAACGGATAAATATTCAAAGTAAGCATTGATAAATGTATAATAGACCGCGTAGTGATCATGTCAGGTAACATTATAGTCTAACACAATGGGAGTAATAACAAAGAAATGATACATATTAACATGTGACAAGTTCACATATCTATAAATGATTGAAGGAAGTTGGCATGATATATGAAGATTTCACCACGTGTAATCAAGGATTATTTTGATTTATATAATGGAAATATGTGACAGGGGTACTTTGATGATGAAACAAGATTAAACCTATGGTTGGTAATGTAAAAACATACATTTAGTAACAAAGTCATAATAGAGTACTCACTTTAATTCTCTAGGGAGTAGGAACTGCAAGTATGGATCAATCACTACCAAGGACACTTAGAAAGCTTACTTTTGTAATACCAGTGTCGGGTTCATGCCAAAGAAATAGGAAATCGAATAGCCTTACATACCTATTTTCCCAATTCCTATAGCTTAAAAAGTGTCAACATGTTCTTTAATGTCATCGTATTCATCTACAACAATGAATAATTAGGTCTACTATTAGAATCTTACCAATCAACTCGGGATATTTCAACTCATCAATAAAGTAGCTAGCCCATAATCTTTTTAATTGATTGTTTTCATTCACAAATTTTGTCCGTTATAGTTATTACACTAAACAACCTTCCCATGAAATGGGTAGTGAGTTTACCAAAATGTTAATTTAATGGTGCTTCACCATAGCTTATAAATATGCCTACAACTCTCCGCAATCATTATTTAAGTACCTCCATGACCTCCCATAAACAAGTCAATACAATAGTAGTCCTCAGCACTCAAAACTAATCAAAAAACCTGAATTTATGGTTTTAAATCACTATCGTATGAGTTGCAATAAACAAGTAAGTCTAGAACTCTCAAATAAACTAATAATTAAAGGTGGTATCCGCGCCCTTAACCCTGACTATCTAGATCATCATTCTCCTTCAATTACTGTTATTGTAACCTTCTTTTATTCTTTGTAAGAGGGTGGCAGAATCTTGGCTTCCAACACATATAGCTACCTCTAGTTCCCTCCCTTTGAGAACTATCCACTATTCTTGAAACAATAGAGGAGATAGGTGATCTTGTGGCTACTTGGAAGAAACAAAGTGACTATATTTAGAACCTTTATTGGGAAAATTGGGTGGCTGCTTCATCTTGAGACAGAGAAATATACGAACTTGAGAGCTTAAAAGTTGGATAAGAGGAAAATAAGTTATTTGTATCATATTTTTTGCCTTAATAGGTTCTCTTTTGCAAGATTTCTTATGTATAATTTGCAGCCAACATGTGTCTTTAATTTAGTCCACACATTTATGCAGGTAACACAAATACTTTTCCATTCAAATTAGTTCTTCTGGGCTTGAAATGATTGAGCCTTGGATGTCCATATTTCCCTTATTTTTTATTCAACTTGGGCCAGATATAGGCGGTGTACTTGACCCAATAACATGGTCAAATGAGTCTTAGTAGGTGATGCACCTTTTTTTCCTTTGACTGGTTGGTCAATAAGTCAAAGTAGGTGATGCACCTACTTGTCACATACTAGCTTAGTGATGTCAAGCAAGCACCTCAATATTTTATTGCATTTCTAGACCATAACACCTTTTACTTGACTGAAAACTTATAAGAATTATGTCATTTTCAACTCTAGATTCAAATATTACCTTATGATTTAAAGTTTAAATACTTCCATTGACGTCAACTTAATTGTGTGGCATCAAAATCTATGGGCAGTTTACTCTAAACCTATTTTATTGTCAGTAGTCACATAGGAAACCGAGTTCATAACTATACCACAAGGAAATTTATAAGCGTTGTATAGATAAAATAAGTACACGTAAAATACGGGGTTTTACATCCTCCCTCTTATGATCATTTGTCCTCGAATGATGGGTGAAGCTTATAGTTTTGTTCACCTTGGAATTTCTTTTTGACATTTGCGAGAGTTCCCATTATAAATTGGACTATCTAAAATTCATCGACAAACCTAAAACACATATAGACGAGTCTAGCATGAAGTCTTAATATATATGGTTCGTAAGATAAAAATATGACAAATTAAACATTTCTTGACCGCGTAATTCATGGAATATACAAAATTATAACTCATAAAGATAAGGACTATAATATACCTATATACAGTACATGCAAATGAAATATAAAATGAACAAATTCTAGTAAGATTTATGAAATATAAAATGAACATCTCTGATCCTTATGTTGATGTTTAGGATGAGGAGGAGTATTTAGGATCTGTACCATCTTCTATTACAAGTATCTTCTGTTACATCATAGGTGGAACCCATCGCTGGCCCCTTTAAATAGACGCCAATTTTCATTTACTTTATTCATTTTAGACACCTCATGTCATATTCAGTTATGTCATTTTGACACTTTTTGCTGACATTTTATAGAGAGTGTAATACACTCATTTTCCATTCATCATCTCCCAAAACTTGAACTCCTTTCATAGAGAAATAAATTTTGATAATTCTTAAAATTAAAAAATGAATGTGAACACATTGGACTCATAATATAATGATATAATAAAAGTTAAAAAGAATAAATGTGAAAACCCCTGCTATATCGTTATTCACTCATGGGTCACTTCTTTTTTGTTCTAAAAATCATTATATGATAATTATTTTCTAATTTATATGACACGTGTCTTTATTTAATTCGTCTTTTTTACACGTCATCAACGAGTGTATTACAAACACTTTAAATTAATTGATTGATAATTAAAAAAGTTTCAAAATGACACAACGGACCATGACATGGGGTGTCTAAAATGAACAAACCCCACTTAAGGTGTCTGGGTGAAAGTTGGTGCAAACTTTAAGGGGCTACCGATGGGTTCCGCCTACATTATATTCCTTCTATTATACTTCAATAGAGGATACACATTTTAAACTTAGCTTCGTGGCCTTATCAATCAAGAATAACCATAGTATCTCCCACAATCTTTGTATATGGAAAAGACACAAAAAATCATAAGCCTAACTGATCGGGGAACTACTTTCCCTTCTCTTTTACCTCCTAAGGCTTTCAAAGGCGAGTCTTATAAGAATGCATAGCTGTTAATATAAACTCTAAAGTGTTATGTTGCACCTTCTTATAAGGCATTATGCTAAGTTATTTATCTACTATTGTGATAAAATTTACATATATGCCCAACCTTTTCTAGTCATAGTCATCACTACATCATTATACAAGGAAACATTTTTCCAAAAAATTCAATTCTCAAATCAATAAGCACATAAGGGCATATAATAAGGATAAATAAGTCACATTCAGTATGAGATACTAGTAGACAAGCACAAAAGGGAGCACATAGTTCATTGGCATTAAGCTACATAAATATGTAGTGTACACACGAGGAATGTGATGCTTAAGTACTAAATCTATGAAATACAATATGTAAGCTAGTAGACTATAAGATATGTTTCTACATAAAAGAAAATGAACTACAGAACACAAATTACATTGGGCAAGTGTGTTATATTGTATGGATAGGTGGAGTAACATGCAATGAGTACACATATGAAATCTGAGAAAGTGAGCACATGACACATGGGTAAAAAAGCTATAAGGCATGTAATGCTCAATCAAGTAGGCTACGAGGCATGTAAAACATATAGAGGTGGTCGTATGATCAATTATGTTGCACTACCAACACAATATGAAAAACAGAAATGAGGAAAGTAGCCATTGCAATAAATAACATGTAGGGAAAATGTCCTACAAAAACTTATAACAATAAACAATTGTACTCCAAAGCTGACAACATTTACGTGGAAGTATTCTATGACGTTAGGACAACTTACATAGAACATGAAACATGTATAATTCTACAACAAACCATCTTTAAAACTAAGAGATATTTTCTAGAACAACTCTACCATAATAAGCGTAAACACACTGTCTTAAGAGTTAAGTCACGGGTGGGATACTTCTGCTCATATTCCTTACTCACCTCAAAATACATACAATTGATT
>CM064972.1:16948405-17054369 GCA_032847665.1 Solanum chilense
TTTACTTGTTGACAATTTGGACATTTGGCAACAAAATTGACGATGTCTCACTTCATTCTACTCCACCAAAAGTGTTGCTTTAGGTCACGGTACATCTTTGTTGCACCAGGGTGTATAGAATATCCGGAGCTATGAGCCTCTATAAGAATAGTGTGGATCAAATCATCAACACGGGGCACACATACCCTTCCCTTAATCCTCAAAACACCTTCCTCATCCATTATGGCCTCTTTAGCCTCTCCTTGCAACACCATATCCTGAATTCAGCTTAGTTTCTCATCATCAAACTATTTTCCCTTGATCTTGTCAAGAAAAGAAGATCACGCCTCCACACAAGCTAAAAATCCTCCCTTCTCATTTACTTCTTGCCTCATAAAGTCATTAGCCAAATTTTGGATTTCTCTAGCCAACGGGCGTCGAGAGACTTGCAAATGAGCTAGACTTCCCATGCTTCCTGCCTTTCTACTTAAGGCGTCTGCCACAACATTAGCCTTCCCTGGGTGATACAAGATGGTAACATCATAGTCCTTTAGTAGTTCCATCCATCTCCTCTGTCTCAAATTCAAATCTTTCTGAGTAAAGACATACTGTAGGCTACGATGATCCGTATAGACTTCACACTTAACCCCATATAAATAGTGCCTCCATTGCTTTAATTCAAATACTACCGCAACCAACTCCAAATCATGGGTCGGATAGTTACGTTCATGCACCTTTAATTGCCTCGAAGCATAAGCAATTACATTCTTCTCTTGCATTAGCACTGCACCCAAACCAGAATAGGATGCATCACAGTAAACGATGAAATTCTTACCCTCTACCGGCAAGTTAAGAATTGGTGCAGTAGTCAACAAGGTCTTGAGCTTCTGAAAGCTTTCCTCACATTCATCCGACCATGCAAATGGAACATTCTGCTTAGTCAAGTTCGTCAATTGGGAAGCAATGGAAGAGAATCCCTTGACTAATCGATGGTAATAGCTAGCTAACCCAACAAAGCTCCTTATTTCCGACACGTTAGTAGGTCTTACCCAATTCTTCACGGTCTCAATCTTAGAAGGATCCACCATTACTCCATTCTTAGAAACCACGTGTCCCAAGAAGGACACTGAATCTAGCCAAAACTCACACTTGGAGAATTTGGCGTAAAGCTTTTTCTTCCTCAACAACTCTAACACCATCCTCAAATGCTCCTCATGTTCCTTCTTACTCTTTGAGTATATCAGTATATCATCAATAAATACGATCACAAAGAGATCCAGATATGGCTTGAAAATACCGTTCATCAAGCTCATGAATGCAGCAGGGGCATTCGTAAGACCAAAAGACATTACCACAAATTCGTTATGCCCATACCGATTTCGAAAAGCAGTGTTTGGCACATCCGTTGCCCGTATTTTCAATTGATGGTAACCGGATCTCAAGTCAATCTTAGAGAAGACGCAAGCACCTTGTAACTGATCGAACAAGTCATCAATGCGAGGAATGGGAAACTTATTCTTAATAGTCACCTTATTCAGTTGTTTGTAGTCTATGCACATCCGAAAGCTCCCATACTTCTTCTTCACAAATTACACCGGAGAACCCCAAGGGGATGCACTTGGTCTAATGAAGACTTTGCTCAACAACTCTTGAAGTTGGGCCTTTAATTCTCTTAACTCCGCGGGAGCCATTCTATAAGGGGGTATAGAAATGGGGCGAGTACCCGGTTCTAGATCAATGCAGAAATCAATATCTCTATCCGGTGGCATACCAGGAAGATCTGCAGAGAACACATCCAGAAACTCATGGACTACCGAAATTGACTCAATTGAAGGTACCTGAGTAGTGTCATCCTTGAGATGTGCCAATAAAGCTAAACACCCCTTACTAATCATTCTCTTAGCACGAAGAAAGGAGATGATACTAACCGGAGTGGAAGTGTAGTCTCCCTCCCACACTAACGGATCTGTCCCAGGCTTGGCTAATGCCACAGTTTTTAGCATTACAATCCAAGATCGCAAAATTCGGAGAAAGCCAAGTCTTACCCAGAATTACATCAAAATCAACCATTTCTAAGATAACCAAGTCTACATAAGTATTGCTCCCCACAAAAGTCACCAAACAAGACCTATATACTTTTTCAACTATCACAGACTCACCCACCGGAGTAGACACACGAATAGGTGTGTCAAGCAATTCACAATGTAAATTAAGACCAATAGCAAATGAGGAAGATACATATGAAAATGTGAAACCAGGATCAAATAATACAGAAGCCATGCAATCACAAACCAAAAGATTACCTGTGATAACAACATCAGATGCCTCCGCTTCAGACCGCCCGGGGAAAGCGTAACAATGGGCCCTATCACCAGTCTGCCCGTTGCCCCTACCATGTGGTGTTGTCGTAGCTCCAGTTTGTGCGTCACCTCGGCCGTTCTGGTGACCACCATTACCTCAGCCACCACGTCCTCCCGAATAACGGCCTCTACCATGACCACCTCTACCTCTAGCTATTGGGGGTCTGTAACTCTGTTTTGGACAATTCCTCCTAATATGTCTAGTCTCCCCACATCCATAACACTCTCTGGAGTCAAGCATAGGTCTCTCAGAGAAGTGTTGACCGGTCTGAGGTGGACCCCCAACTACAGTCTGTAGTGAAGACTGAATTGGTCGGACTGAGTAACCTCCTGAACCCTGTCCTCTAGAGTAAGAACCATTAAACTCACCTCCCTTTCGAAACCTTTTTGATGTCGATGTCGTGGTGAAGTCATCTATCTTCACTCCTTCCACCTCTATCACGAAGTCTACCACTTCTTGGAAGGATTTTGCCGTAGCCACTACCTGTAAGGCTGAAATCCGCAATTCTGACCTCAACCCCTTCACAAAATGGCGAATCCGTTCTTATGGACTGAAACAAAGTTGGGTGGCATACCTGGATAATGCACGAAACTTAGCCTCATATGCAGTTACCGACATCCTACCTTGCTCTAGGCTCAAGAACTCATCTCTTTTCCTATCCCTCAAGGTCCGGGGGATATACTTCTCCATAAACAAGCAGAGAATGATGCCCAAGTCATAGGTGGTGCCTCTGTTTGTTGACACTCAACATGTTACCGCCACCACATTTTGGCGTTCCCTTGAAACTGATAACTCATGAACTCAACACCAAACCGTTCTACTATACCCATCTTGTGCAGTAGCTCATGACAGTCAACCAGAAAATCGTAAGAATCCTCAGATTCAGCACCCTTGAAGACTGGGGGTTTCAATTTCAAGAACTTACTAAAAAGTTCATGCCGATCATTTGTCATTATAGGCTCTGTAGTCAGATGTGGAAACGTGCCTATTTCTAATGAGGCATCCATGCGGGGAGCCACAGTAGCCACATGTTGTACCTCCGGAACCTGTGGTGCTTGTGTAGAAAACACTGGAGGTGTCTGGCCCTGGTCAGATAACCCGCTGAGATAAGCAAGAACCTGGTTGATCATCTCTGGGGTAGGTTGGGGTGGTAATTCCTCATTCTGCATTTGTTCAGTCTTCCCTTCCTCACCCTCTTTTATCACTTCCTCAGTCAGTGGAGGAGTCACCGCCCTAGTACCAGATGGGCTAGGTGCTTGTCCTCTTCCTCTAGAGGACGTCCTCCCACGGCCTCTTCCACGGCCTCTTGCCGCTACTCCTCTTCGAGCTACAGCCCCAGTGGCTGGCTCAGACGTTTCTTGTCTTGCCGGTGTTGGTGTTGGTGTAGTCGTTGTTCGAGTTCTAACCATCTGCGAAATAGAGTGAAGATGGTCAGATACCAATTTGTATCACCTAGATACCAATTAGATCCAAGTAATAGCACGAAAGAAAGAAAGAAAGAATGGAATGTCCCTAAAGTCTTATAGCCTCTCAAAGAAAAGCAAAGGCGTCCCCCTACCGTTCCTTAAGATTCTACTAGACTCGTTCTTGTGTGATGACACCAACGAACCTAATGCTCTGATACCAAGTTTGTCACGACCCAAATCGAGTCGCGAGTGGCACCCACACTTACCCTCCTATGTGAGCGAACCAACCAATACAAAACCCAACATTTCAATATAATATCAAGATATCATGCGGAAGACTTAAACTCATTAATAAAAATCAATTAAATAAACTTCTAAAATTTATAACTCATTATCCCCAAAATCTGGAAGTCATCATCACAAGAAAATATATGATCAAATTACTAAACTAAGAGTATTCTAAGAAGCTAAAATAAATCAAAAGCTAGTCCATGCCGGAACTTCAAGGCATCAAGACATGAAGAAGAAGATCCAGTCCAAGCTAGAAGCATTAGCTCACCCTGAATTCCGGTGTAATGAAGACTGGCTAGAATTGCGATTGAGTTGAAGACGACGGCGCGTTTGCTGCACTCCACAAATAACAAAGAAAGAAACATACAAGTAGGGGTCAGTACAAAACACAAGTACTGAGTAGGTATCATCGGCCAACTCAAAATAGAAAACAGTATATATCAGTTAATATCATAAATCGACTACAATACTCAACATGTAGCAACAACAAGTACTATAATAATCAACAAGTACCACCAAGTTCATCCATGAGGACTCAAGCCTCAATACCATACTCATTTGGGAATTAGGTTCATTATATTGAGTATATTAACATCTTTCGCGATTCATTATCTTTCTTCCTCTTGTGTCGGTTCGTGACACTCCGATCCCCTACCACTATGTGTCGGTACGTGACACTCCGATCCCCTAATTCTACGTGTGGGTTCGTGACACCCGATCCCCTAATACTATGTGTCGGTACGTGACACTCCGATCCCCTAATTCTACGTGTCGGTTCGTGACACCCGATCCCTTAATACTATGTGTCGGTACGTGACACTCCGATCCACTAACATCATTCTATCAATTCATCAAGCCTTCTCTTATACCAAGGCATCATCAATCCCATTAACAAGGTAGATTAGGGTTTCTTTCAAGATTTGGGATTCAATAGCTTCATCATGCTTATTTTATCACAATCACATAATCATATTCATGCAAGCATACAATTAAGCATATAGAAGGGTTTACAATACTACCAATACATATCATTCGCTATTAAGAGTTTACTACGAATAACGTAAAAACCATAACCTACCTCCACCGAAGATTCGTGATCAAGCAAGCAAATTCGCCAATGCTTGGTTTTTCCCTTCGTTCGTCTCTCTCTATCGATCCTCTCTCTCTCTCTTTGTTTTTTTTATTTTCTTTATTCAAACCCTCTTTCTTTTACCCTAATTAACATATAATTAAGTGCAAAAGATGAAAATAATAACCCAATAATTAACTCAAGGTTACCTCTTTTATCCCCCAAGAAATTTAGTTATTAATATAAACACACGAATTTTATAATTATAGCAGGAATAGACCAAAACACCCCTTTAAAACTTAAACAGAAATCCGACCCCGCCTGGGATTACGCAACCTGTGACGGTCCGTCATGGCTGTGACAGTCCGTCCTGCAGGTCCGTCGCAAAGTTCAGAGACTCAATTTCCTGAAAGAGTCTGTGAAGGTCCGTCGTGCCTACGACAGTCTATCCTGCACTTCCGTCACGACGTTCAGAGAATTTCTCCCAGTACCCAATTCTCAAGAGTTGAAGTGTTTTGAAATGGGGGCTCACGACGGTTCGTCGTATCTGTAACGGTCCGTCCTGCAGGTCCGTCACAGAGTTCAGAGAGTTGATTTCAGCGCTCAAATTTTAGAATTCTTAAGTGTTTCGGAACGAGACACCCTCGACGGTCCGTCGTGACTGTGACGGTCCGTCGTGGGATCCGTCGTCTCAGCCAATTTTTCCAGAAATAAAATATGCTGCTCAAAACGACTAAACAGGTCGTTGCAGGTTATTACGAAGAAGGATTGTCCCTTACATGCCTTATTAAGATTACTATCTAGGAATCCTATGAATCACTCAAGTGGAATTTATTTAAAATTGCATTGCTCGAGTTTGGTTTCCTGATCAAATTAGTTAATTTCTAAATGGAGTGTGTTACGACTATAAACTACTATTTATTGATGAATAAAAGTCTAACTCAAAAATTACAAGGAACTAATGATCAAAAGCAAGGTGACTTCCAGTCCCCGTACTTATTTTTATCAGCAGTAGATTACACGTTAATAGATTCGAGAAACAACTTCAATTGAACCCAAACATTAATTTCCATCCTAACTACATCAAAGTCAATTATGTAAATATTTGTTTTTCTTATTATCTTATAATATTCAATAGAGCTGATAAAACCTCTTTACAACAACTACTACTACAGGCTTTCTATCAATTTTTGGAGGTTTTGGGGTTGAGGACAATCTATACAAATGCTCAATATATATCACTTAAGTATTCGAATAATTGAAAAATCAATTATTATATGAAATGCACTTTAGACTTGGAGAAATTTCTTTAAAATAGCTTGAGTTCCTGTAACATCTGGGAATAGCCCCTAGACGTAACCATTGTCATCGTCCTCTTTGAGGAATAAGACTAGCCTCTTAGCATACATCATTACATTAATAGGTCAAATTTAGCAGAAATTTAAAAACTTGTTCATTGCATCTACTCGGAGGTTTACATAGACCTCTACATACACATAGTATATATATATCGAGTTTGCATAGACCCTTCGTATAGGAAGTTTACTTAGTCTTCTAATTTTATTGCATGTAGAAATTTATACTCAAAAGGTAATATACTTATAATATTCATCTCATCTCATAACTATCTAGTGTAATCATTTGGTCATAACCCATACATCAAAGTAAGAATGCCTCACATGGGCTATACAACATTTTGAAGGTCTTTTCACATGCCTCCGACCAATCAAACTTCTTACTCTTTTGGGTCCACTACTAGAAATTTGGTCTACTGTCACGGTTCACCTATCGTTCCAATTGACATTACTACTGTAGCCATAGGTCTAAGGCTACGGCTACAACAACCGCTACAACAGATCGCGTAGCAATAGAGATATTGCTACTGTTCTGTGCGATAGTTCACATAACCGTAGCCATACTTTGAGCTATTGCCACGGTTCTCATTTGAATTAATTGCCAATGATTATGAACGTATTCGTACGATTTTTAACCGTCGTAATAGCTGTTTATGCATCAGTTCTGTTAAGGCTATGGCTACAGGTTTTTTTTCGATTCAACACACCGTTTTCACTCTATTGCGACGGTTGTTATAGGGTATTGCAACACTTTCAAACATTTGTAGAACTATGGCTTAATGCATATTGCAACGGTTATTACCTGCTATTTGCAAGATTTCTAATGCAATATTAGTAAGCTATATGTACCTGCTATATATATACTATATCATTCATGAGAATCAATTTTATAACATAAAAATATACATAAATCCTTAACGAGAATAAATGTTCATTACCTTAATTAGAATTCAAGATCCGTGATTCTAATATCAATTAAAGAAAAATATACAAATCTTTTTATAGCATTCAAAAAAGGTGAAACACATGCCATAGAATTTTCAATCTTCAAAAATATATGATTTCTAGAACATCAATAAAGTTTACATCAATATATACTTCAACTCCTATGTCAAGTCTTCACTACTGCTTTCATCGCCTTCTTCGATTTCATCACCTACATATAATCAGAAAAAAATATAAATAATTTAGCAAACCTCAAATCTTGGAAATTGACAAGTATACATGTAGTTACAACCATGCATTAGCTTTTAGAATTGTTCAACCCTAAAACATGGAAATCAAGTACATGCCAATAACATTCAACTGCTAGCTGCATTCAAACTTCTACAAGCTGCAGCAGAATCAAGAGACAAGACAACTATACATGCCAATAACATTCAACTGCTAGCTGCATTCAAACTTCTACAAGCAGCAGCTGAAACAAGAGACCAGACTACTATACATGCCAATAACATTCAACAGCTAGCTGCATTCAAACTTCTACAAGCAGCAGCAGAATCAAGACACCAGACTACTATACATGCCAATAACATTTAACTGCTAGCTGCATTCAAACTTCTACAAGCAGCAGCAGAAACAAGAGACCAGACTACTATACATGCCAATAACATTCAACTGCTAGCTGCATTCAAACTTCTACAAGCAGCAGCAGAAAGAAGAGACCAGACTACTATATATGCAGTAATTAGCTACTACGTTGGCTCGACTAAACATAATCGTGAAGCTAGGATTCAACACTATAATGCTACAAGAAACCAGCAGCAGAAACAAGAGACCAGCAGCAGAAACAAGAGTCCAAACTACAAGCAGTAGAAACAACACTATCATGCTACAAGAGACATGTTTAATTAACATAAAGAAGAAACCACAAGAAACCAGACTAGAAGCAGCAAGTATCAAAAAAATCATGAATCTAACAACTGGTCCCCTACTAGGCTACAAGCAGCACCAGAAAAGTCTTGAACCAGACTACAAGCAGCAACTCAAACATTAATTTATCAGAGAACAAGCAGCAACTCAGACATTAAACTCATGAATAAGGCATTTACTGATCCTCTGCCTAACTTTTCCCCAACTTCCTTAGATCAATAGCATACTATTCCATTCTAATCCTATAGCAAGTAGCAACAACAAATACCAATCAAAACATAGAATTAGCGACCCCAACCTTGTTTATCCCCTTGAACAGAAGTAGATTCTCTTGGTGAAGGAGTCGACAATGCTGCCAATATGTTAGGATTAATTAATCCTGCATGCTTAAGTTGTGCAATAACTTCTTGTCGCACAATTTTCTTTTGTTCCTCCATTTGTTTCTCCATTTTCTGCATCCTCCCTTGCATTTGCTGCATTCCATCAGTTGTTGCACTTAAAGTTGATTCCGAATTGCCAACTTTTTTTTTCAAAGTAGTCTTTGTAACTCCTGCGCCATATAGTCTTAGACTTCCCGGTTGTTCAGGACCCATGACGCTTGAAAATGCATCAACATACTCACCATTTATGCTTATTTGTTTTTCAATTTCATCAATTTCAGCCTACCAAAGCATATCCAACAAACACAATCTTATGAAATAAATAATTGATCTCAATAAAAAAAAATAGACTGGCACATACAATTTTACTAGTAGTATCTTCATTTGAGGCCTTGTACAAACGACCATGTTTTCTTGTTCTTGTAACCACAAAGAGATCCTTAGATGATACAGTCTCCTTATCTTTCTCCTAGTCAAATTGAAATAAATATAAAAAATAAATTACACTGGAAGAGATCCAAAAGAAAATTTCATTTAAAAAATAATATATAAGAGAACTCACCAGCTTATTACGAACTAAAGCGAAACTCTTTTTGCCAGCAGTGTGTGGATTCATCAGTTTTTTTCGATTCTTTGCATTTGTTTCAGACATTTTCTGCAAAGAAATGAATCAGTAATGTTAATTGAAGGTATATTAGTGTTACATAGTGTACTAGACGAGGTCAATATTAGTCTGTCTTTCCTTTATAACAGTCTATTTTTCCTTAATAACAATCTGTCAATATCAATCATTATATAGTGTTAAGGTGTCTTGTAAAATGCATATGACTATCACAATAAATGAAGAAAGAAGCTGCAAAATATTACAATAGAGAAGAGAGTAGAAGAAAAAATAAAGCAGAATATATACTATTATCACACTACTTTAGACACTAAAGTACCAACCAAGCCTCAGGTAAAGCAGAATCAATACTATTATGTCAGCAACACCGATATCACACTATGGACAATTATGTCATAGCAGACAGTGTTGGCACTTTATCCAGATGCTTTAGTACCTATGCTATTGAGATGGTTACTATATGTTTTGATTTACTTCTGTAGCAGTCAAAGAGAAGGTTATGTAGGCTGGTACTATTTTTTCTAACAGCTTTGAAGTGTTGGGGGTCACTAAGTGGGAAGAAGCTGGGAAGGGAGCAAAAATCAGGAGCTATAATACAAATGCTACTTTGAATTTTTCAGAATTCCAATATTTGAGGAGCTCTCTAAATTGACATTCTGGAATATGACCAGGCTTTTTTATCATTCGAACTGCATCATTGTCATATGGATCGTAATAATTAAGCTTCAAATCACTTCTATGTCTTCTCCAAGCATCTCGAATTGTTATCATAGCCCAATGTTACGCAGCTTCAGGAATAATATATTTCCCCTTTAATTTTGTGTCATTCAATTAGCCAATAGAAGTAAAATACTTTTACAAATAATTTATTATTGTTAACTACAAACCTTTGTATAATCCCATAAATCCTTTTTAGTGTCCATGCTCCTCCAATCCAATATATCAAATGGGCAAAGAGTCGCATTTCTTGACAATGTTCCTAGGAAGCTACTTAGCTCTATGACAACATCATCCGTAGGACCAACGGGTTGATTTTGACTATTCAGTATGATCAACTTACGTTCTTTTCGGGCATGAACATAATGCATTTGCATTCTACCTCTTTTATTTGGAGTGGAAACATCTCTAGCTATAAGAAAATACAAGAAATATAATTAAAAATTATGAATACATTTAATAGGTTTGTAATCTTATATGTTACCTTGTTCTTCAGGTTGATCATTTGTTCGAGGACTGACAGCTCCTCAAGAAGCAGCTCCTCGATAGGCTGCACAAGAGGCAGCTCCTCGACAGGCTGCACAACAGGCAGCTCCTCAACAGGCTGATTTCCAAAAGGCAACTCCTTGACAGATTGTGGTGCTACTGATTGTTCTGCTCCAATTAATTTGAGCATATGTCCTTTCTCACACTCTATTTCTTTAATAATTTCATTTGTTGTCAATAACCGTCGTTTCTTATTTGCCAAGAATGATAACGATCCCGGTTTAGCAAATGTCTTCTTTTTGGATTTTTTGGTTCTTTTTGAAGTTTCTTGTTGACTCATAGCTATGACTATTCAAACCTGTGTGAAAATAGAAATTAAAAACTTAAAATGTGTGGCAGCACCTGCAATACTTAAACAAATCAATCACCAAGACATTACAAAGAGCTGAAAATAAAATGTAACCTTAAGGGACATTCTAATAATATTTTCTGCACTCAATCACATTCAGTAGGTCTATTATTGTTCACAATCACACACAAGATTTTCAGTGTTTTTAGGTGCCAATTGGTGAAATTATAAGAGAGCAGCAAGTATGTTACTGTCCACAATCACACACAGTAGGTTTGTTACTGTCCACAATAATATTTTCTACACTCAATCACATTCATAGAATGTACATTAAGTACTCAAAGAGAGAACGAACCTGGAGTGTTGGACCTTAATAATGAGATAAGAACCTACTGATTCGCTGGTCCACTAATATATTGAAATTGCTCAGAGAAACTGCAAAGAGAAGAAGAATGAAAATAATCAATAAGAGAGAAAAAGGACTTACCAAAACTAATAAACCAAAAGTTGTAGTAATTTAACGATAACATGAAAAAAATAACATAGAAACAAAAAGAAGAGATAGCAAATACAGTTCAATCAACATTCATAATCTAAATGATACACCTCAAATGATATTCATTACTTTCTATAAGAAAAAAAACATAATGTATTTGAACAAGTCCACAAGATCCTTTGTCAATCATCAACTTCCATCCAATCCCAATCAGTATCATCAAAGTCATCCTCCTCTACCGATGTTTCCGTAGCTTCATCTTGTGAATGTTGTGCAATGGAAGGAGCATCGATGATATCAACAGGAAGATCTTCTCTACACCATTTAACATCTACATCAACTAATCTTTCTGATGAACCAATATCATCATTAGGCTCTCTCCAAAATGTTTCTTCAATATTAGGACAATTCTCTTTCTCCAAATCATACAAATCTACAGGGACTTTCTTTCTTGCATAGTAAAAATTTTTCTCAACCAGATCTTCCACATAAAAAACTTGATTCACTTGAGATGCCAGTACAAAAGGATCATTTGTACTACATTTTTTGTTGAAAGATACCCGAGTCAATCCATAATCATCGACTTCATTATGAAACCAATCACAATTAAAAAGTACAACACTAAAGCAACCCCAATAATCAATCTCAATAATATCCTGAATAATTCCGTAATAGAGAACCATTCCATCAACAAGATTTTCGTCCCTAGCACTAGCAAAACTATCCGTTCTGGCTGACAAAGTCACTCCCATATTCTGAGTTTTACAAGGGGCATCCCGTGTCTTCGTATGAAATCGATATCCATTAATTAAATATCCAGTATATCTTTTTTCCACAAAGTTAGGCCCTTTAGCTAGCCAATTTAAATGATTGGACACTTCAATATTTTTAACTTTTTCACTAAACCAATCACCAAATTCTCTACTATGGACCTGTGCTTTTACCCATGCATTGCCTCTAGTACGATTATCAGCTAAGCTTCTAGGTTGCCTGTAAGCATGTAATGTAATTTAATCAATGTGTATTTACAAATGAAATGAAATTTGAAATACATTATCATAACATCTAAATGATGCTTAAAAACAAACGGGTATTTTATCTTACTTGATAAATGCCTCTTCTTGTTCATCTCCTGTATTTAACAAAGTATATCGATGTGCTTCAAACGACTCATGCTGCTCCATGTTAAAAATCTTGCCTTTCCTTATATTCTCACTTCTAATTGGATGAACTGTCTTAGGAAATAAATGTGAAACACCACCTTCCTCTGTTTGAATGTACTCATCATCCTCTATTTCACACCTACTTAATTTTGTCTTCATCATATTAGGTAGGTATATGGAAATAAAGTTCAAACAATCTACAGATGAAAACCTTCTACTATTGATCCTTTAGGATTTTTTCGATTACGAACAAGCCCCGTGAAGTCACACATAGTTCTCTCTGTAGAATACATCCAACGCAAATGAGTTGCGCCTCCAAGATTAATTTCATCTACTAGATGGATAGGTAAATATGTCATTATATCAAAAAAGGATGGAGGAAAAATCTTTTCAAGCTCACATTCAATATCTATGATTTCTGCTTTCATCTTATCAAGATCGCTTATTCTTATAACCTTGCTACATGTGGCTCTAAAAACATTCCACAATCTAATCAAGACCATAGATACATTCTTGGGTAACACTTTTCTGACTGCAACCTGGAGCAAGTAATGCATTATGAAATGAGCATCGTGACTTTTGTATCCTGATACTTTCATCTCATCAATTTGCACACGACTTGATATATTAGAAACACACCCTTTTGGTAATTTGTCATCTTTTAAGACGGTGCAAAATAACTTTTTCTCATCTGGTGTCATAGAGAAACAAGCTTTAGCTAGATGGATATTTCCTGTATCACAATCTTTTAGAGGTTGAAGATCTTTACGTATCCCCATTTCATACAAGTCATAGAGAGAATTTATATGATCTTTGGACTTTCCAAGTATATCCAACAAATTCCCAAGCACACTGTCACAAATATTCTTCTCTATGTGCATCACATCAAGATTGTGCCTCAATTTGTTTGTTGCCCAATACGGTAACTCAAAAAATATGGAATTTTTTTTCCATGGACCATAATTCTTTCGTTTTCTTTTCTTTTTGTTCTTTCCAAATACATTATTGAATTCACGAAGCTCTTCAAGAATTTGTGCACCTGATAATGGAGTAGGTGCAACTTTATGCTCCTCTTTACCGTTAAATGATCTTTTATCTCTTCTGAATGGATGATCAGGAGGTAAAAACATCCGTTGACCCAAGTAACACATCTTGCAATCATGTTTGAGATATTGGGAACAAGTATTATGGTTACAAGTGGGGCATGCCCATCTCCCCTTTGTGCTCCATCCAGAAAGCATTGCTAGAGCTGGAAAATCACTAATTGTCCACAATAGAGCTGCATGCATTAGAAATGTTTGATTAGTTACAACATCATATGTTTCAACTCCCACTTCCCATAGTTCCTTCAACTCCGCAATCAGTGGTTGCAAGTATACATCTATATCATTTCCGGGAGACGATAGACCTGGAATTATCATTGACAACATAATATTCTCCGACTTAATGCAAGTCCATGTAGATAAATTTTAGTTCATCAATATAACTGGCCATGTGCTATGGGAAATTGCTCATAGTTCTGAATGGATTGAAACCATCACTTGAAAGACCCAATCTAACATTACGAGCATCATTAGCAAAGTAAGGCTGCAATGAATCAAAATCCTTCCAAGCTTCACCATCTGCAGGATGTCTTAAATTTCCATCTTTAAGTCGTTCAGTATCATGCCATCTCATAGCTACAAATGTTTCAGAACATATGAATATCCTCTGAAGCCTAGGTTTTAAAGGAAAGTACCTTAACACCTTCACTGGGATTTTCGTAACCTTATTATTTAAGTCATTACGAACATTCTTCCATCTTGAAGCTCCACACAGAGCAATTATCTAACTTTGCATTGTCATTCCAAAATAGTATGCAATCATTAGTGCAAACATGTATTTTCTCATAATGAAGACCCAAATCTTTTATGACCTTTTTTGCCTTGTAAAACGAGTCGGGTATCTGAACAAATGGAAATGCCTCTCTTATCAAGTCCAACAAATCAGAAAAGGCCACATCAGTCAACTTGTGAATGCATTTAAACAAGTATAGCCGGATGGTAAAACTCAACTTAGAAAAATTCTTACACCCTGGATACAACTCTTCTTTCCCTTCCTCCACTAATTTAAAAAATCTCTTTGCATATTCATGTGGCCCCTCCCTCACTCCTTCATGTCTCTGATCATCTACTATAATTCTAAAAGTATCATGAAGTATAATTCTAAAAGTATCATGAAGTAATATATCAATGTCGTCATGCATGGTAGAAGTTTCTTCTTCCTCGGTTGGATGTGGCGTATTTCTTGAGGAAAATCCTTCACCATGAAAAAGCCATTTGGTGTATCCATGAACAAATCCATGGAAAATAAAATGATCCTCTACCATATTTCGGCAATGCCAATAACGATTAAAGCACTTCTTACAAGGAGACCATATTTCATTTCCTTGGGAAGCTCGTTCAAATGCTTTATCAAGAAAATCATTAACTCCATGAATATATTCATTGGTGGATCTTCGGAGATTCATCCAACTTTTATCTCCAAAATCCATTGAATATTTATCATACATGACATGTGCAAAACATTAAAACCAATAAATTCATGCGTACAAATTATATCGGCAGAACTTAACAACTCGAATTTTTAGATTAATCGAATCTCAAACCTTCACATCAATTCAACAACAAACAATTACAACACTAATAGTATAACCAAAAAATATTGAGAAGTTATGTTATTAGCAGCTTCCACCATTTAATCAACTTTATACAAATGAATGACTAAAGGCACACGCAAACACATTACAAAGCAATAAGGGCAGACCTAGATTAGAGTAAATAACATACATTATAGCAATAGACTGCAACATGTAAACAAAATAACTATCAATACATTAGTTTTGATTCTAGCAAAATAGTTCATGTATTCGTAAAACAATAACAAAAGTTGATTGTTCACATGGAAAAAGTAGTTCGGACAAACCATAACAACTCATATTCTCTTTATAAAAAAAACACAAGGGAGTTAGCTGGTCAATCTAACAACTAGCTACCATATAGCAGAAAATTTTTATTACTTTCAATTTCTTACCAATCAGCCTTCTAGGGTTCCAAACGAACTACTTCAAAAATCCTGAAGTGTTACCTTTGGGTCTGTATCAGCCAAGCCTATAAATAACATAATCACACAATATTATTAGGAAACCAAGCCAAAGAGAGGAAAAAAGATAAGAGATATAAGTCCAAGATAATTAGCTTACCTTAGAAAATTCCATCAAAAAATTCCTTTTTTTCAATCACACGTACAAAAAAAACAGTGGCACAAAGACAAGGACTATATTTTCATGCCAAGAGCAGTATCACCTGATTGAATTATTTATTTGTTTAATGAGACTGAGGAATCTTTTGCAGATGACTACAGCAATTGCAATTGAGGATGTAAGGAGAGAAGTCAAAATATTGCGTGCTTTAACAGGACATAAGAATCTGGTTCAATTCTATGATGACTATGAGGACGAGGAAAATGTTTATATAGTCATGGAGTAAGTTGAAATTGTCAACCTTAATGCTGCTTTTAGTTGTGTTTCAGGGTAACTTGTCATTCTTTAGCATTCTGACATAAAAGAATTTGTCTTATCTAGTCTACGTCCTTCCAAATGTTTGCATGGCTTGTCGTATTATCATAAGAGAAATCTATTTAGTTTATCATTTTTGTATTTTACGTTTTCTGCATTAGTTTGTACTTATCTTTGTGAGATCTTTTTCAGGTTATGTAAAGGAGGAGAATTGTTGGACCGGATACTTGCAAGGTGGGTACTTAAAATATTCTCAGCTTAGCATGCTTGGTATTCTCCTATGTGAATTTCCTGACTCCAGTTTGTTTGAAGGGGTGGGAAATACTCGGAAGACGATGCCAAAGCTGTCATGGTACAACTTCTAAGCGTGGTCTTGTATTGTCATCTTCAACGGGTTGTTCATCGCAACCTAAAGCCTGAGGTAATGGAGTTATTTTTAATCTACATATAACACTCAAATATTCATTTGCAATGAACACTCTACTTATGTTTAGAACTTCAGAATGAACCTAAGGAATAGAGTGAAGTTTACTAGTTTGCACAAATTTTGTTGGTGGACATTAAGAGCATTAATGCAAGAACAATATCATGCTGCATGATTAATAACCTCAAGTATCAAAAGAAAACACTCAAGTCATCGTCATCATAGTAGTTATATGAATCTAAAATTAATAACTTATATGAATTTTGAAAAAAAAATTAATAACTGATATATAAATCATGTGCAACAAGTTCACAGTAGACGGAGTGAGTATTCCTGGATTTCCATTTTATAGGTGCAATTTCATTATGGATACCTAGGATCCTGCCCAACTAATTTGGTGATTAAAAGATCATTCATGCGTTATTTGGTAACATAATATCACATGATGAATTCTGACAACTCAATTACAATTTTGCATAAGCCCCTGTAAAGTATTGAGAGAGTTAAATCAGCTCAACCAAATCTCGGACAGACCACTGTAGAAATTTGTTATGATCTGCATGTTTTCTTACGGTATCTAATAGAAATTTCCAGGGTTTCTTTTAATCCCACCATATATGTCAACAAATGTAGTGTCATTTCTTTCCTACGTCACTCTATATTTCGTATGATTCGGTCTCTCTGATTATGTAAAACCAGGTAAATGTTAATGCATACAACATTTATCATTTCTTATTTTCTGCTTGTAGCATGCCATAGTTTGACTAACGGAAATATTTGCAGATGAAAGGCTTAGTGATATTGTTGGAAGTGCATTATGTGTAACAGTTTATGCTGGCAGTGACTTATAAGGGAAGATAACATTCAATCGAACAAGCAAAAGACATAGACAATATCAGAATCTGAATGTATTTCAAAGTAAAACCACAGTGATACTCAAGTTTAAACATCTCTTAATAATCAAAAACAAAATTGAAGATAACTAAGCCTTAATCCGAAACAAGTTGAGATCAGCAATATGAATACCAAAAAACAGAGGAGAGAACAGAGGGTCATACAACTACAATATTTACATCAAGGTTTGTAGTCAGTAAAAGGACAAGAGAGTTTTTCAAAAACGAACTAGCTTAAGCTACATCAGTCAACAAAAAGTGAAACAAATACAAGTAGGAAGTAATTTGGGAGTAATTTTTGTCCAAATTCACATCAAATGGGGAATATTAAGGAAGAATTCAGCTGGAACAAAGAGAAATACTTACAGATCCACAAACTTGGAGCACTAGATTTCGACTCTCTTATATATCACAGAATCAAACATGGGAAGTTTATACACTAACTATATTGGAGAAAATAACATAGATTTAAGACTAACCCATATATTATTCTTTAAGATTTTTCAAAACTAATTCAATGGGTACTTAGAAATCATGAACTAGCATAGAAAACATAAACATTATTAGCCTTTATGATGAATTCGTAGTCGAACCTAAAAAACATCACAAAAAAAATGAGCTGGTTGTTTTCCTCGACGAGCTTCAGCAATAGCTTCACCACCAAGCTTCACCAACGAGCTTTAGCAACGAGCTTCAGCAACAGATTCACCTACGAGCTTCACCAACAACTTCACCAACAACTCTTCACCAACGAGCTTCACCAACAGCTTCACCAACGATCTTCACCAACGAACTTCACCAACGAGCTTCACCAACCGCTTCACCAACAGCTTCACCAACAAATTTCGTTTTTCTAACCAAAATCTTCAGAAATTCCTTTCACAGCTTCACCCAGAAAAAGGCTCTCTCACATTGTTTCTGAAAAATAAGGGTTTCTGAAAACAATTTCATTCTTTTTCTTTTACATTTTGTAAAAAGTTAATATATCAGAATTATTTTTTTAGGAGAAACTATGGTATCTTTGCCAAATTATATTGGAGGGAAATATATTTTTTTAGGAGGGAAAATTATTTAGGGCTAAAAAATCAGAATTATTTTTCTAAAAAACTGTTGCCATAGAGTTATCTATAGCGGCGGTTTTAAAATTTGTTGCTATACATTCTCTATAGGAACGGTTATAGGGATTATACAACTGTTTATTTTAAGAATTGTTCTATTAGATTCAAGGATATTTGGCCATGGTTATAACCGTTGTAATAGGTGAGCTATTGCTACGATGGTATAACCGTTGCTAAATAAGCGTTCCAGTAAGTCAAATTTCTAGTAGTGGTCAAAGTATACAAGGGAGATGCAATGGACGTAAAACAATCGAGAAACCTCCGGTAATAACCCGCTAGACCCTAGAAACTCTTAATGTCGGTTGGATTTAATGGTCATGGCAAATTCCTGACCGCCTCACTTTCTGTTGGAATAACTACAAATCCCTCAGTAGAGATGATATGACCAAGAAATACCACCGACCTCAACAAAAACTCATATTTGCTATACTTGGAAAATAATTGGTTCTCCTTAAGCACTTGTAACATCATTCTCAAATGGTTCATATGATCACTCTCATATTTTGTATATACCCAGACATAGTTAATGAAGACAATGACAAATGAATCTAGGTAACTTTGAAACACTATTCATAGGATCCATAAACATCGTCGAGGTATTTGTGAGACCAAAGGACATTTCTACGAACTCATAGTGACCATATTTAGTCGGAAATGTTGTCTTTGGTATATCCTCACTTCTCACCCTAAGTTCGTAATACCACGATCTCAAGTCAGTCTTAGAAAAGTAGCTACCACCTTGGAGTCGATCAAACAATTCGTCAATTCGAAAGAAAGGATACTTACTCTTTATAGTGACTTTATTGAGTTTGCGATAATCAATGCACATTCGAAGGGACCCATCCTTCTTCTTCACAAAAAAAAACAAGAGCACCCCATGAAGAAATAATAGGTCTTATAAAGCCCTTGTCTAGTAAAAACTTGAGTTGAACCTTCAAATTTTTCAATTCAGATGGAGCCATCCAATACAGAGGAATTGTAATGGGATTCGTATCCGATAACAAGTCGATACCAAAATAAATTTCCCATTCTGGAGGAATACCGGGAAAATCATTAGGAAAGACCTCTGAAAATTCCCTCACTACAGGGTACGACTCAATAGGACGGATTTCGGAGTCTATATCTTGGACTCTTACTATATGATATAAACTCCCTTTAGAGATCATTTTACAAGATTTCAAACAAGAGATGATACGACCTCTTTGAAAAGAATTTCCCCCCTCCACTCTAAAACTGGCTCATTTGGAAAGTTAAACTTAACCACCCTTGTTCTACAATCTATAGATACAAAACAAGCATGAAACCAATCCATACCCAATATGACATCAAAATCAAACATATAAAGTTCTACTAGTTATACATATGAAACTCTATTTTGCAACATTATTAGACAATTTCTAAACAACCTTTTTGCAATAATCGACTCACCCACCGGTGTAGACACTATAAATGGTTCATACAAAATATCAGGCAGAATATCTAACTTTTTATATACTAGAGGAGTAACAAATGAAAAAGTAGCTCCGAGTTCAAGTAAGGCATATAAATCAACGAGAAGACTTTCATTATATCAGTCGCAACATAAGGAGAAGTTTTTTTCTCAGCCCTAGAGCGGAGAGCATAGAAGCGATTCTTCTTTGGAGCCTCAATATAACCACTAGCTTGAGCTTGATCACTACCCTTTTACTATGACCCTTCACATTAGCAAAATCCCTAACCTTGTGTCTACTCTTTCCACAAGCAAAGTATATTCCCGTTCCAACTAGACATTCACCAAAATGACCCTTTCAACACTTTGCACAAGTATGCTTCTTGGTTGGTGAACTAGTACCCTTTCTCTTTGTAATCTTAGGGTTAGACACCCTACCATCAGGAGCCTTGGGTAACTTGGAACCTATGTATGTCATCTCAAGCCTACTTTTTGAAGAAACACCATCAAAGGATCTTTCCCTCTTGGGATCTACTCCTTATTTTACCCCTTATCTCTTCCACTTGTTGAGCATGAACTATGAGACGATAAATCGTCATATTATCATGTATCATAGCCGAATGAAACTCTTCTTGCAAGTGATCCGACACTCCCTCCAAAGAAGGAGCATATTTTAACTATTCAACTAATTTAAAAGAGTATACATGAAAACTTATACCTCCTTGGCGAAGGTCGATGAACTCCACCACCTTGTCTTCCCACTTCTCACTAGGAAAGAACCTATCAAGGCATGTCTTTTTGAACACTTTTCATGTCACCGGTCCACCCCTTAACAACCTATTGTCCCTCCATTGGACGTACCAATTTTGGGCCACATCTTTGAGTTTGTAAGTCGATAACTCGACCTTTTCACTAGTAGACAACCCCATAGAATAGAGAATCTTTTAGATCTATTCCATAAACTCATAGGGGTCTTCTTATGCCATGGACTCATAGAGAGTAGGAGGATTCATCCAAGGGAAGTCCTATCACGATTATAATCTAGACCCCTGATGAGACCGGTGTCCTAGACCTCTTAGAGGTGGCAGACAAGCCTACATACGTCATTCTTACTTTACATAGGTTAATTTTTAGTGGAAAATTTGAAACTATTTGTTTCTTAACATACTTATAAAAACATTCTCATTAATACGTAATTGTTCACCATCAACCATCTAATATTAAGAGACAAGCAAATGACAGAAATAGTTCATTCTTATTAAGTGTATAATTGCCAAAATTGCACCAATACATAGTCTTAATAAAAATAGGAAAGAAACGCTAGTGGAAAATGCTCCACTAGCTCAACTCTAAAACTAAGCACGAATATAAAATAGTAGCATCCTCGAAAGCATGAGGACCTACCAAAGATGGATGAAAATGTTGAACGTCCGGATAACTTCAGCGAAAATCTTGTAGCTTTATCGTCCACCAGTGCTTGCACCTAAAAATAGTATAGTTTGTATCGGTTTAGTACACACTTGTACAAAGTATGGGTAGATGCAAGAACACACCAAGGACATGCATGGGAATGAATAACTCTTTCCTAACAACATGATTTTTGGAAGTCAAGCCAGTGAGCTTTCCAGATATGGAATAGGAAAGTTATGTCATGAGAATAACATAAATCATCATACTTTTCACATTTTCACACAATATATAACATTTGCAAAGAACACATATCATATAACATACAACAAATTTTTCATGTAGTACATAACTTCTTTAATATCATTCATTTATATGGCATGAGACCTTTGAATCATGCACTTAACATCAAGACATACCAGAAATGAGGTCTCAAAAGATGGGACCGCAACTAGGGAGTCTTCATTAGCAACACCCAGAGTCTACATCGTTCATTTATACATACTCCATTTAATTTCATTCATAGGCTACTGTAACCACTAGCTATACATAGGCTGTAGTTTAATAACTTCAATAGGTTCGTTGTGCAATGACCAAGAATTACCTAATGTTATTACTAGAATCTAACTCACTTTTTAATTATCCTATCCTAACACCTTTGGTATCGTTCATTTCATTATATGCATCATTTGAGGCTGTCCTCATTCGTTCATTGGGAACTTTAACTTTAACCAACATAGATCATGTGAGCATCATGAAATCCAGTGTCTCCCCCTCACTGAAAAGAGGTGGAATCATCATCCAAAGTGACCCATAACATGCTAGAGTACATGGGAATTTAACCCCGGAAGTTCCCTACATTGGTTGTATAGGTTCGAAGACTATGAGATGTAAGGAGACACATATCCGGAAATCCGGACAGTCTCATCTCATGAGAGTTACGTGAACCTCCGCCCTTCCAAAAATAAGGCATCACAGCTCATAGCTAGCCTGTCGGCGCTTAGTATAAAGTTCAATTTCATTCATCTCATACGTCATGGAAGGTAGCTTCTAGTATGAGGACATCATAGCTCAGTAGATAATTTCTCATCTCATCATTAGCATTAAGAGTGTTAAGTTCAATACTTTCATTAGAGTGTTTATACAGACTGATCTCCTCATTGTCTTAAACTCTCATAGGTGAGTACGTTTGGTAACATTTACATGGGCTCATTTGAGATTGGTCTCATCATTTGCATTAGCCTCATATCATTTTGTCAAAACATTCCTTATCATTAGAACCTTTTTCTTTCATAGTTACCCACCTTTTATTATGTGAATGTTCATTTCATCATATGCCAATGCACTTGGCTATTTAGTGTGTTTCACACCCTTACTTAACCCTTCTAGGGTTTCATGATTTCATTGTTCATTTCCTTATTTCATTGTTCATATAATCTTATGCCAATGCACTTGGCCATTGAGTTTATCATACTCTCATACTTAACCCTTATAGGGTTTATCATTTCATTACATACATCTTAGGTTCACTTACTTTTGAACGTATGCTAGACTTATGAGTCTATACATACAAGCCACGGGGCTTCATTAATAGTTCGTTAATTTATTCATACAATCCTAAGATTATGTAGTACAAGACTTATATATGTTGTATATATGCCAAGATCTTGTTTTCGATCTAAATAGGTTGCATTATTCTCGGATATTTTGTTCAAGTACGAATTATGTATCAATAAGGAAGTTAGGGAAAGGAAACCCATATTCGAATCACTTGGATAACATTTACATTTTTTCGTTGATTATATTTTTAATTTCCATAATATTGGAACTCTAAATCGAACACCAAAATTAACTTTATACCTTAAATTTTTTACTTGATTACCACTTAAATTGGCCGAAGGGTTGTGGGTTTGAACCCCCACAACCTCTTCCATTTTATCCGTTAATTTAATTAATTTTTTTTGCCAGGGCATTGGGAGGTTGTGGGTTCGAACACCCACAACCTGTTTATTTTTATTTTTTAATTTCGCTATAGCATTGGGAGGTTGTGTGTTCGAGCCCCCAAAACCTCACATTATTTTTTTTCTTATTTAAATGTCCTTCTCCTTTCTAGCCTTGAGGTTGTGGGTTCGATTACCACGCCTCACATTTTCCTTTCTTTATTTTCTCTTCTTTCACTCGATACCTGGAGGTTGTAAGTTCGATTCCCACGCCTCCCATTTTTTATTTTAATTTTTATACTCTTCTTACTAACCCAACAGACCCTATTTGGATTCCACCTGCCCCCTTTTCCTTTTTTTTTCTTGCTCGATAATTCCAGTAGCTTAAGGGTGAGATCACAGATTCGAATCCTGGTGGCCTCACCTCTTTTAAATGTATTAAATTTCAATATTTTAACCCCCTTGTTCAACAAAATTTCAAGTACACAAAGGTGGAATATATTTTTTTTTTTTAGCTTCCTTTTATCCACCTTTTCACGTTAGTTACTTTGGGCATATCACCAAGCATTTAGTGCATTGTTAGGTGTAGTTTAGTAGTTACATTAGTCAAGCGTTTTCACTAAAAATTTGTAACTTCACACACTATATGAACATCACATTGTGCAAAACTTTAATACCTATAATAGAAGAATTTACATGCTTTTATGCGTCCCAAAATAGTAACTACTTCAGTGTCACACATTGCACGCACACATCAACTTTTTCACGTGATTTCGAACAACATAATCATTAGTCACACAATTTCAAACATGCATACTAAACATAAACATCACGGAAACATATGTCATCCATACTTTATACCACCAAAAATACCCAACCTAAAGTTCAATGGGAGCTAGTGCCTAGTTTTCGGAATAATATATTTAATCTTAAGGGGTCTCTTTGTAAAGGAACCATGAGAAAACAAACCAATACCTTAATTGTTGTTCAAACAATTAATTTGCTGCACAAAACCCTTTCCAAAATCAGTCCAAGCAACGTCAATGTCCACCCCGCTCAACGAATAACTTCTCTTTGCCTTAACGTTTTTTGTTGCTTTGTTTTTCTTAAAATTTCATGTGAGTTGTTCAAGTGTTAAGAACTCTTGATAGTACTTCTGTTATTTGTTTTTTTTTTTGGCAGAACCAACATGAGGGAGAGAAGGATGTGGTTGAGGGAGACATAGACTAAGAGTGTGTTTGGTATAAAGGAAAACATTTTTTGAAAAATGTTTTCCAAATAAACTCATTTTCATCAAAATTAGGAAAATGACATCCCTTCAGAAATTAAGGAAAACATTTTCCATAACTCTCCTCCAATTTGAAATTACTTTTTTTGGAATAACATCAATTTAAAAAAAATATTTTAAATTTCAAAATTTTTATTTTTTCACCTGATCCTTGACCTTCCCCACACCGGCCAGCATCCCCTCTATAAACCATGTAACCAGTATGGGTAGTAAATGATCATATTTTATAGATGATTCATTGGTGCTTTTTAGCATAAACTAGTGGATCCACTTAGTTAAGTCGTCCAATATGACAGAAATGTGTACGATAGTTTTTAAAGTGTTGGCAACTCCCATAGAAACTATATTACTTTATTACATGAGTGAGGTTGAGTATGTTATTGAATTTTTTAATTAACTATGTTTCTTTCTACTATTATTAAAGTTTTCTATACATTGCATGTGTTTTATTTCTTCTTATTAAGTTATGTTTTTCACAAGTACAGTAATGTCACGATATGTCTTTGTTTCAGATTCCATTCAAGTTTATGTTATGTTTAGTATTCCCCTCACATAATAGTACATTCAATAAACTGATGTCATTTGGTTGAACACAGGTAAGCAGGATCATCATCCATGGTCGCGTTGATTTAGTTAATAAGTCATAGTTAGTTGGTGTATCTCCTTTCTTTCCAGAGGGATCCTGTTATTGTTTCTTTTAGTGTTTCAGTTTTTAGGATTATTGGAGGTCTTGTCAGTACATTACTTTTGTATTGAGGCTTGATATACTTTACTTATAGTTCTTTAGTCTTTTCATTTTCATTATCTTACGTGGAGACTAGAGTTTGCCTAATTGGCTAGTTGAATTTTTTCTTTATCACATTCTAAGTTCTATATGAGCTAGCTTTGATATGTTAAATCTTTTGTTGAGTAAGTCAAGACAAGGATTCCCTTGGGGCCAATAATGGTTCTCGAGTGACAATCCCACCTAGGGTGTACGCTCAGGGCGTCACGATTCTAAAATTAGTTGGTTGTAGAGGATGCTATTAGAATTGTACATCGAATGGAAGGATCAATCATATTGTATGGCGAAAACACTAGTGCAATCAGAATAGCAACAAACCCCGCCCATTATCAAAACGCCAAGTACATAGATGTTACATTAGAGAACATGTTGAAGATTGGAGTATTAGCCTAAAGTATATATCCTCTAAAGATCAACTGGATGATTTATTTAAAAATGCCATTTCAAAAAAACAGACACAATTATTTGTTGTCCAATCTCATATTTTGTAATACACAACATTAGTTTCAAGGAGGGTGTTGTCTATATCTTATTTATCAACACCATATTAGGAATTTCCCAATATGGATGACGGTCATTTTCTTGAAATCAGTAGATAATAAGGACTCTAATAACTTGTACAAATATCTTGTAAATCCTAGTTTTTATAATTAATAAAATAGATCACACTTCTTTTATACCGAAATGTTTTTGGGTGTAAATCGTTATTCAACTTTACAGATATTTCATATCTAAATATTGAAGTGGCAAAGGATGTTTAGTACAGGACAATATATCAACAACTCACCTTAGTAAAAGAGATATCATGGGATTTGGCAAAATGTTTAAAGTGGTCTATTGATGATTAACCATACCATAATAACCTTGATTCCAAAGGTTAAAAATCCAATTTATTTCAAGGAATATAGGTCTATTTGATCCTAAACAACCTTGTAAAAGTTATTTATAAATAAATAACGACTAGATTAAATAAAATTGTTCAAAATTGGTTGGAGAATCTCATGTAGGCTTCATTTCTGGTAGGAGCATACTCGACAATGTTATAGTGGCACATGAATTGGTTAAAGGTTATTACGACGAAGGATTCTCACCTTGATGCCTTATTAAGATTGATATCAGGGAAGCCTATGAATCACTCAACTGGAATTTCATTAAAATTGCATTGCTGGAGTTTGGTTTCCCAATCAAATTTGTTAATTTCTAAATGGAGTGTGTTACGACTATAAACTACTCTTTATTGATGAATGGAAGTCTCACTTAAAAATTCCAAGGATCTAATGGTCAAAGTCAAGGCGACCTCATGTCCCCGTACTAATTTTTAACAGCAATGGAATACGTTAGCAGACTCCTGAAACAACTCCAACTGAACCCAAACTTTAATTTCTTTCCTAACTGCATCAAAGTTAATGTTATAAATATTTGTTTTGCTGATGATCTTATAATATTCAATAGAGCTGATAAAACCTCTTTTCAATTAATAGCACTACAAACTTTCTATTAATTTTTGGACGTTTTGTGGTTGCAGGACAATTTTTACAGAAGCTCAATATATATCACTGAAGTATCCCAATAATGGAAAAATCAATTATTATATGAAATGCACTTGACTTGAAGAAATTTCTTTAAAATATCTTGAGTTCCCTTGTCCTCATGGAATATCACTATATTGCAATGCATGCCACTAGTGGAGAGACGACCACAACGATTAAATTTTTTACAATAAATTTTATGTATTATGGTGGTTGAATTCAACTGATGAAAAGTGTGATATTAAAGATGAAGACGTATTAGTCTTCAGTGTTCCTCCTACCGAAGAAAGTGGTCTAATTGGCTAGTAGTATTTGTCATACTTTCTTATGGACACAGATCACTAAAAGAGCTTTGATGTCTTAGGAAAGCTTTTGTAGGCCCAAATATTTTGGAGGCTTGGGTTTGTTAAACTATAACCTATGCCACAAGGAAGCTATATGTAAACTCTTATGCGTCCTGGATATAAAGAAAGACAATTTATTGGTTTATTGGATTAACAACTTCTACATCAAGAACAGATCTCTGGATAAGTCAATAATTCTTAAACAAGAATGTTGGCTTGTTAGAAATATCCATGAGGCTCGAAAATGGTTAACAAATATGAATATGGTTGATGACCTATAAAAGTATTCACAGAAAGGGGGGCTCAGTATCAAGTAAATGTAAAAGTTATTCCAACCACGATTCCCAAAAGTTCGATACAAGTTCCTCACATTATCAAAAGGTATGTTTCAAAGACATAAACTTATATTATGGATCAATGTCTATCAAAGACTTTCAATAGTTCACAGATTAAGAAAATGGAGTTAATTGTTCCTACTACTGATGTACTTGTAACACATTCTCAACAAAATTACTCAGTGATTTTATTTTCGAGTGTGGATGTTATACAAGGGTATGGTTTTCACTCTTGCCATGGATGAAAGTTCCTAGAGAAAGAGGAAGCTGGGAAGATGAACTATAGTGGATACCGAATAGAGCGCATAGAAGTGGACAAGTCAAAGAATTATTAGGTTGTTTATATTAAACAAATGTCTATCACATTTGGAGTGATAGGTATTTAAGGAGATTCTCACGACAATGAACCTGTTGCGAATAGATTGAATGAAGTTTTCCTTCAATATCATATTAGAGGACGTTTCCTACAGATGTGGCAACCAATTCTTGATCAATTAAATACTTATCTGTGCCTAGACTTATTTCTATAATTATTTAGTATCGATATATATATGGTGATGTACTGAGCCATAGTTCAGGATTATAAATCAAACTAGTGTTGTACGTGTGCTATTTGGTTGAATAAAAGTATCAACAGTTTAACATAAAAAATGAATTACCTTCAAAACAATAGATTCATCATATTTAGTTTTCCCCTAGGTTCCATAATCCTTTCATGTAAAATAAATATGATTCCTCAAAATATGTATTGACTACTTTCAGATGAACAACATCACAATTAAGAATAAGTTTATCATTCCATAATTGACAACATGTTGATCTAGCTTCAAGGTGCCACGAGCATATTTATGATTGATCTTATATATAGGTATCATCAGTTGAAGATTAGAGAGTGTGACATTCCAAAGGCAGCTTTTGAAAATCGGTATGGTCTAATGTGCTTGATTGTGGAAAAAGAATTTGTAAATTGGGTCAATTTTTAGGGATTATACTCTTCTGTTAAAAATCTATGTACTAGTAACTTCTATGTCTAGGATATTATTTACTATAATATCCCTTACATCAGTTGTGACTTTTCGATAAGTTGTCACTCTTTTTGAAGGATTTTCATTTTTCGACGAGTTGTGACTTTATCAAAGAGTTGTTACTTTTTCGACGAGTTACGACTTTTCCTTTAAGTTGGGACTTTTTGAAAAGGTCATAAATTTTTAGATAAATCATAAAAAATATGTTTCATACCATTTGACTATAAATAGAGAGGTTTCGTCTCATTTTTCAACAACAATTTTTTTAATCTTCTACTCTTCTTCTTCTTGCATTGTAACTTTTTTTGTGACTTATTATCATTGAGTGAGTTCGATATTTTGCGGAATATGACATACCACTTATTGTGATGAAGTAAGTTGTTTTATCCAAGAGAGTCTATATCCCATAACCTCGACTACTTGAGGAAAAGAACTTTAGTGATATCATAAAAAAAATTGCTTACTATATCATATTGTGTGTAATGTTCAAATATATTGTGTTAACATGATGTAGCCTAAATTCATTTTTTTGTTAACAATTTATCCTGTGATAACATATATGTTTCTAAATATCTTTTCTAAAATTTGCAGAACCGTCACGATTTTTTTTTTGCTCGATAGAAAATAATGACTTTATTTATCATAATCCTAATCATGTTGTCTAGACTCTCATTAAGTTTTCTTCAATATAGTTATTATTATATAAACATTGAAAGATTAGTAACCTAGTCATCATTCCTAATTTAATTAGTAAAAACATTTACACTTTAAAATATTGATTCAAAATGTCAAAATGTGAATATTTTAAAACTAATTTATATCCAAATACTATTATTTGTCTTTCCATTTATTTCTCAAAACAGTCCAACATTAAATATATTAACTACCCATTTAGACTTCATCTAGTTTTTAATACCATTAAATTTATTTGCATTTTTAATATTTTCAATTTTTTTTGCGCTTTTACCATTTTCACCATTATTCTTGTCATTGTTGAAGAAGAACTAATTATTCAAGTTAATACCAATTTATTCAGATCATCGATTAATTCAAGAAATCTCTCAATACATAAAGGTATTTTTTGAAATAATCATTTGTTTTGCGAGATTTCATGAGAGTTTTTCCTAAATAAAAAATTATGTTTAATTTTGGATTGTTTATTACAGATTATTCGTCGTTTTTTCTATTTTTATATGAGTCTGTTAACATGCTCATAAAATATTTATGCATTTCGGAATTTTAGTATTTGATACAGTATTTTTAATGATTCTGTATTCATATTTGAGATTTAGTAGATTGTAATTTGTAGTAATCCACATAAGCAATCATACATAATATATTGTATGATTTTTTTCTTTTTGTATATTCATATTTAACAATTTTGAATTTTGCTTATCGGGTTATTAATTCACAAACAAACATAGATTCAGATTTGAATTTAGTGAAAATAAATATAACAGACGAAGAAGAAAGAGAGAGTCAAAGAAGAAGGTTGCGAAATTGTATTCATATCGGAATAATATTCATATTAATTTTTTTTGTCAATTATTTTTTTTACTCATCATTTGTATTTTTATGAAGAACGTTGTATTTCTTTTTTATTTGTAGTCATTCAAATACGTATATCATATGAATTTGTATTTCTTAAGCATATATGTATCGTATTTTTTAAATGTCAATTTGTATTTTTTAGAATATTATATTCTGATTATATAATTTTCAATATGTATGTGATCTAATATGAATTTGTATTTCTTACACATATATGTATCCTATTTTCAACAGTTAATTTGTATTTTTTTAGAATATTGTATCCTGATTATATTATTTTACTATGTATGCTATCTTTTTTCCAGAATTTTGTTTTCTTATTTCCTACATAATCAATTTATATTTATTTTTTAGAATATTATATCCTTCCTCAAAAGATTTATTATTTCCACCAAGTATGCTATTTTTCTCCCAAAATATTGTACCCTTTCATAAATCATATTAATATATATTGAGATACTTGTATATATACACATAAATGTAAAAAAAAATTGGCATACAATTATACTGAAAACTTAACAAACGAAAATGATCTAATAGAATGAAAAAAAGAATTTTTTTTAAATTGTAAATGATGAGAATTTTAAGTGATATGTTCATTTCCTAAAAAATGTTATCTCGCTTTTTCATCATACTATTTTTTGGTATTTTATATATTATCATTCAATATTCTAAATAAAAACTATAATAAATAGAAATACAAATAAAATACATATAGAAATGAACAGGAAATACAAGATTTTAGAAGAAACAAAGAGATACACATCAAAAATATACGAAACAAATATGTTTCTTAAATAACTACAGATTCATTTGGAATACCTATTGGAATGAATACAAACTACTAAAAAAAGCTTATCATTCAAGAGAGCGAAAAAAATGTTTGAGTTTTATTTGAAAATGTAACTGATGAGAAAATTAAGTAATCTTTACTTTTTTTAAAAAAAACATCTCTCACTTGATTTTCTCCCTTTTTTTACTAAATAATTGTATTATTTAAATAAAAATAAATTATAAAAACATAAATAAGATACATAAAAAATTAAAATTTTGACATTTACTAAATATTAAAAGTGTTGCTAATGAGCCCTCTTAAATGTTAAAATATTGACATTTTGAAAAATTTCCCTATAAGCATTGCCTTTTAGTTTACTTATTAACGATTTCTTACATTTCATTTTATAGACTAAGAAAGGATAATATGACTACTTATAACTCCAATTTAAGGTTCTATTAGTGTAATTTTTATTATTTCTTTAATAGTTAACTTTATTAAATAAAAATTTTCATTCATGAATATAGAATTCTTTTAGCAAAACATCCGGTTTGATGACAAGAATATACAAAGTAAATATTCTATGTACGGTAATATTAGTAAACTAAGACTTATTACATGATTGAATTTCATCAAATTGAAAAAATATATACATTATTGCATTTGAGAAATCAAATTTTTAACTGACCATCGTCATAGGTTTGTGAGAATAATATATATATATATATATATATATATATATATATATATATATATATATATATATATATATATATATATATATATATATATATATATATATATATATATATATATATATATATATATATATATATATATATATATATATATATATATATATATATATATATATATATATATATATATATATATATATATATGTATATATACATGTATATACATATATATATATATATATATGTATATATACATATATGTGTGTGTGTGTATGTATATGAAGATATATGTATTGGCTTCATTCTGCTTTATCTTCTATTTGTATATTTTTGTTTTTCTTTCGATTTGTTTCTAACCTTAATGTCACCCCCCAACACTAGGTGAGGCACAAATGTACTATATGAATACAAGTTTTATGTTTCACCTATGATAATAAGGTAAACTACAACTATGCATATATATTTACTAATGCGAAACTACATATACAACACATGTTTATTAACTAAACCGATACGTGTGACAAGTGAAACTATGAATACTTATGAAAATTTTAGAATGTCTACAAAGACTATAATAGGATCCACGACTGTACCACTAATAAATACACATAATAATAATTCATCAAAGCCCTGAATCAACCTGGAGCTCACCAACAACAATTGAGTATCAAGTGTTTCTATTGAGGAGATCTACTAGTTGAGTGAATTTACCTTCAACATGAAATGCAGCATCCCTAGTAAGGACTGTCAATATGAATGAATGTACAAAATATGTAAGGCATAACACAACCAAATATAAAATAAGAGATAAATGAAACCAAATACCAATTTATAAGGATTAGAAACCACCTTTACTTGTACTTGTGGAATCTTGTATGTTACATTCTTTTCTTTACATTTCTATACTTTATAATCTTATAAGACATACGATACAAATGACAAGATGATAAGAGGTATATGATTATGGCCCATGCTAGGCAGTTTTACCCCTTGGATGATGTCCTCAAAATTTCACAAATTGGAATGCACCCATGCTAGGTTTTCTCCCCTGGCTATCACCCTCTTACATCAATTGGATCAGCCCATGCTAGGCTTTCACCCCTGAGCTTCCACCCATAATTATACACATTGCTTCAATTAGATTCTTTTATATTTGAGAATTTTTTTTATGTTCATAACTCTTTTGAGATAGTTCTTTTGATGTTCATAACTTTTTTGTGATTGCGGTTTTGGTGGTCATAATCCTTTGTTTATCTCTGGAACTACGGACCAGTTGTACAAGACATATGAATATGGACACACGACAATAACAATGACAAGGGAAGCAAATGTGACATGAACGTGTAATACATAGGAGCTTATATGACTCACTAAGTATTTTGACATCTTAAATTGAAGCATATATCAAGTCTAGACATCTAACATTCATCCAAGTGGTTTTAACTCATTATGGTAGCCAAATACTCACTAACTAATATCAAATACAAGGTATACATAAAAGTGGAACAAAGGGAGAACGCGGTCAGATTTGATTTAAGAACGGATAAATATTCAAAGTAAGCATTGATAAATGTATAATAGACCGCGTAGTGATCATGTCAGGTAACATTATAGTCTAACACAATGGGAGTAATAACAAAGAAATGATACATATTAACATGTGACAAGTTCACATATCTATAAATGATTGAAGGAAGTTGGCATGATATATGAAGATTTCACCACGTGTAATCAAGGATTATTTTGATTTATATAATGGAAATATGTGACAGGGGTACTTTGATGATGAAACAAGATTAAACCTATGGTTGGTAATGTAAAAACATACATTTAGTAACAAAGTCATAATAGAGTACTCACTTTAATTCTCTAGGGAGTAGGAACTGCAAGTATGGATCAATCACTACCAAGGACACTTAGAAAGCTTACTTTTGTAATACCAGTGTCGGGTTCATGCCAAAGAAATAGGAAATCGAATAGCCTTACATACCTATTTTCCCAATTCCTATAGCTTAAAAAGTGTCAACATGTTCTTTAATGTCATCGTATTCATCTACAACAATGAATAATTAGGTCTACTATTAGAATCTTACCAATCAACTCGGGATATTTCAACTCATCAATAAAGTAGCTAGCCCATAATCTTTTTAATTGATTGTTTTCATTCACAAATTTTGTCCGTTATAGTTATTACACTAAACAACCTTCCCATGAAATGGGTAGTGAGTTTACCAAAATGTTAATTTAATGGTGCTTCACCATAGCTTATAAATATGCCTACAACTCTCCGCAATCATTATTTAAGTACCTCCATGACCTCCCATAAACAAGTCAATACAATAGTAGTCCTCAGCACTCAAAACTAATCAAAAAACCTGAATTTATGGTTTTAAATCACTATCGTATGAGTTGCAATAAACAAGTAAGTCTAGAACTCTCAAATAAACTAATAATTAAAGGTGGTATCCGCGCCCTTAACCCTGACTATCTAGATCATCATTCTCCTTCAATTACTGTTATTGTAACCTTCTTTTATTCTTTGTAAGAGGGTGGCAGAATCTTGGCTTCCAACACATATAGCTACCTCTAGTTCCCTCCCTTTGAGAACTATCCACTATTCTTGAAACAATAGAGGAGATAGGTGATCTTGTGGCTACTTGGAAGAAACAAAGTGACTATATTTAGAACCTTTATTGGGAAAATTGGGTGGCTGCTTCATCTTGAGACAGAGAAATATACGAACTTGAGAGCTTAAAAGTTGGATAAGAGGAAAATAAGTTATTTGTATCATATTTTTTGCCTTAATAGGTTCTCTTTTGCAAGATTTCTTATGTATAATTTGCAGCCAACATGTGTCTTTAATTTAGTCCACACATTTATGCAGGTAACACAAATACTTTTCCATTCAAATTAGTTCTTCTGGGCTTGAAATGATTGAGCCTTGGATGTCCATATTTCCCTTATTTTTTATTCAACTTGGGCCAGATATAGGCGGTGTACTTGACCCAATAACATGGTCAAATGAGTCTTAGTAGGTGATGCACCTTTTTTTCCTTTGACTGGTTGGTCAATAAGTCAAAGTAGGTGATGCACCTACTTGTCACATACTAGCTTAGTGATGTCAAGCAAGCACCTCAATATTTTATTGCATTTCTAGACCATAACACCTTTTACTTGACTGAAAACTTATAAGAATTATGTCATTTTCAACTCTAGATTCAAATATTACCTTATGATTTAAAGTTTAAATACTTCCATTGACGTCAACTTAATTGTGTGGCATCAAAATCTATGGGCAGTTTACTCTAAACCTATTTTATTGTCAGTAGTCACATAGGAAACCGAGTTCATAACTATACCACAAGGAAATTTATAAGCGTTGTATAGATAAAATAAGTACACGTAAAATACGGGGTTTTACATCCTCCCTCTTATGATCATTTGTCCTCGAATGATGGGTGAAGCTTATAGTTTTGTTCACCTTGGAATTTCTTTTTGACATTTGCGAGAGTTCCCATTATAAATTGGACTATCTAAAATTCATCGACAAACCTAAAACACATATAGACGAGTCTAGCATGAAGTCTTAATATATATGGTTCGTAAGATAAAAATATGACAAATTAAACATTTCTTGACCGCGTAATTCATGGAATATACAAAATTATAACTCATAAAGATAAGGACTATAATATACCTATATACAGTACATGCAAATGAAATATAAAATGAACAAATTCTAGTAAGATTTATGAAATATAAAATGAACATCTCTGATCCTTATGTTGATGTTTAGGATGAGGAGGAGTATTTAGGATCTGTACCATCTTCTATTACAAGTATCTTCTGTTACATCATAGGTGGAACCCATCGCTGGCCCCTTTAAATAGACGCCAATTTTCATTTACTTTATTCATTTTAGACACCTCATGTCATATTCAGTTATGTCATTTTGACACTTTTTGCTGACATTTTATAGAGAGTGTAATACACTCATTTTCCATTCATCATCTCCCAAAACTTGAACTCCTTTCATAGAGAAATAAATTTTGATAATTCTTAAAATTAAAAAATGAATGTGAACACATTGGACTCATAATATAATGATATAATAAAAGTTAAAAAGAATAAATGTGAAAACCCCTGCTATATCGTTATTCACTCATGGGTCACTTCTTTTTTGTTCTAAAAATCATTATATGATAATTATTTTCTAATTTATATGACACGTGTCTTTATTTAATTCGTCTTTTTTACACGTCATCAACGAGTGTATTACAAACACTTTAAATTAATTGATTGATAATTAAAAAAGTTTCAAAATGACACAACGGACCATGACATGGGGTGTCTAAAATGAACAAACCCCACTTAAGGTGTCTGGGTGAAAGTTGGTGCAAACTTTAAGGGGCTACCGATGGGTTCCGCCTACATTATATTCCTTCTATTATACTTCAATAGAGGATACACATTTTAAACTTAGCTTCGTGGCCTTATCAATCAAGAATAACCATAGTATCTCCCACAATCTTTGTATATGGAAAAGACACAAAAAATCATAAGCCTAACTGATCGGGGAACTACTTTCCCTTCTCTTTTACCTCCTAAGGCTTTCAAAGGCGAGTCTTATAAGAATGCATAGCTGTTAATATAAACTCTAAAGTGTTATGTTGCACCTTCTTATAAGGCATTATGCTAAGTTATTTATCTACTATTGTGATAAAATTTACATATATGCCCAACCTTTTCTAGTCATAGTCATCACTACATCATTATACAAGGAAACATTTTTCCAAAAAATTCAATTCTCAAATCAATAAGCACATAAGGGCATATAATAAGGATAAATAAGTCACATTCAGTATGAGATACTAGTAGACAAGCACAAAAGGGAGCACATAGTTCATTGGCATTAAGCTACATAAATATGTAGTGTACACACGAGGAATGTGATGCTTAAGTACTAAATCTATGAAATACAATATGTAAGCTAGTAGACTATAAGATATGTTTCTACATAAAAGAAAATGAACTACAGAACACAAATTACATTGGGCAAGTGTGTTATATTGTATGGATAGGTGGAGTAACATGCAATGAGTACACATATGAAATCTGAGAAAGTGAGCACATGACACATGGGTAAAAAAGCTATAAGGCATGTAATGCTCAATCAAGTAGGCTACGAGGCATGTAAAACATATAGAGGTGGTCGTATGATCAATTATGTTGCACTACCAACACAATATGAAAAACAGAAATGAGGAAAGTAGCCATTGCAATAAATAACATGTAGGGAAAATGTCCTACAAAAACTTATAACAATAAACAATTGTACTCCAAAGCTGACAACATTTACGTGGAAGTATTCTATGACGTTAGGACAACTTACATAGAACATGAAACATGTATAATTCTACAACAAACCATCTTTAAAACTAAGAGATATTTTCTAGAACAACTCTACCATAATAAGCGTAAACACACTGTCTTAAGAGTTAAGTCACGGGTGGGATACTTCTGCTCATATTCCTTACTCACCTCAAAATACATACAATTGATTTCCCCATATTATCTTTTCAATATCTTAAGAATCATTATTAGGTGTTTTGCTGTTGTGACTTGCCTTCCATCTAGTTCATTATAAATACTATAGTTAAGAAGAAAAATATAATCCTCAATAGTTCATCCTTTGAGTAGGAGGCCGAGGTCAACTTTGCTTTCATTACTAGTTTTTGACACATCAAACTCAATGTCGAGTGTCTTATGAAGGTCATAATAGAAAATAGTGAATCTTTAACGTATCATAAAACATGACCTCAAATAACATGTAAATGTCAGATACCTATAAATTTATATCATGATTAATAAAATCTTAGAGTTAGAACCTTTGGTCTTAACTAGATAGGTTTGTCCATACTAATGGATTTTTCTTAAAACAAGTTAGGGCGATCTCACTATATTCCCATGCAGGATAGCTAATAATAATAAATAATATATTATTAATTTTTTCCTCTCGCTTAACTGGACTATGACTGATGAATTACTGCTAGAAAATATTAAATGAACCCCGTAGGACCTCTATACATGTGAAGAATTCTCTACTTCTCTATTGTACTAATGATGTAGATAAACTAGGTCCATGTATCCTCTATCTAAGTAACTTCTTTATTCCACTCTATTTCTTGTTGTTATCAAGACCAAATATCAAGAATTGAATCAATACTTCATTGACTTCTCTGTCAAACAAAGGTTTACAAAGTTGTTCCGGGGTGAGCCATTATAATTCGTTAGTATTGAAGAGTTGATACCTTTTTATTATCTCATACACTTAACAACCTCTCTTTCATAATCGCCTACATCACTCCTCTATAACATACTCACATCTCCCCTACTCCTATGATTAGTGAATTTGATATATCCCATCTCTACTGAGAAGCACTACGTACATATTCGTCCATTTAATTCAAGGTTCATTGTCACATGCTTCCTATCTAACATGTACATTTTAATCAAAAATAGTAGCTTCATCTACCAGATCCCACTATGTACCAACCTGGCTAATACCAATTTAGGTCAAACCAATCCATTTTTTGATTTATTTAACCTTACCCTTTAATCACATACTAATCCTCCATAACCAAAACATAGGTCATAATAGGAACTATCATATGCATCATTTGCATACATTGTCACCCTTATCCCTAAGTTTTTTAACCATGAATAGAATACCAATGTTATTAACGCTTATTCGGTGTTGTTGGAACATACCATATAAAAGATAAATATCAACATATTCGGGATGGTATATGGTGAGAATTTTGGACTTTTCATCTAATAGGGGTATCTCTAACACTTTTGCACTGATACATAAACCTATCTGATTGTGTCACTGCCTTCTTCCGTTTGAAGAAACTGCTTCAACAACATCAATTTTGAAAACATGTGTAATGCTGAAAATTCTATGTATATCACAGACTAAGATCAAGTGTCCTCTATAAGAATAGATCCTATAGATATGGAGGAAATATAAATCTCAAGAATCTAATACATCCTCCTAAGAAGATGTTCTTAGTAATTCTACATCTCATATATGTAACTAGGTATCCCATCAGTTTTAAACATATGGATTACCATACTATATCATTCTCAATTGTCACTAGTCCTATAGGAAACCGAGTTCATAACTATACCCCAAGGAAACTTATAAGCGTCGCATAAATAGAACAAGTACACGTAGAATATGGGTTGTTACACTTAAAATCATTACTTATCATTCAAGGGTATTGTTAGCTTTACTACTAGTGGATTATCATAATTTGGGAATCATGATTGGAGAACTCGAGTCATGACAAATCATTCCTTTAAAATAATAAAATTTATCTTTTTATTTTTCAATTATGTGTAAGCACATTATCTATATTAGTTTAGTACAATTATGGAATATTGATTTACCTTCAATCTAATTTAGGAAAATATTTCACATAGGCTCAAGTAATAGGTTGTTGTATATTATATATTAGTAAAAACAAAATTAAGTAGGATTTAGTTTTTGAAATATTTGAAAGAAGTATAAAATTTATAATAAATATAATTTCTTCAAAAATTGGAAACAATAGTAATGTAATTCTATAAGAAACCTATTTTCTATACACTTATGACCATGTTTGTGGATACTACATATTCAAACTTCAACAACACTATTTCTTTTCCTTATATGAAAAGATTGGCTCAAAATATTCGGCTAGTATTAGACTAGATCCAAATACAACATAATGTTAAAGATAATATACCCTTATTTAAATTTACTCCAAAATAATTAGTGTTTATATTAAGAAATTCTATAATTTGAACTACCCAAACATTATAGAATTAAAAATTTTCATTTATATATGTAAGGCTCAATCTTAGGGAAAGACAAGTACATCTACAAGAACAACAACAAAGACATTATTTAACAAACACATATATTCTCATATACCACTTCTTTAGCCATGCCTAGAAAAAGAGTATCATATGCTTTGATTGAAAATGAAACAGAAAGAAAAGTCTCATAAAAGAAAAGACATATAGGGTTGTTGAAAAAGGAAGAAGAACTCAGCACTCATCATATATAGTCCTTATAGTAATGAACCTAAGGTGTTTCCCAATCTTGTTTGAGCAATCAACACTTTTCAAAAGTTTGATGAATCTTTTCAATCTCAATGATCTAACTTAGGTTATTAGGAAGAACCTTCAATTAATACATGAAGCAATGAAAAAGAATAGTGGTGACAAGGGGTCTACATCAAATGTCCGTCAATACGCTCCTTTAGTACCAATGACATCTATGATGCCTTCCTCAATTATAGATCCTCCATTTACTCCTATGACGCCAAAAATGGATCCTTGAACTGAGATCCCCTCAATGGGTGCATCAATTCAAATCAATAACTATCAAAACTCTATTGACATTCCCCAAAGTCCATCATTTATTAATTTACTAAACTTGAATGATGGTGACACTTTATTGGATGACCTTGCACTAAAAAATGCTAATGATCAAGATTCAAACCCCTCCAATAACAAATAAAGTCTTTGGACAAGTATATGTCTCTTCTTATTAGTATTGTTTTATGTGTTCATGTTGTCCCGTACAAAATTTGTGTCTTTTAGGTTTTGTATTTTTAAGTGTGTCATGGGATTCTCTACATCAGTTTTATTTTGTAATTATATTAAGAGTCGTATGTATGTCGTGTTCGATGAATTATTTTTCAAAATTTTTTATTTCAATCACTTATTAAATATATGAAAATTTACATATTTACGAGCTTGTGATTTATTTAACTATTCATTTTTTTATTATTGTTGTTACAAAAATGTTTTTGTTTGCACGGTTTTCCAAGAAAACCTATTGCACTTTAAAACCTAAATAAATTGATTTATGTATTGTATAAATTTTCACCCTCAACTTTTTAGGACGAATAAACCATACATCTAAAATTTAATGTGAATTTTAACATTAAAGAAAATTATCATGAAGACCTATAAAAAAAATATTTTGAAATAATTAGGTGAAGGAAGAGATATATTATTATTTTTTATTTAGTAAGTTATAAAATTTCATATCTTCTGAATTAATTTGATTGTTTATAATTACTTTTTGTAATTCAGCAATTTTTAATAATATCACCACGTATATTAATTGGTTAAATTTTTCTCACTTTGTTGTTCTCTATTTTTTATGTGAAGAATTTTTTCCACACGTAACTTTATTGGAAATGATTAACGTATTCAGAAATATGTATTCTTGTTTACTAAACATTTGAAACATACAAATATTCAAAAGAATACTAATGGTCTTGTTACGGGTTGGTGCATATCAAATACTAGTTTTTGGGGATACTCGTTTCACATTTAACCCTAATAATTCAAAAAATTTCTGAAAGCATATGTGTCAAGACCTAGGGGGACCACCTAGATGTAACATGACACATATAACCCCAAGGAATTCCATACAAGACATTTAGATTTCATTACATTAGAAATAGAACAATAAGAGTGAGACAAGATCTCAAAGTCCAAACATTTTATTAATGAAAAACAGAATTCTAGAGATCTTGTCTCATAATAACATCTAATCTAATAGAATAATATTGAGCCTAGACCATACGTCATGTCCCAAAGAAAAATATATGAAGTAAACTTAATAAAATGAAACTTTGTCCTTGAAGAATTAGAACTCAGGAAAGCTTAAAAATCCCAAAAATTAAATAATTTGTTACGAAACTGATGACAATGACGGTCGGTGAGATTAGGGAAATATGTAGGTAAGAGTATCCATTAAAATAAAAAAATGTACCAACATTATTCCCGTGCATAAAAACATTTAGAATGTTCTAAAAAGGACATTTCATTTCATGACATGCAATTGAGAAAACTAAAACATAATATAACAAGGTTCGAATTCACACTTCATAAAACATGTATAGTGAAAGCTCATATAATCTTTAAAACCTTTGAACACATGTGTGATACTTCTTGAAGTAACATTTGTTCATCATAAATGTGTGGAATTAACCTTAACCTACAAAGAGACAATTTGGGGTATAACATGATATCATGGTGTCTCCCATACCCAAATTGGTTGTCGTACTTGCCCAAGTAGAACCATGAAATTATAGATTAGTAGGATTAAGTACACATAAATCTACGGGGGAACATAACTACTATAGCAGGAGATTGCTAGTAGAAACATGTCCTCTACACGAAAGAGCTTTCATCTCAATAGTCTAATTCTAGAAACCCAACCTTTACCACGGGGGAGCTTCCATTTTACATCAGTATCCACCTGCTACTAATTATGAATACCATGGCATAGTTATTAAGTATTGACTTATCTTATCATAGATAACTCCTTATACCATGCGTGAGAACACCTTGGCCGTCCATGATGTTTTGGTAATAGTTTTTGAGCTTCTGATTAAATTAGGTAAGAAAACCTTTAAATATGAGAACACTTATTATGTGAGAAGACCTTATAGATCATGCATATATGTGTTTATGAGAATATTTTTTGGATAACACAACAACAACATCATCATGGGAACTTTACTCTCAATGTACCCTTAAAACAATGGCATAACTTCATAACAACATGCAACACTCCATATTTTACCTCTTGAGGATCAAAACCTAATTTAAATCATCATTACTTACAAAAAAATAGGTTAGATATGGATTTCATCATCAAATCATGTAAATCTAGCAAAATATGCTTAATATAATAAAAATCTCATATTACATTGAAAATCCAACATAACATGATTCATTACTTGAAAACATGAGGTTTAAATTTTTTAATGGGGATATAATCATAAAATCATATAAGTTCATCAATTCATACTTAAATTGAACATAAATCAATTATTAAATAAACATTAAAGATAACCCATGATAATTTATGAAAACCCCAATAAATTGGGAGTTTCTACATTTTGAAATTGGAGGATTTGAGAACTCCAAGGGTTAAATTTATCTTAACTTACTATCAAAGACCAAAACAATTGAAGTATGTATTCTCGCTCTTGAACCGAATATTGAATCTCTTTCTTCTTCTTCTACTTCAAGATTCTAAAAAGAGAATTATTTTAGAGGAAGAAGATTTGGGATTTGTTTTGTGTTTTCGAAATAATGTCTTGACATATGAGTTTTGGGGTTAAAAAAACTTATAATGGGTCATAGACATAGGGAAAATTACATGGTTTTGATCTAATTAAAACAAGAAAAGATCAATTAACCCTTAACTTACAGTACACTACCTCATGACCATGTGATCTTCCAAAATCGTAGTTCGTACCACGAGCCGAGGATCTATCGTTGGTTCTTGGACGAGTGGCTACGGTTCACACCCTTTCTACCCCTAAGACTACCTTAAGATCATGACCCTTTAAATGGTCGTGGTAGCCTTCACGGGCAATCTTTAGGGAGGGTCCTTCTTTGGTACAGTGTAGCCTAGCTACTGCCTATCCCTCCACGAACCTCTCCATGAATAATGATCCTAACCAAGAATCTTCATGGTGGTCGTGTGAGGTGAGGTAGTGTTTGGTGAATTCTGCCCAAACTTCCTCTCTTTTTGCTGTTGCCCTCTCAATTAGCCCTAGTTTAGCCTTCTAGATTCTGAGGTGTTTCATTATCTCCCTTTTGGGAAAACATGTCCTCGCCTGAGATTCTAGATCTTTCTAACAGAAACAACTCAAGACTAGCAACCCTTCATACATGAAATATATCAAAATTCACACAACCATTGAGGAAACACTAACTCCAAACTAAACATAATCAATGTGCCAAAAAGTAGGAGCTACATGTCATGACCCGCCAGATACCCAGGCAGATCGCGACCTGCCTAGGCAGCCAGCAGCAGGCGCAAGGGGTCAGGCTGCCCAAACCGGTCTGCAGGCCAAGGTGCAGGCGCCCAAGCAGGCAGCAGTTGGAGGGGCAGCTGTTACAGGAGTTTCGGCAGTTTCAGCCGTTTCAGCCGTTACAGCAGTTACAGCCGTTACAGCTGTTACTACAGGCGGAGAGGCGAAAGTTACAAGCCTTGGAGAGGCTTGTTCAAGGCCTTTAGGCGTGGGGCAGACTAGGAGCAGCTAGGAGTCCCTTTTTGAAAGACTTAGAAGCATGTCTTGAGGGCGTGGACTTAGGGGCTTGTATATAGTGTAGAATTTATTTACTCTTAGTGTTTAGAGTAGTATAAATAGGTAGTCATTGTATTTGTAATACATCTATCAATCATCAATACAAGTCTTTCTTCCAAAAAAAGTCTTTTGTCTTTCCTTCTATTTCTCTTAGCGATCCAAAGTAGTGAAAGTCTTACTTGAGTTTGCAAGAACGTGCAAGAATCGTGAGTAAACCGTCAAGGGCCGCACGGAGTATTGTCCGAATCGAAAAGCCCGTGACAATTGGTATCAGAGCAGGTTCATCGTAAGAGAATGACGAACGAAGGATACTTGATCGGCGCCGACACCACTCCCAGTGTCCCCACAGTCGGTGGCAAGAAGAACAAGAAAGGGAAGAAGCAGCAGACGGGTAATGAACCCAATCTGCCCGATCCTCCCCCAAGTGATCTTCCACCAAGTGATCCTACACCAAGCGAAGGGCAGACATCTCTCCCTCCCCATATTGTCGATGGAAGTGACGTAGACACCGGCCAGGAGCCCGTGGACGTTACTGTCAGAGAGAGTGGATTGCAAGGGTCGAAATGGCGAGGCAAGCCATTGAGATCATAGGCCAGCGCTTGAACAGAACGGACAGAAATCTCAAAGCTCTTGAAGAGTAATCCCTTGAGGAAGTTGAGAGCGTCCGGAAGGAGTTGGAGGCACGCCAGCGAGCCGAGTTCGAGACAAAATAGGCCATTACTTCCTTAGAGTCCAGACTTAGGGAAGCAGTTGGCGCAGTCGAGTCGCTTAAGGACAAGGTGGCAGTACTCGAGGAAGATAGAGAGGTTGTTTGATCCTCATCACATGACCGGGAAAGGGAATCCAGAGTTGAGGCGCCCAAGCCACCTGTCTTTAAAGGCGTCCGTGACGCGCAAGCGGTGGATAATTTCCTTTGGCACTTGGAAAATTACTTCAAGTGTAAGCGGGTCCGTAGTGATGTGAACAAGAACAACACTGCTGTGTTGTATCTTTCAGAGTTGGCCATGCTATGGTCGAAGCGTAAAGAGTCTGACATCGCAAAGGGGACATGCGCGTTGAACACATGGGAGCAGTTCCGTGTGGAGTTCAAGAAGGCGTTCCTCCCTAGCAACGTTGTCTATGAGGCGAAGCGCAAGATGAGGGAGTTGAGACAAAAGGGCAGCATACGGGCGTATGTGCGGGAGTTTACCACCCTTACATTTCAGATTCCCAACCTCACGGACGACGATGCGTTGTTCTAATTCATGGATGGGCTGCAAAATTGGGCCAGAACGGTGTTGGAACGGCGGCAGGTCAGGACTATAGACGACGCCATCACGCATGCTGAATCCTTGACAGACTTCAGGCAGGAGAAGTCTTTCAATGCCGATAAGGACGACGAGGTAGGCAGTCATGATGATAGTGGGGAAGACAGTGGCGAAGGCGAGGAACAAAAGCCACAACCCAAGAGGTGAGGCGAGGAGCCATGGCCTAACGAGCATGACACCTATAGGTCCAGCACCATTGTCTTCTCTTTTTTGAAGACTTAGAAGCATGTCTTGAGGGCGTGGACTTAGGGGCTTGTATATAGTGTAGCATTTATTTACTCTTAGTGTTTAGAGTAGTATAAATAGGTAGTCATTGTATTTGTAATACATCTATCAATCATCAATACAAGTCTTTCTTCCAAAAACAGTCTTTTGTCTTTCCTTCTATTTCTCTTAGCGATCCAAAGTAGTGAAAGGCTTACTTGAGTTTGCAAGAACGTGCAAGAAACGTGAGTAAACCGTCAAGTGCTGCACGGAGTATTGTCCGAATTGAAAAGCCCGTGACATACATCTATCAAACAAATATGTATGAAAACTTTAAATTCCTCATCTAAGGAGGGGATTCCTTCTCTAAGATAAAATCATGCTAAACACAATTACATGGAGACTATATTAAATTCATACTCAAAAGCATAGCTAAAGCATGTTCATCATATCATCTCCTGGAGTCTATAGGCCACTCACACTCACTGCACAACAAGATGAGGATAATCAATCATGTAAACTCATTTTCTTCAAAATACAATTTTTTCATGAGCACACCCAACATAAATAAATCATGCAAACACATAAAACACAGGACTCTAAAACATCGGACAAGCCAAGAGAAACTAATTACCTCAAGCTAGAGTCGGAGTAGAAGTAAAAAGTATGGATATGGGACATCATATCGGTCGTGGCCTCAAAGTCGCACCCTGCACGACATGATTTTCTCCATAGCACTTTGGCACACACAAATTTTTGTTTCTCAACTTCTAAACTAGTCTCTCAAAAATCTGAACAGACCTTCCTCACGTGAAAGATTTTTCTTTACCTTCAACTCTTATCTTTAAGCTTGTTGCCGTAGTATTTTCTTTGAACATATGAAATCATTAATTGTATAGTTTTCATGTATATGTATTGATTGATAATAATTCATCTGTATGTATTTACTCTGAAAGGGATCAATCTCAGATAAATGAGGTGGTTAAAATTACTCAAGGATTATGGTTTTAGTATTCTAGACCACTCAGGTAAGGCTAATATTGTTTCTGATGCCTTGAGTAGGTTTTCTATGGCTAGTACCGCCTAGTTTGAGATAGATAAGAAAGAACTAGCGAAGGTTGTGCATAGACTTGCACGCTTGGGAGTTCATTTCTTGGAATCCACAGATAAAAGAAAAGTGGTGATGAATAGGGATAGATCTTCATTAGTGTTAGAAGTAAAAGAGAAGTAGGAACAAGACCCAATTTTGTAAGAATTAAAGACAAATGTTCATAAGCAAAGAGTAATGAGTTTTGAACAAGGGAGAAATGGTGTATTGACTTATCAAGTAGGTTTGTGTGTAGCCAGAGTGGTGAACTAAAACAGTGCAGCATAAAGGAAGTTCATAGCTACTGATATTTCATTTATCCGGGTTCCACAAAGTTGTATTATGATTCTGTAGGAATATTGTTTGAGTAGTATGAAGGGTATTTTAGAATTTGTGTCCAATTGTCCAAATTTCCAATAAGTTAAAGTAGAGAACCAAAGGCCTGGTGGTCTGTCCTAGAATCTACAACTTCCGCATTGGAAGTGGTAGATGATTAATCTTTATTTCATCCTAGCTTTACCAAGGCTTCGTAGGCAACATGATACAATTTTGGTGATTCTTGATAGAATGAAAAAATTAACCCACTTTTTGCCAGTAAATACTACCAATTCACCAAAGGACTATGCCTAGTTGTATCTTCACGAAGTGGTTAGACTTCATGCGGTTTTTCTCACTATTACTTCAGAAAGAGATTAGCAATTTACTACACAATTTTAGAAGTTATTCCAAAAAGGCTTGGGTACAAAGGTTAACTTATGTACTGCCATTTATTCTTAGACAAATGTTAAAGTAGAGTACACTACTCATACCTTATATTATATGTCAATGGCTAGTGTGATTTATTTAGAAGGTAATTGTGATGATCACCTACGTTTTATTGAATTTTCTTACAGCACTAGTTACCACTTTAGTCTACAAATGGCTTATTATGAAGGTATTTTATGTGAGAAGATACAGATATCCTATTAGATGGTTGAAGTTGGTGAAGCAGGGTTGATAGGAACATATTTAGATCTTTAATCTATGGAGATGGTGAAAGTGATTCAAGAGAGGTTGAAAATTACACAGAGTTCAATCCTACACCTATGTAAGAATAGTGGAGTAAGAGTTTGAAGTAGATGATAGGGTATATATGAAAGTTTCACCCATGAAAGGTGCTATAGGATTTTCTAAGGAGGAGAATCTTTGTCCTCGACATATCGACCCTTACAAAATTAGGTAATGTATCTTAGGAGTTTGACCTACCGCAAGAGTTATCTGTTGTTCATGCGAAATTTCACATCTTTATGTTGAAGAATATCATGGGTGATCCTTCATTAATCATAAAAACTGAAGATATTAGTTTCAATGAGAACTTATCTTATGAGGAGATTCTTGTACACATTCTAGATCACCATATTTTCAATTTGACGACTAAGAAAGTAGAATCACTCAAAGTTCTTGTTATGATTATAATATAGAGTTACAAAAAATTAATGCAATTATAAATCAAGCATTAGGTGGAATCTGAATGTTCACAAAGGGATGTACTAAACAAAATTTTTGACATACAACATACTAAAATCTCACAGCATATTTTTGTGAGCTCTTGAACTCACAAATATCAAAAAATAATAATAAAGACAGTCTTACTTTCCTAACAATCAAGAAGAAAAACACATGTTACTTAATATATTTTTTCAAAAAAGATAGTCTTTTAGGTTGTTTTCAAATTGAAGGTTCACAAAATTAATTGAAAGAAGCAAAAAGAAAGAGTTGTTACTTCCTTTTTCAAAAAAAAATTAAAATTTTTACAAAAGGGGAATGAGTTATCACTACAGAAAAATGATCTTTAATGATAATTAATAGTTTAATTGTCAATAAATATCTAATTTCAGAGGCAATTGGTACTCTGTATAAATGTCCCTCAAATGTCTAGAAATATTGAATCAAATGACAGCATATTAATGTCAGTAAAGCGTATAGTACTCTATTTGGACTTGCATACTTATTGCCAACAAAAAACTTCTTTTATAGTGTATTTTGGACATTTGTTAGTTTCACAAAAACATGATCTTTTCTATGTCCAAAAAGAAGAGAACAAGAATTATGACAAATTAGTGAACTTGCAATAAAATATATGGACTAATTGTTTCTATACAAATATTCTAGAAGTAGTGCAATGACATACAAATTTTTTGTACCCAAGAAAAAACAATTTAAATAATTTACTAATTGTGGCAAGCAAGAGAGAAATTATTTTGGTTCTTTTAACAAACTTCATCATTTGTTCCGCATTAGTTACCAAATATTTATTGTTTTGTGCTATAAAATATAGCACAATCCACAAGAAAGTTTCCCAACAAATATAAATTTTCAATCATCCTCACTGGTCTTTAAACATAATTAAAAAAAAAGTCACCAAAATTGCAAAAAGAAGTTGAAATAGATACATTAATCAGTGGGATTTATAGTAAAAAATATAATATTAATGAAATAGGAGGAACAAAACTTTGAGAAATGAAACACACTTTATAAGAAGTTTAATTAATGTATATGAATTCAAAAAAAAACATACAAACAATAATGGAAGAAATAACTGATTTGTTTACTAAAGAATCAAATGTAATGAATTCAACCATCAACCATTTTAGGAGAGAATACATTGCAACAAAATTCAATTTTCTTTGTTTCTATGAAGAAACCTTTAAAAAGGGACAGAAGAGAAGATAAATTTTCGATCATCCTTGCTGAAACATAACAGAATAAAAAAAGTCACCAAAATAGGGGGGGGAAATTGCTCCATATATCACATGACTTATAGTTAAGATTATACTCACGAAAAATTTTCAAGAATGAACTAACTTTAGAAAAACATAATTAATGTATTTGAGTTTGACTACCCTATAGCGGCAAAAAAACCCTACAAATTATAATTGCACAAAATTCCTCTATTTGTAGACAACATAAGATTGTGTGAGCAAAAGTTTATTGTGCCTTATCTGAAAGGTCACAACTCTTTGGAAAAGTTAGAATCATTCAAATTTTCACAACATATCATAAAAGTCAAAAAATTTCATAAGAGTCGCAACTCTTCATAAATGTCACACCTTTATATAAAAGTCACAACTTTTCTATAATGTCATTTTCATCAAAGTCGCAACTTATCATGAAAAGGGAGGGAAGGGCTTGTTTTGGAAAAAAATAAATTTAAAAAGGGAATGTTGGTTTATGGTTGCGCCACCTAGGTGAACTTAGGGTTCTCTTTTAGATAAATATATGATTGTTATTTTAAAAAAAGGATATAATTGGTAGCGGGTTTCTTGTCTTGAGATAATGAAGATACAATGCTTAATTAATGATAGCTACGTGAAAAGGAGATTTTTATTAGAAACATGTCTTCTAGTCGACAAAGCTTTCATCTCAAGAGACTGCTTTGAGATATCCAAACTTTACGTCATGGGATCTTCCATCATACATCAATATCCACTCGATACTAATTATAAAACCCACAAAATACTTATTAAGTATTGACTTACCTTATTAGTGACTACATCTGTATACAATGCATGAGTAAAACTTCATCATCCATGATGTATTGGTAATAGTTTTTATCCTCTGATTCAATTAGGTGAGAAAACCTTTCAACCTAAGACACCTTATAATGTGAGGAAACCTTTGACATCAGTTGTTAGGATGATCAGGGGTCTTGGCACGACATTCTTTTTGTGTTTGAGTCTTGGTAGACCATTAGTTATAGTTCTTTAGTCTTTTAGTTTTCATTATCTTATGTGGAGACTAGAGTTTGCCTAATTTGCTAGTTGAATTTTTTCTTTATCACATTATATGTTCTATATGAGCTATATTTGATAAGTTAAATTTTCCGCTGAGTAAGTATGTCAGAACAAGGGTTCCCTTGGGGGCAATATTGGTTCTCGAGTGTCAATCCCGCGCAGGGTGTATGCTTAGGGCGTCGCAACTATAATATTATTTTGATGTAAATGCTGCTATTAGAACTTTGCATCAAAATGAAAGGATCAACCACATTGTATGGCGACAACACTAGTGCAATCAGAATAGCAACAAACCTTGTCCACCAAGAACAATGATGTTACATTAGAGAACTTGTTGAAGATTGGAGTATTATCCTAAAGTATATATCCTCTAAATATCAACTGGCTAATATATGTACAAATGTCATGTCAAGAAGTAGACACTTTTTTCAGGGAAGCCTAAAAATCACTCAAGTGGAATTTAATTAAAATTGCATTGCTGGAGTTTGGTTTGCCAATCAAATTTGTTAATTTCTAAATGGAGTGTGTTACGACTATAAAATACTCTTTATTACAGATTGGAATTCTCACTCAAAAATTCCAAGGAACTAATGGTCTAAGACAACGTGACCTCATGTCCCATCCTTATTTTTATTAGCAATGGAATACGTTAACAGACTCATGAAACAACTCGAATTGAAACCAAATATTAATTTCCATCCTAACTGCATCAAAGGTAATGTTGTACAAATTTGTTTTGTTTATGATCTTATAATATTTTTAGATCTGATAAAAACCTCTTTCAAACTACTACTACTACAAGTTTTCTATCAAGTTTTGAAGGTTTTCGGCTTTCAGGATAATTTGTACAAAAGGTCAATATATATACCATACTTCCTTTGTCCTAAAGGAGTATCACTATATTTCAATGCATGCCACTAGTGGAGAGGAGACCACAACGATTACATTTTGACAAGAAAGTTTATATATTATGGTGGTGGAATTCAACTGATCAGAAGTGTTATATTCGAGATGTAAACGTGTATGGCTAAAGTGTTCCTTTTACCGAAGAAATTGGTTTAATTGGTCACTAGTATTTGTCATATTTTCTTATGGACACAGATCACTAAAAGACCTTTGATGGCTTAGGAAACCTTATGCAGGCCCATATCTTTTGGAGGCCTGGGTTTGTTAAACTACAACCTTTGCAACAAGAAAGCTATATGTAAACTGTTGTGGGTCGTGGATGTAAAGAAAGACAATTTATTGGTTCATTGGATTACAACTTCTACATCAAGGACAAATCTCTCGATAAGTCACCAATTCCTAAACAAGAATGTTGGATTGTTAGAAATATCCTTGAGGCTCAAAAAAGGTTAACGAATATGAATATGGTTGATGAGCTACAAAAGAATTCACATCGGTTTCTCAGTATCAAGTAAATGTACAAGTTATTCCAACCACGATTCCCAAAAGTTCCATAGAAGTTCCTCAAACTTTCAAATGGTATGTTGCCAAGACATCAACTTATATTATGACTCAACGTATATCAAAGTCATTCAACTAGTTATGTACTGTGTAACACATTCTCAAAAAAATTACTCATTCATTTTGTTTTCAAATGTGGATGTTCTACAAGGGTATGGGTTTCACTCTAGACATGGATGAAAATTCCTAGAGAAATAGGAAGCAGGGAAGATTACCTAGAATGGATATCGAATAGAGAGCATAGAAGCGGAAAAGTCGAAAAATTATTTGGATGGTTATATTCGACAAGTTTCTATCCCATTTGGACTGAAAGGTATTTAAGGTGATTCTCACAACAATGAACCTTCTGCCAAGAGATTGAATGAAAGTTTCCTCCAATTCCATATTAGAGGGCATATCCTACCGAAGTGGCAACCAATTCTTGATCAATTAAATACTTATATACGTCTAGACTAATTTCTATAATTACTTATTATTATTATTATTATATATAAATATATATATATATATATGTTAGTAATAGTTCTGGAGTCTAAAACAAACTAGTGGTGTAAATGTGTTATTTGGTTGAATAAAAGTTTCTACAGTTTGGCATACAAAATGAAACACCTTCAAAATAACAGATTCATCATATTTAGTCTTTCCCCTGGGTTCCATAATCATTTCATATGTAATAAATATGATTCCCTCAAAATGGGTATCGACTACATTTCAGTGAAAAACGTCATAATTAAGAATAATAATATCATTCCATCATTGACAACATGTTGAACTAGCTTCAAGGTACCACTAACATCTTTATGATTGATCTCATATATAGGTATCATGAGTTGAAGGTTATAGAGTGTGACATTTCAAAGGCAGCTTTTAAAAATCGGTATGGTCCAATGTGACTTGATTGTGGGACAAGACTTTGTATATTGGGTAAATTTTTTAGAATTGTACTCTTTTCTTTAAAATCTCTGTACTAGTGACTTATAGGTCTAGGATATTAAATTACTATAATATCCCTTACATAGGTTGTGACTTTTTTGATAAGTTGTCACTCTCTCCGAAGGGTTTTGAATTTTCGTTGAGTTGTAACTTTTTCAAAGAGTTGTGACTTTTTGTACGAGTTACGACTTTTCCAGTAAGTTGCGACTTTTTGAAAAGGTCATGACTTTTTAGATAAAACACAAAATATGTATGTTCATACCCTTAGTTTACTATAAATAGAGGAGTTTCCTGTAATTTTTCAACCTTAATTTTTTTAATCTTCTACTCTTCTTCTTCTTGCATTGTAATTTTTTGGTGTTACTTATTATAATTAAGTTACCTCAAAATTTTTCGGAATATGAGATACAACTATTGTGATGATGTGAGTTATTTTATCCAAAAGAGTCTATATTCCATAACCTCGAGTACTTGAGGAAAATAACTTTAATGATATAAGTAAAGAAAATCTTAATATATATAAGTGTGTGTAATTTCTAATATATGAAGTTAACACGATGTAGCCTACATTCAATTTTTTGTTAACAATTTCTCTTATGATGTAGATATATGTTTCGAAATATCTTTTCTAAAATCTAGAGAACCTTCACGATTTTTTTTGCTCGAGATAAAAGAATGACTATATTTATCAATGCTACTTATGTGATCTAGAGTCTCATTAAGTTTTCTTCAAAATAGTTATTACTATATAAACATTGCCCTATTGGTTTACTTATTTAAGATTTCCTTTATTTCATTTTTTAGACTAATAAAGGTTCATATGACTACTTATAACGCCAGTTTAAGTTTCTATTAGTTTAATTTTTATTATTTATTTAATAGTAAATTCTATTACATAAAAATTTTCATTAGTAAATATATATTTAGGTATATATTTATATTTAAATCAAAGTATTATATGTCAAAAATATATTATCAAGTTAACAAGATCATCTAACTTCAAAATATATTATTTTAAAATGTTAAGAGTTTTTTAGCAAAGCATCTTGTTAGATGACAAGAGAAATAAAAAGTAAATATTGTGTGTATGGTAATATTAGTGAAATAAGACTTATTACATGATTAAACTTCATCAAATTGAAATAAATATATACATTAATGCATTTATCTAATAAAAATTTGCATTGACCATCGTCATAGGTTTGTGAGAATAACATATATATGAATACATATTTTACGAGTAACCTGTGATGAGAAGGTAAACAAATACTTTTGTAGATATATTTACTAATTAGAAACTACATATACGATACATGTTGATTAGCTGAACCGATACATGTGACAAGTCAAAATATAAATACAAATGACAACTTTGTAATGTCTACTAAGCCTCTACTAGGTCCATGACTTTACCACTATGAAATACCCATAATAAAGACTCTGCAAAGCCTGACTCAAAATGGAGCTCACCAACAACCGTTGAGTATCAATTTCTTCTGTTGGGAAGATCCACTAGTTGAGTACATGTTCCTGCAGGATGAAATGAATCCTTAGTAAGGATTCTCAGTACGATGAAAGGTAAAGAATATGTAAGGCATAACACAACCGAATGTAAAATGGGAGCTAAGTGAAACCAAATTCCAATATATAAGTATTAGAAACCACCTTTGCTTGTACTTGTGGAATCGTGCATGTTACATTCTTTTCTTTACGTTTCTATACTATATAATCTTATAAGACATACGATACACATGACCAGCTGATAAGAGGTATAAGCCCATACTAGGCATTTTTACCCTTGGGATGATGTCCTCATAATTCCACAAATTTGAATGCACCCATGCTAGGTTTTCTCCCCTGGCTGTCACCCTCTTATATAAATTGGGATCGGCCCATGCTAGGCTTTGACCCCTGAGCTGCCACCCATAATTATACACATTACTTCACTTAGATTCTTTAATATTTGAGATTTTTTTTTATGTTCATAACTCTTTTGAGATTGTTCTTTTGATCTTCATAACTTATTTGTGATTGCGATTTTGGTGGTCATAATCCTTTGTTTATCTCTGGAACTATGGACCAGTTGTAGAAGACATATGAATATGGACATACGAATATAACAATGAAATAGGAGGCAACTGTGACATGATCGTTTGTACTGGAGCTTATATGACTCAATAAGTATTTTGACATCTCAAATTGAAGCATATAACAAGTGCAGACATCTAACATTCAACCAAGTGTTTTGAACTCTATATGGTAGACAAATACCCACTAACTAATATCAAATACAAGGTATACATGAAACTGGAACCAAGGGAGAACGTGGATAGATTTGACTTAAGAACATATACATATTCCAATTAAGTACAAATAAATGTACAATAGATCATGTAGTTATCCTGTGAGGTAACATTATAGTCTAACACAATGGGAGTAATAAAAAAGAAATGAAACATGAACATATGAGTAGATGACATATCTATAAACGATTGAAGCAAGTTGGCATGATATAGGAAGATTTCACCACGTATAATCAGGGATCATTTTGATTATATAAGTGCCAGGGGTATTTTGACGATGAAACAAGATTAATCCTATGGTTGGTAGAATAAGAACACATATTTAGTAACAAACTCATATTAGAATTCTCACTTCAATTCTCTAGGGAGTAGGAACTGCAAGTATGGATTAATGACTACCAAAGACACTTAAAAAGCTTACTTTTTGTAATGCAAATGTCTGATTTACGCCAAAGAATTAGGAAATTGAATAGTCTTACCTACCTTAATTCTTAGTTCCTATAGCTTATAAAGTTTCAACATGTTCTTTAACCTCATTGACTTGATCTACAACAATGAATCATTAAGGCTAATATTAGCAGCTTATCAATCAACTCGGGATATTTAAACTCCTCAAAACAGTATCCAACCCATAATTCTTCTAATTGATTGTTTTCAATTCTCAAATTTTGTAGGTTATAATTATTTACACAAAACAACCTTCCCATGAAACAGGTAGTGAGTTTAAAAAAATGTTAATTTAATGGTGCTTCACCATAGCTAATAAATCTGCCATACAACTTTCCGCAATCATTCTTTAAGTACCTCCATGACCTCCAATAAACAAATACATACAATAGCAGTCCTCAGCACTCAAAAATAATCAAAAGACCTGAATTTATGGCTTTAAATCACCACCCATGAGTTGCAACAAACAAGTAAGTCTGGAATTCTTAAATAAGCTTCTTTTATTCTTTGGCAGAGTGGTGGCAGAACGTCAAACACATATACCTACCTCTAGTTCACTCACTTTGAAGAACTATCCAATATACTTGAAACAACTGAGGAGATAAGGTGATCTTGTGGATGCTTTGGAATAAACAAGGAGACAATAGTTAAAACCTTAGTGGTAAAGTTGGGTGGCTACTTCATCTTGAGAGAGAAATATATGAATTTGAGAGCTTAAACTACGGATAAGAGGAAAATGAGATATTTGTATATAGATTTTTGACCTATGTAGGTTCTCTTTTGCCACTTTTCTTATACATCATTGCAGCCAAAAAGAGTCTCTAACTTAGGCCACATATTTTAGTAGGTGATGCACCTACTTTTCCATTCAAATTACTACTTCTGGTCTTGAAATGATTGGGCCTTAAATGTCCATTATCCCTTATTTTTTATTCAACTTGGTCAAGATATTGGTGGTGTAATTGACCCAATAACATGGTCAAATGAGTTTTGTAGGTGATGCACCTACTAGGTCCTTTGGCTGGTCGATGAATAAGTCAAAGTAGGTGATTCACCTACTTGTTACCTACTAGCTTCGTGAAGTCAAGCAAGCACCTCAATATTTTATTGCACTTCTAGACCATAATACCTTTTACTTAACTTAATACTTATAGACACTATGTAGTTTCAACTCTATATTCAAATACCACCTTACGATTTCAAGTTTAAATTCTTCCATCGACGAAAACTTAATCATGTCACATTAAAATCTATGAGCAATTCACTTTAAACCTATTTTATTTTCACTAGTCGCATAGAAAACCGAGGTCATTACTATACCACAAGGCAATTTATAAGTGTCGTATAAATAGAACAATCACATGTAGAATACGGGGAGTTACACCCTCCCCCATTATGATCATTTGTCCTCAAATGATGGATAAAGCTAATAGTTTAGTTCACTTTGGAATTTCATTTCGAGATTTGCGAGAGTTACAATTATAAATAGGACTATTTAAAATACATAGACTAACCTAAAACACGTATAGACGAGTCTAGCAGGAAGTCTCAATAGATATGGTTCATAAAATATTAATATGAAAAAATTAAACCCCTTCCTTGACTGTGTAATTCACGGAATATACACAATTATAACTTATCCAAATAAGGACTATAATATACCTACACACAAGACATGCAAATGAAATATCAAATGAACAAATACTAGTAGTATTTTATGATCATATAATGGGACCACATGATCTCAGATCCTTATGTTGATGTTTAGGATGAGGAGGGGTATTTAGGATCTCTACTATATTCTATTCCAAGTATCTTATGTTACATTAAGGCGGAACCCATAACTGGCCCATTTAAGTAGACACCAATTTTCATTTAGACACTTCAACTAAGCTTTATTCATTTTATACATCTCATGTCATATCCCGCTATGTAATTTTGACACTTTTTGCTGACATGTTATAGAGAGTGTAATACACTCATTACAGGCGCGTGAAAGTAATTGTTAAATCATTTTTATTTTATTGTTTTTCATCTTCTTCCTCATTTTCCATCCATCATCTCCCAAAACTTAAACTCATTTTACGGAGAAATAAATTTGATAATGATTTAAATAAAAAAATAAATTTGAATACATTGGACTCATAATATAATGAGATAATAACAATTAAAAGAAGAAATGTGAAAAAACCCTACTATATTAAAGAAGAAGAAAAATGGAAAGTCACAAATTCATGAATAAACACAAATTACATTTGATTAGGGATATGTCTGGGTTTGTTATTCTACTTGAGAAGATGATGTAGGGGTTAGGGTGGCTAAAGGTAGCGAAGGTGTTGGGTGACTGAGGAAAGAGTGGAGAAAACACAAGGGTTGGGGTTTGGGTTGGTTGGGTGGAAAAGATGATTTGGGTGGGGTTGGTTATTCGAAAATTCAACATTTTATTCACTCTTTGGTCACAAATTTTTTGTACAAAAAATCATTATTTGATAATTATTTTCTTACATGCATGCCACGTGTCTTCATTTATCCGTTATATTGACACGTCATCAATGAGTGTATTACAAACACTTCATATATTTTATTGATAATTTAAAAAGTGTCAAAATTACACAATAGACCATGACATGGGGTGTGTAAAATGAACAAACTCCACTTAAGGTGTCTAAGTGAAAGTTGATGCAAACTTTAAGGGGCTACTGATGGGTTCCACCTACTTTATATTCCTTCCTTGGTACTTCAATGGAGGTGACACATTTTGAACTTAGCTTCCAGACCTTAATAATTAAGAATAATCATAGTATCTCTCAAAATCTTTGTATATGAAACGGACACAAAAAATCATAAGCCTAACTGATCGGGGCACTACTTTCCCTTCTCTTTTATCTCCTGATGCTTTTTAGAAGAAAGTCTTATAAGAACGCACAACTATTAATATAAACTCTAAATTGTTATGTTACACCTTCTAATAAGGCATTAAATATGTTGAAGAAGCGACTCTGGAACCTGAAGATGATATGAAGAAGACATATCAACATCTCTTTGAATCCGAAGAGAACGTAGATCGAGTTACTAATTCTCTTCTTGGTACATTATAATCGTTGAGTAAGCATGTTATTTCTCACTTTTGATCGCTGATTGTTAAAGTTGAGGTTATTATTCTTATCTTAATCAAAGGAATCTAATTCGAGGACGAATATTCCATGGTGGGATATATTGTAACATTTAGTAACTTAAAATAACTAAGAATAAGCCAAGAAATAAAAAATAATCAATTTTGGAAAGAAAGGCGGAAATCAAGAAAAAAATCTAAGTTTAAAAATGAGGTTTGGTCATTTTAAAATGGCCATAACTTCTATCTCAGGAGAATTTAGAGGTAGTTCTCGATATGGTTGCAAAGACCTTGGAGATATCTTTCCAATGCCTTCAACTTTGCATATTTTCGATATTTCATGAGTGAGATGTGCCTATCGGAAGTTGGGTTGTCGAAGTGAAGAAAGTCCAACTCCATATTTTAAGAAGGACAAACTAGTATTTTCAACCAATTATTTCCTAATTCATTTTAAGGGTTTAATTGGAGTAAAAATAACTCTTAACTCAGTTTTTGAAAATCAATTCACTCTTAGGGCTTGACAGAAAAGAGAAAAGAAAAAGGAGAAGGAAAGATGATCAAGGTTTCACCAAGAACGCCAAGGAATTTCCAGTGAAATTCATCGGGTTAATCACTATTAAGCTATTTAAGATCTTTTTGTGTTGGGTTAGTTTACCCACATACCAATTTGTTTTAATTCAACTATTTATGAGTTTCTAACATGTTACAAGTTGATATTATTAAAGAAATGTGTTGAATTCTTATTGACTGAATCATTGGCTGCGTATTGTTGGTTGATTCTTGATTCTCCAGGGTGTTTATGAGTTGAATTGAGTGGCTATTGAGGGTACCAGTGTTTCCAAGTGTTTGATTAAAAAAAACTAGGTTTGGAGGTTTTGGAGATGAAAATGAGTTGAAAAATCCATTAGACGTACCTCGGTAAGCCAAAGCGCGTCACGCCTGCTGTACGCTAGAAATAAACCTCTTACACTGAGGCTTGGCGCGCTCGCCACCTGTGAGCCAGAAATTGGCCTCAGTAAACTGAGGCAGGCGCGCCACGCCTGGATCTCTATTTTTGCCTCGTTTTCGTAGTTTTGACCTTTTTTGTCCTTCGATGGTATATTAACCCCTTCCAATGATTCTAATTACTTCGAATGATTTCTAAACACCTATTAATCATCAAAGAACACAAATCATAACCTTAAATCCATAATACAATTCAATGAAAGTTAAGATCAAAGTCAAAGAAGTTAAGAGTCAAGTCTAAAGTTAAGAAGTCAGTCAAACAAAAATTATTGAAGGTTTACAAAAATCTTTATTAAACGTGTGAACATCGTTTTAAGGCTCCATTTTCAAGTTAAAGTGAAGAGTAAAAGCTAAAGTCATTTCTTCAAAGAAATATAGGGGAACTAAGCATTCTCTAAGATTTGATTAAGACTAAAGTTCTCAAGTTATGCAAAGAGTAGAGAGTTGAGTTTATTTCTCAAAAGTTAAAAGAGGATTATGTACTCCCTAAATGTTTAGAAATATTTTCACATTTATTTTGAAAAGGAAACCTTAATTTCCAAAAGAGTTCTGAACTACAAAAAGAGGACATTGATTCCAAGAGAGCTTTTTAAAGATTGAGTATCGAGCAAATTATCTCAACCCAAAAAAAGAATGTTATTTTAAAATCATGAGCTAAAGTATATTTTTGGAGTAGTATTGAGCACGGATGTGGGGATTAGAGTTCATTGTAACTCAAGTATCCATGTAAATCATGTAGCTATCATGAGTACTAGCGGGTCATACTTTTTAGATAATCATGTAATTTAAGCTATTGCATCCACTAAGTTAAGGAGTTTTATGCGACGGCAAAGTATAGGACACTTCTGGCTGCGTGCGCGAGACGTTGTATCACCAATTAGGCTCATAGCGGTTGCTATTGGATAGAGAATATCCTACAAAAACTATATTACTTTCATATAATAGCTAAGTTGAGTTTGTTATTCCTTTTTCTTAACGAACTGTGTTGTTTGTACGATTTTACAAACTTTATATACATATATATATATATATATATATATATATATATATATATATATATATATATATATATATATATATATATATATATATATATATATATATATATATATATATATATATATATATATATATGTATATTTTACATGCGTCCTTATTGTGTTATATTAGGTTTAATATTTCATAAGTTGGGTAGAGCCAAGATAAGTGTTTCTTCTTATTCTAGTCGAGCTTAAGTTGTTGTTTAGGACCCAAGAATTTTACTAATCCTATTTTGCTAGTCTCTAGGGTCGGAACATCGTATCAATAGATATATAGGATAGGAACTACTCAAAAAAGAAGCAATAGGAAATGTTATTTGTTTTGTAAGAAAAAAAATAATATCCGTGAAGTAAAAGAATTTTATGGGAATTGAGAAATAAAATCAAATGAACAATTTATTAAGGACGAATTCAAATTTATACAATAGAGTAATTAGATTACAATAAATATAATCATGTTTTATTTATATAAAAAAATAGCAAGAAAAAGGCATAAGAAGTATACTATACACTGACTATGCACTATACCTTTCCAAATGTTATAGAAAGTTTAATTTGATTATACAATAAACGTTATCTAAACATGAGCTAGTTATAGATTGACTATACATTATGATACACTAAACAAACTTAATATATAATTTAACTATACAGGAAATACATATATTGACTATTAATCTTAATTAATTCAAAAACACCTCTAAAAAATCCAAACTTATAGATAAGAAATCTTCTTAACCGAGTCTTTTTATATATAATTCGCCTAAAATGATTCATGTTTATGATACGTCAAATTTTTAAATTTTTTCAAAAAGAAAAAGAAGGAAAAAGCATGAGCAATGGTAGTGTATCAACAACTAAGAAGACAAAGTAGAAAGACAATGAAGAAGAAAACTGACCAAAGTTTGAAAGATAAGTATCGAATGACCACTTATTGTAGAGGAATTGACAAAGACATATAATAAGTATATACAATTGACAACATGTAGTTCAAAATCAATAACAAATTAACCGTTAAAAAAAAATGCAAGTAACAACCTAAAAGAAATAGGGTAACTTTGACACATAGCAAATAAACAATTCATATTTGCATGCTATAACAAAGTTTGTATAATTGCGCTCCATAGCAAACATAGAAACTGTATAATTCGCTATCCATAAATAGTTGAATCAAATTGTATAAAACGAAGTTTATAAAATAAGAAAGAGACAGACAATTGGGCAAGGAACTGTGTAAAAACGAAGTACATAAAACAAATTGTATTATTATAAGTGTATAGAACGATTTTATACAATTTGAATTTGTATAAAATGAGAAAGAGAGAAAGACAACAGAAACTTGACAAGGAATATACAATTGAATCAAATAGTATAAAACGTGAAAGAGAGAAATTAGATACAATTTGAAAATTCTATAAAACGAGAAAGAGAAAAAGGCAAAAGAAACTACCAGGGGAGTATTTTTATTGTATAATTATAAGTGTAGGACGAAAATATATGTACTTTCCTGTGTATATACAATTTTTTTCACGCTTTATACAAACAAAAATGCAATTTATACAATTCGCTTTTGTTTGTACAAGTGAGAAAGGAGAGGGTGGCGAGCGAGATCTGGAAGAGGGGAGAGAGGGGAACAAAAATATATGTATTTATACAATTTTCTCTGCTTTATACAATTTGAAACAATTTTTATACACTTGTGTTTGTATAAAATGTGAGGAAGCGAGCGACAGATTTGAGGAGAGTGTCGAGCGAGATACTTTGGGAGAGAGGCGCCTGACAATTTTTTGCAAACGTTTGATACGGAGCACAATTAAATCAAACCATAGCTACTCCATTTATTTTAGGTTATTAATTTGCTATTATATACAATTTTCCCAAATATATATTATTGTTGTTCAATGAGCGTGTATTATTATCAAATAATTGAAAATAATTAATCAAATAACATAAGAGACTATTTTTTATTAGAAACTGTAATGACACGGATGCAAAAATTATCAACAATTGACGTTGGAATTACATAATGTATACATGAAAAAATTTATATGTTTACGCAACAATCATTCATAAAAATATGCGTGTAAATTTCATTAATATATAAAATAAATGTAGCATGTATATATAAACTTATAATGTATACATAAAAATATTACCACAAATTATAGGTTATAACTATAATGAATATAAGAATGACGTTAATATGATAAATGCACAAATTGAATTTTATTTATAAATTGTACATGTGATTTTTGTTATGTATACGATAGATGTACTATGTATAAATTGGTTCGTATTCATCTGTGTACTCATTGGTCTGTATACACCTAATAAATTTATATAGATTTATTCAAACAATTGAGATTGACATTTCTTGGTATACATTGGTTTGTATTCATCAAAATAAATTTTTTTATTTTTTTACGAGAATCTTATTAGAACATTATTACCCATGAAATTAAAAACAAAAATTTCCAATACTTGCCTGAATATGTCAAAAAATAAATAAAAATATTTTTACTTTTTTTTAATTTCATGAATCACGAAGTTTCAAAATTAGTGAAAAAAGCACTACATAATTATATATTTAAAGAAGATTTTGGGAGGGCCAATGGATAAACATACATCACTTGTGCATAAACAAAGTAAATTTAGGAGAGAAAAATTAGAAGATCAACAAATATATATCTGAAAAAGATAATATAAAATTAAAATACTAATAAAAAGATTTATAACCTAAATTTTCGCAAAAACAAAATTGAAAAAACATCAATTCCACAAATCATGAAATTTAACAATTAATCGAACAAGAACAAAATTATATATAAAAGATGATTATAATTATTCTTATATCTGATTTTCCTAAACAAAGTGAATTAAGTAGAAGAATATAAAATTTGGGAGAGACACCAATATACATATAAAAAATTCTAGAAAGAAAATAAAGGAGAAAAAAGAAAAAGAAGAAGTCTATTTTAAAAATGTTTGACAAACAAAAAAGTAAAATAAAAAAGAATAATAAAACAATAAATTTTACCTTTTCAAGAAAAAAAGAGAGCAATCAAATGCATTTTAGAGGAAAATAATGGGAATATAAATACATTTAAAAAAATAAAATAACTATTGAATGCCAAATAAATAAATAATATTTTTTCCAATAAATTAAAATGGAGCTATTTTTGCCAATTTAGCCTCTAAGTTGTCATAATATGCAAGCTATTCCTTATTATAAATGTTGTGTGAATGCTACATAACAAATAATTGAGACGCCCGAAAGCTCCAAGAGAATAAAAAAGGAAGCTTTCGATTCACTTTTAGTTCAACCTTAACTTCACCATTATTTCTAGGCTCTATCAAAGTACTTGACATATACATCCCAATAATATATACATATTTTTCTTGAATAGGCCTCTCAAAACTGCAATAATTATGTCACGACCCAAATTGGGGCCGCGACTGGCACCCACATTTACCCTCCTATGTGAGCGAACCAACCAATCTAAACCTTAACATTTCAATGTATAACAACAGAAAATAATGCGGAAGACTTAACTCATTAATAAAAACCAATTCAATAACTACTAAAATTCAACAACTATTATTCCCCAAAATCTGGAAGTCATCATCACAAGAACATCTATGGTCAAATTACTAAACTAAGAGTATTCTAAGAAGCTAAAACAAGTAAAAAGCTAGTCCATGCCGGAAGTTCAAGGCATCAAGACTTGAAGAAGAAGATCCAGTCCAAGCTAGAAGCATTAGCTCACCCTGAAGATCCGGTGTGACGAAGACTGGCTAGATTCACTGTTGAATTGAAGACGACGGCACGTTTGCTGCACTCCACAAATAACAAAGAAGAAAACATAAAATAGGGGTCAGTACAAACCACGGCTACTGAGTAGATATCATCGGCCAACTCAAAATAGAAAACAGTATATATCAGTTAATATCATAAATAAACTATAAAACTCAACATGTAGCAACAACAAGTACTATAGTCATCAATAAGTACCATTAAGTTCATCCATGAGGGCTCAAGCCTCAATACCATACTCATTTGGGAATTAAGTTCATTATGTTGAGTATATTAACATCATCTTTCAAGATTCATTATCTTTCTTCCTCTTGTGTCGGTACGTGACACTCCGATCCCCTACTACTATGTGTCGGTACGTGACACTCCGATCCCCTAATTCTACGTGTCGGTTCGTGACACCCGATCCCCTAATACTATGTGTCGGTACGTGACACTCCGATCCCCTAATTCTACGTGTCGGTTCGTGACACCCGATCCCTTAATACTATGTGTCGGAACGTGACACTCCGATCCACTAATACTATGTGTCGGAACGTGACACTCCGATCCACTAATCTCATTCTATCAATTCCTCAAGCCTTCTCTATACAAAGGCAGCATCAATCCCATTAGTTTAATTCATCAAGCCTTCTTTTATACCAAGGCATCATCATTAATAACGTAGATTAGAGTTTCTTTCAAGATTTGGGATTCAATAGTTTCATCATGCTTGGTTTATCACAATCACATAATTATATTCATGCAAGCATACAATTAAGCATGTAGAAGACTTTATAATACTACCAACACATATCATTCGCTATTAAGAGTTTACTAAGAGATAGTATAAAAACCATAACCTACCTCCACCGAAGAATTGAATTCAAACAAGCAAATTCCCAAGCTTTGTGTTTTCTTCCTCTTCGATCGACCCCTCTCTCTCTCTCTGTTCTTTCTCTTTTTCTTATTCAAACCCTCTTTCTTTTACCCTAATTAACATATAATTAAGTGTAAAAGATGACAATAATACCCCACTAATTAACTCAAAGTTACCTCTTTTATCCCCCAAGAAATTGAGTTATTAATATAAACCCACGAAATATATAATTATAGCAGGAATAGTCCAAAACGCCCCTTTAAAACTTAACCAGAAATCCAACTCCGACTGGGATTACGCAACCTGTGACGGCCCGTCGTGCCTGCGACGGTCCGTCATGCAGGTCGTCGCAAAGGTCAGAATTTCTATTTCTCACTAAGGAGTCTGTGACGGTCCGTCACGTCTGTGACGGTCCGTCCTGCACTTCCGTCACGACGTTCAGAGAATCATTCCCTGTACCAAATTCTCAAGAGTTGAAGTGTTTTGAAACGGGGCCTCACGACTGTTCATCGTACCTGTGACGGCCCGTCCTGCAGGTCCATCACAGATTACAGAGAGTCGATTTTAGTACTCAAATATCAGAATTCTAAGTGTTCTGGAACAAGACACCCTCGACGGTCCGTCGTGCCCATGACGGTCCGTCGTGGTATCCGTCGTCTCAGCCAGTTTTCCAGAAATAAAATCTGCTGCTCAAAACGACTAAACAGGTCGTTACAAATTAGTGACACGTTAATGCTTGATTCACATGGCATTACATGTTTGTGAAATGACAAGGCACCAAATATTATTAAATCGTAGGACCACACATCATTAAAATTTACAAACATTTTTTGTCTTTATTTTTCATGTTAGATTTACTTCCCTTTAGATAGTAACTAGTTGTAATGTCTTCACTGCTGTTAACCTTAATTCATGAATGGGCCAGTGATGCAGATAGTTGCAATTTTAATGAGAATTAATATTTAAAAGATAATTGAATTATCAGATTTTCAAATATTATGGTATATTTTAATATTAATAAATTTATTTCTTCTTCTCTCACTAAATACTAACACACAATTGCAAATTAGTACATGGCATAATTTATTTTTCTATGAAATTTATTGTGTAAGAAGAATTTCGGCATGAATAACATTAAAAAATCTTTTAAATGCATTTTTTTGGTAAGAATATTTTGGAGGAATAAGGAAAGGGGAAACATAATGAGCATTCACTATTAAAAAAATATTTCATAATTTAATAATCGTTTAAGATATTAATTCTGGCAATCAAAGGTTATTTTTTATTTAAGATCTTTTATGATAGAATTCTTCTGAAAAAAAATTTTCTTAGTAAAAGTGGAAGAACGTCTCTTTTCTATTTTCTATTGGCAAAGGTATGATACAAAGATAGATAAAAGATTTGACTTGATGGCTCAATCTTTACAGATGCATAACAATAAATATATATATTTTAACATTGACTTCAAAATTTTAACATATGCTTAACTTTTGGTTCTTTTTAATTTATATATTTACATTGAGCTATAGTTGAATTCATTGAATATAGATTGTTGTCAACATCTACTTATAGTACAAAATTGATGTATGATCATTAATATATCACTCATCATTACGAGTTGAAAGATATTGCCAAGACAACATAGAAAAAATATGTTAACCGATTTTGGTTAGACGTGTTTCATTTGGAATCAATTCGTCAATATGTTTTGGTGACTAATGACAATTATTTCCTTGCTTAAATGTAGCCTAATTATTAATCATCTCAATAACCTATCTATTTTCAATAGTTAGTGACTTTTATCATGTTTTGCATTGTAATAAGATCATTTAAGACCTTTTTTTTTGTCATACTTTTGATGCTGCCCATTCAGACTAAGACCACTTTTTCACATTAATGTTAAAAATTATTTAAATTTAAAAACACTTTAATTAATATTTTTTTTCAGAAAAGTGCTTGGAAAAAATTCATTTATGTTTGACTAATTCACTTTACAAGTATTTTTGACAAGTAAATTGTGTTTTACTAATTTTTTTTTAAAAAAACACTTTTGGGTTGTCAAATTACGAAAAATAGACAGTATCAATGCATTTTTATATTAAGATTATTTCATAGAGAAATTAATTTAAATGTCTATTATAAATTTTTAAGAAAAGTTATATAAGTAAAATGTACAGATTTGATTTTCAATCAATATTATACATATATGAATAAAAAAATAAAGTATATATGTATGTATAAAATTAACATTATTATAAATATATCTGTATTATAGTGAATGTCTATTATGTGAGTCTGTTAGAGAAAAGTTAGGAATTCAACTTATAGACCAAGTCAGTTTTTTTCCTATAAATAAAGGGGTTTAAATTAGATATGTGAATTCCTAAATATCATTTAAGAGAAATAAGAAATCTTCTCTTTTCTTCCTAATTTATACTACTTCATTTTTCATATAATTTCATAACACGATCATCAATACGAGTCAATAATTGAGCTTTCATCTTGTTAACTTTAGCGTAAAGCCATAAACATATTAGCTGTATAATTATACCAAAATTTCCACTAATGGTTATGGTAAGCATACTTTGTATTTTGTGAACTTTTTTGTGTGCATTAAAGAAAACGTAAATATAATTTATGCAATTAATCTTTCTCTTCAAATTGCAAGTTCTTTAATTCTTTTCGATTGTTATAAGACTTTCGGAATTACTTTTTAAACAAGTGCTAATTTTATCCTTCAACTCAAAGGCTTGAAGGTGAATTTTATAGTAATTTTGACTTATTATCTCATAAGTTGAGGAAAAGAAGATGAGTTCATTTTCAATCACAAAAAGAGGGTAAAACGATGAATTTATGGACTGTCGAAAAAAAGGGTAAGACGATGAATTCATGTCCAAACGCACCAAGAGGGTAATACATAGCATCCGAATCCTGTTGCACCAAGATGATAAGATGTTGGGTTCAAGTTCCTAACAATTATGGCTTATAACACCTTTACATGGGTAAGACATTGGATTTAAGTACCAAATGCACTAATATTGATAATATGTTCACTATTGAAGCAAACAATGTGCTTTTCATAAAAATTAATTATGAAATCACTCCATTCTCTAAAAAGATTGTGGTAGTACTGCATAATATGCATGAAAGAAGCAAGTAAGTTAAAAATTCACATGACTGTGGAATGATGTACAACAACTATCATAATTTGATATGATCAGATTATTGTGTTCCATTTATGCATAATGAGAATTTTTGATAAATGCTACATATACAGATTTATTCATTAAAAGTAAATGTGGTATCTATTGCATAATATGTCAAAAAAAAAGATAAATAATTAAATAATTGTCACATCCGGGGAGCACCTCCTAGAAGTAACATGGTGACTCGACCTCTCAGAGGTCTTATATAAACCCATATTTATTATTCATCGCATTGTCATAGTAAATTTAGAGGAAAATTTAAACTTCTCACAGCACATCATATGCTACAAACTTCACATCATATAAATATATGTAAAATATAAGTCATAATACATATTTAGACCTTAAGTCTTTTTGCCATCCTAGACTCAACATCACATGAGTACTTTAGGGACACGACCCTTACAACATAATATATAAGTATAGTAATACTACACTTTACATTAAACCGTAGTTTAGGAGATCCTTGGAACTTAAGGATTCCTTCCTTGAGCTTGTGAGTCACATATCAAGACCCTCAATCACATAGTCATCCTTTAAGAATCCATAACCAGCACTTTGTGTAAAAAGTAGAGAAGAATGAAATTAGTACAAGAATCACTAAGTATGGCAACCATGCAGAAATATGCATTTTAAAGGGATATTTTCATACCCCATGCCTTTTTGGGTAAATCTTTATAAAACCTTACAATATCATTTTTACCATTCACATGCTTCATATAATCATAACAAAATGCCAAACATCATATAAAATCACATATAGAATTTAAGGCACAATTGAGGTCACTTTACAATGAGCTCTTTTCACATTAAAGTTAGCTATATTTTCTTTTACTCATTAACCTCCTAAGTAACCCTTTAGTGATACTTGATGCAATGCATCACCTTAAGGTCACAAGAAAGCTTACGTACAACCTACATAAGGAAACACATGTCATCATATAAGCATAATACTTTATAAATCATATTTAGGTCAAGGTCATAAGACATTACAGTGAGCTACATTAATTGACACATATTTTTGCCTCACTTCACACAAGTCATTATAAGACTTTACCCATGCCCCATATCTAAGTCTACTAGTTCAATGTACATGTATAGCCCCATAACCTCACACATACTTAGTAAACCTATCATTAGACCACAAGCCTTAACACTTCATACATCAACATAACAATTAAAGGAAACTTCATCCAAGCTACGTAAGACCTTCATTATATAGTCGTTAAGACTAACATCATTCATATAGGGACAAGTTCACATCATGTTGACTTACACCATGCACATCTTGATAACAAGTAGAAAATTACTACAATGTCATGCATAAAGACATTATCATAATCATACACATTAGGCCACCTCCCTAGGACTTCCTAAGGAGCTACTTTAGCAATGTCTAGATGGTTTATTACTTCCACCTATCCTAAGTAACCTCCCTTAAGTCATCATAGTTAGGATCCTAGTCATTTACTTCCATTGTCCATTTAACTTTAGAAAACTATATCCTTAACCGACACCAAGACCATGGGCGCTAAACATGTAATTTGGTTTTGTAGATCCATACACTAATGGAAGGTGTTCCTACCTATCCAAACATTAACATATATCCTAGAATCCTAAGTGAATTCACTTTGCTTGATTCTATGTTACAAGCATACTTTATGGAACTAAGAGATAGATATAATCCCTCTACATGCCATTGGGCAATTGGGGCCTCCTCTCATGAGAAAACATGGGTGAACCTTCCTCAAACGGAAGTCACCACCTCATGTTGATCCATAGGTGAGTATTCCTCTAAGTGAAGTCAACACTCTATAAGCGAAAAATGGTGAATCTTCCTCCAAGGGAAGTCAACACCTGTCATTGTCAAGTTCACTTGGTGCTAAACTAAGTTCCCTTCATTTAAAAGCCTTTATTAACATTTTTCATAAAATACAGGCTTAGGATATTTGTTCCTTATATGCTTATATCATATTCAAGCACCTATCTAGCTTTAGAGTGTTCTTGGGAACACCTTTCAAGGCCCCTCTATGAACTAGATCATCATACATGTGTGTGTACTTATATGTGAGCAAGTCTTTCACATAACACATAAATGTCACAAATGTTCATATATAAATGCATAAGTTTTTAGGTGTAACTATATGAGCAATACATTCATATCAACACTCTAAGACACTATGCACATTCATATTACATCATATCATGTACTTAACATCATAGAGTGTAAATCATATTCATAACATGCCCATACATTCATTTTCATGTACATAGAAACCAAGCCTAGAAACTATCCTAGCAAGGTACACATGTTCCATGCATAGACAAGGTCCCATACCCTTGTCCATACTAGTACACCTATCAATTTATCCTAGCTAAGTAATACATAACATAGTTCACATACATACATTTTACATGCATAGTACTAGACACTAGTGAATATGAGAACTAGTTTTCATTTAGACACCATGACCTATACTACTTGTAAACATGCATGTATAGTGAGGGTGTGTGTACATTGGTCAACATGATCACATAATGGATATCAAAAACACATTGAGACATCCACCCTCTTAAGACCATATTACACTTTCAAGTATAGACCACACAACACTCAATAGCATAGGAGACATGTCAACTTCATATTACACTTAGGACTCCTAACTTTGGCTATCTATGCATTCACATATGGGTACATAGTTAAGGGATTATTAACCATTTTAATTCATCAATGGCCGCACCTGCATTTTACGCTAACATAAATATACACGTGCTTATAAAATAGCCATACAACCTGTATCACAACTAGAATAGGAATAGGCATAAATTTCACATAGTGTAATCATCATAACCACACACTCATATATTCATCAATTTGCCTTCAAGGAGATGGTAAAAAAATGTACAATGACAACAAAGTAAACACCACAACCATAATGGACCATACCACACAATGTCATACAAGGCTTCATCAACTACAATACTATTAGAAAAGTAGAGAAGATAAGCATTCTAACCAATTTCTCACCCTTTTATCATCATTGATCAGTACACCTTGTTTATCAAAAATTTATATATAGTGAATTATCTATATATGCTTTAATCATTGAAAAAAACCATGCACAAGTCGCTACAAGACCATACTATAGCATAATACCAGGCATCACATAAATACCAGAAAATTGGGAATTATAGATCATCAACTAACTTCCCTAGTTTAGTTCATAAACAATCATGTATCACTAATATACGTTTAAGTCAGTAGCTAAAGAAATCATAGCCTACATGAAATCCTACTCCAATTGCCAATATGCTCGAGATCACTGTAAACATGCTTCATATTAGGAATTCATGGAAGATAAATTTACATATGTTAATCCTATTAAAACTTTCGTGCATTAATCTACATTGGATCCATAACATATAATCTATACGAACATTACATCATAGGTAGTAGCGAACCATCATTTTAACATAATTGAATCTCACAATAAGCATGCTAGAATCATGAATCTATAGGCAAAAAAAATGTAGGTTATTCTTACCAAGTTTCCTTTGATTTGATTACTAAGGGTTCATACCCACAATTCACCATTAACATCACTATAAGGCAGTATTTAAGTACAACATAACCTAAATGCGATCCTACTACAATTGTATTCAACATTTATACAATAAAGGACCAACGTTATAGTGAACTCCTAGAATTCTAAACTAGGAATGTTCAATTCCTATAACATTGATACACATGGATCATTCATCATAAATTCACCATCAATTAACGTAAACCACACCATCAACATAAAAGAATCATCAAACGATGATCACAATGCCCATGCAAGGATAAATCGATTTTGGGAAGGAACATGAGTTCATCATGCAATTGGATTAAAATAAAGTTAATACAAATAAATTAACATAAATTCATCATGATTTAACCATTTAAAACGTTTTTAGAAAGAACCCAAGGCTAGATTGAAGAAGAAGAGATTTGATCATGAATCTCCTTAGAAAACTTTGTGATTAACTCTCCAAGTGAAAGGTTACTTTGAGATGAAGAATTATAATACCTTATTATAGTTAAAAACCCCTAAATAATTATGAAGAATCCATAGAAATCTAAGCTCCAAGGTGTTCTTGAGCTTCACCAACAACGGAGGTTTCTAGGGAGAATTGGTTTTGGAGGGAAAGTTTATTTTGTGAGCATGGGATTGGGAATGAGTTGGTCACGTTTTTGATCACTTATATACACTCAATTAAACCTATTAGGGTAAGGTTAGGATGTGGGATGAATTTTCCATTTACCCTTTTAATGAAACAGTCGCATGGCACCAGTTGCAGCCCACCACCGACGAACAATCGGTACATCGACGGGCCGTCTGTGGCTTCAATCGATTGGAGCTTGGCTTGTTTTGGGTGGATACTTGTCTAGAAACTAGGTGTTGTTTGGTTCATTGATTGAGACTTCCAAGGCAGTGTCTCCACAACCCTTGGGTCCTTTTTGTGGGCTCTTTTGCGGGGCCCTTGGGAAGTCGTACCAAGGCATTTCTAACGTAAATAAAAAACTTAACAAGTTTAATACCTACCACATCAGTTTGACCCAAAACAATTACACGTAACACATCCAAACGTGCTAGGCCCCATCAAGACACACATGAACGTCTTAAGGGCTAACTTTCGTATCTTAGACGTTCTTAAACGTTTGACCTCCAAACTTCATGAACTCCATATATTGCCTATAAACATCTTTATAAATCATTTTAAGACTTCATAAGGTTATGTCATACCAACATATGCACATATAGACACATGAGATACATATGTGACTAGTTGTCAAACATCTTGGTCGTCCTTTGACATTTCACTTCCAAATCACCTCAACCTTTACACACTTCATCAATACCACAGGACCTTATAACTCAAACAAAAATATTTTAGACGTTATACACCCTAAATCATTTTGGGTGTCTTACACTAATGCACATGAATATGACATGAGGTACTAAGTTTCCAATATTTAACGTACTTAGATGATTGTGTTCCATTTGCAAAAAATGAGAAATTTTGATAAATTGTAAAAGTATATATCTATTCTCTTAAGTGAATGAGATGTCCCACCAAGCTAGCCGTGGAAAAGGTCGTGACCTTTGGATGTAGATGTGGTGACACTAAGAATGTCTCTGGGTATTCTGGGTTGACATGTCATTTTTTATTTGCATTAGACAAGAATTAGTGCAATTGAGGTACATTCTATAGTAAATAAATATTTTATTACATCCAATACTTTCGTACTTTGGCATGATCATTTGGGACATCATGGGTCTATAATGATGATATGAATTATAAGTAATTCAAAAAGATATATATTAAAGAACCTAAAAGTTCTTTTAAATGATAAAATTTCTTGTACTGCTAGTCAGAAAGGCAGCTAATTGTGAAATCATCACAAATGAAAGTTGAGATTGAGTCCCTTACATTGTAGGAACATATAAATGAGGATATTTATCGACCTATTTACCCACTTAGTGACTTATATTGATATTTATTGGTCTTAATAGATCTTTTTTCTATATAATCTCACATGTGCATATTATTATTTCGCAACTTGATGTTTGCAAAAATGTTGTCACAAATAATACTATTAGAGGCATAATTTTTTAATAATCTGATTATTCCATTTATGTAACACCCTCGATTTGAGCTAGGGATAAGTATCAATCTTACAGAGGTTTCATGTGCCATCCACGACCTATGGATTGAACCACAAATCATAGGTGGGTCTATTGATAAGCCCCTAAAGTAGGTTGTCTAGACAGGTACCACACATGTACCTAGGGACAATCGGTGGGTCCACGGTCGATGGTCTATGGTCTAAGGGTCCATAGGTAGCCATAAAATCATTGTACTTAGAAAAGATTGACCATAACATACCATGGGTCAGTCCACGGCCCGTCAGTCGAGGTCTTGTGGATCGTGGCTGGCGGTTAATATTAGGGACTTGAGGGATTTATTGGTTTTAATTAAATCAATGTGGTTTTTTCCCTTAGTGTCGAAACACCTATACAAATTTTTTTTACCCCCAAAATCCTCTATTCTAAGTCATTCTCTCAAATCCCAAAAAGAAAACCCAAAACTCCTCTCAAATATTCTCCATGTAGAATTTCGAAGAAGAGAGAAGAAATTGAAGCTAGGGTTAAGGCAAGTCTTCAATCTTCAATATTTTGTGGACTTTGTGAGTAAGGTATGTTGGATTGTCATCTATGGGATTCTTCCTCCCATGGATTCCCCTAGAATTCCCCCAACTTGAAGCAGAATTCCCCTATTCTAGTTAAAGTTTCTTGCATGTTGAGGGTTATGATGAATGTTGAACCAATTGAGTAGATTGTGATTGCTTATGATTGAATTCATAAAAGTAAATATTTTTAGGATGAAATTACATGTACCCATGTCTATTGCATGATTCTAACCTACAATTGACATAATTGAGTGACATGTAGAGAAACTTTATAGGTTAGGGTTGTCCTTATAGGTTTGATGATTTATTATGTTGATTTCATGAGAATAACACATAGATGATAAGCATGAGATGTATATGCTTTGAGAGTTAAACTTATGATATGATTTGTCGGTAATTGATATTAGTGTGGTGGAAGAGATACTTTCTACATGAATTACTAAGCATGATTGTATTAAGATGAAAGGATTACTCACATGAACATTCTATGTTGAAAGGATTGCTCACGTGAAATCAATCTAGACTAAAATACTATCTAAATGATCAGGCTAGAGGCGACTAACCTTGACCTCCATATGAGAAGGATATGGGGTTACTTACCATACTCGTTAGAATTGAACAAAATGTTATTCCCCGTGTTCCTAATAAGATGAATGGTTATGGAGGCGAATACTCATGATCTTTCAGTTAGGAAATGAGGCAAATCCCCATGTCTTTAAAAATAAGTATGAATATTGTGAACTATGTTCTGAACAATGAATAGTTTTGATTGTTGCTTGATATGCATGATCTTGAGCATATTTATATGCTCAATTACAAAAAATTACCAATCTTAAACCATTAGTTTAGGACATTAGCTTATCTAACTAGCATATTTTGTCTCAATATTACGATGATTGCACACTAATATATATGATAAGAGGTTTTCCAGGTAACTAAGTGAAATGATCAAGTTTTGAAAGGAAAAAGAGTTGAAATAGAAAAGAAGTAGCCATGAGCGACACTGGCGCAACTCCCAACCACCTTGGCGTAGCAAGGGCGCAACGTGCCAGGCCAATATTGACAGAGAGTTATTTCAGGAACATTGGTAGCACGGCGCGCCAGCTTGCCAGGCGAGATTCGAGCGTGGCCTCCCAATAATGTGCGGAGTTTGTACGGAAAGTTAAATTTAAAAGGACTCCTAGTTGAAGTAAAATTCGACTTTCTTTTCTTATTTACTATTAATAGACCCTTAGGGCCTCATTTTTAGGGGTTGACTTTTGATTTGGTGTGAAAGACCAAGAATTCAAGTTGGTAATAGGTTTTAATATTCCTACTCTATTATTTTTTGAAAATCACATGAACAATCGTCTTTTGTAGTTATTGAATAGCATGAGTAGCTTAACGCCCTAGTGCTAGGGCTGCAATTATGCATTGAATGTTGAATATTATTTTCTTTATATTATTTCTTGGTTGTCGGCATAAGTTACTTTTATATTCTTATTTTACTATTTAATGCTTGATCACTATAACACAAACTTTGTGTCTTCTTAAAATTGAGATGAGGGTTTAGATAGACGAAAGGATATAAAGAACTCGATTGACCCATTAGATTAAGGTGATTTGTGTTAAGGAGTGACGCTCGGACGAATAAGTTACTTGGATACGAAATAAGATGAAATATAAATGCTCGCAATTAGCTTACTTATCCCCTCTCAACAATGTTGTTAGGTATGTAATTGGGGTAGGCGACTAGAGGTGTGTAACTTGACTCATATAATAATCCCTTTAAAGTACTACCTTGACAACCAAAATTAGTTCTAAGCGAATACTATGAAGCATGAGATTCAACAAACGCTGCAACCTTTGAATTGTCTTTTTCTTTCTTGTAACACAATCTTGAAATCAGTAAATCTTAGTTACTTTTATTTTTTACTAAACTAGTCTTAGTTAATAATAAACCATCAAATCTCGAAACAATTACTTTTTCTTTAGTTCTAGAATTAAGTTTGAATACAAATTGATCATAAGTCCCTAGGGAACGATGACTCATTTTGAATAAGAATCTATATTACTTGCACGACCACGTACACTTACGTGTATATTGGGGAGCAATATGTTTTTGGCGCCACTGCCGAGGACTTAGAAATTGATTTATATTCAATTTTCTTAAGTCTACAATTAGAATAGTCAAGAACTAAATACTTTATTTTAGCTTGTTTATTGTAGGCATTTGAATTTTATGTTTGGATAAAAAAGAAGATCTAGTTGATCCTTACGATGAACATGAAAGAGTTTTACATCAACAAAGAAAAATGAAGCGAGGGGAGTTGGGGTTTGGACATCATGGAAATAGTGCTAATGATCATGAAAACAATCCTGAAGACGAGAATAACCCCAGGGATACTAATAATCCAGAAAATGTTGATGACCAAAGAATACCCCCACATGTCCATATCATACTAGCACGACCAGTGAAATATGTGGCAGTCCCACTCACCACTAATTTGTCATCGAGTATTAGGAAACCTCCACCAGGGGGAAGGTTCAAACTAGAGCGGAATATGGTTCAAATTCTCTATTCTAATGGGCAATTCACTGGTCTACCCCATGATGATCCTCAACTCCATATTAGGAACTTCATTTCCATCACTGATACTTCCATCCCTCTTGGAGTCTCACCGGACTATGTTAGACTAATGTTGTTCCTATACTTGTTACTAGGAGTTGTAAGGCAATGGTTATAATCTGAACCACCAAACTCCATTACTACATGGGATAGTCTCACAAAGAAGTTCTTAAGTCGATTCTACCCATCCAAGAAAACCTACAAACTAAGAGGTGAAATAAAAAATTTTCTTAAAAGCACAGGAAGATATGTACAAAGCGTGGGCAAGATGAAAACAAATGTTGATTGCTTGACCACACTACATGCTAAATAATGAGGTATAAGCTTACGTTTTCTTTGAGGTTTTAGAATATAATGCTCGTTCTCTTCTTAATAGTGCATTAGGTGGAAAAGCTCTATCCATAACAAATGAAGCATTCTTCAATTTACTTGAAAAAATGTCAGAAGGGAACTCAGGGTATGAAGGGGATATTTCTCGAACCACAACCCAAAGGGCTGCAGGGATCTTAGATGTCGACCAAGCTATTGCTTTAAATGCCAAGATAGATTCAATGCAACATAGCATGACCACATATTTTAAGTTTTTTTCTATTAATCAAGCAATGGTAAATGTGGTGCAACAAACAACAACTTGGTGTGGGCATGTGGTAGTGTAACCCATGACACTAAGAAATGTGAGGCAAACCCGGATTTGTGAACTATGTGGGTAATGTGTAAAGGGGACAAGGCCAACAAAATTATGGTAATAGTTACAACCCCAGTTGGAGGAATCATCCTAACTTCTCTTGGGGTGGGAAACAAAACCAAAATCAGGTACAAGGTGCAAACCAATAATTTACCTAAGGAATTTGGCAGAAATACCAATAGTCCAACCAAAGTGTGAACCTAAGTGTATCCAAAGGGGGGATGAACAATGAAGAGTTATTCAAAAAGCTCATGGCTGAAATGTTAACAAGTTAAGTGCTAAAATAGATAAGAAGGATGAGAACATCGTAAACATCCAGATGTCCCAAATAAGTATAGAAAAACAAGTCATGCAAGTTTCTAATTCTCTATACTTGCGTCCCCATGGTGGGCTGCCTGCTGATACTGAGCTCAATACAAGGCAACTACATGTTTTAAGTTCTAGAAGTGGGCTGCAATTAGAGGAATTAGCTCCAAAGAAGAGAGACAATGAGGTAAATGCCAAGGAAAAGAAAGTGGAAGAGGTAGTAAACAACTCCAATGTTGAGGCACCCGTTCCTCAAAAGAAGTTGCCACCTATGTTTCCACAAAAGCTAGAAAAGCAGAATGAAGACGAACGCTTAGTTTCTCTCTCTCCTTAAACAAGTTCACATTAGTCTGTCTTTGGTTGACATTTTGCAGGGTATCCCAAAGTAATCCAAGTATGTGAAGGATATGTAGCTAACGAAAAGAGGCTCACATAGTATGAAATTGTAGCACTTAATGAAGAGTGCAACTATCGAATCCGAAGCAAACTACCCCATACATTTTACAGTGAGTATTACTATTGGGCGAATCGTTCATGTCCGGGGATTGTGTGATTTGGGGTAATTATAAATTTGATGCCTTATCTTTGTATTTAAAGCTTGGGTTGGGTAGTCCAAAACCAATCATTGTTATCCTTTAACTTGCAGATAGATCCATTGCAAGGCAAGAAGGGGTGGTGGAAGATGTGTTAGTACAAGTAGGGTCATTGCCTTTTCCATTAGATTATGTGGTATTGGACTTTGAACCCGATCCTAAAGTGCCATTCATTCTGGGAAGTCCTTTCTGGGCCACAGGTAGGGCACTGATTTATGTAGCAGTCGACCAACTGATTATTAGAGCATATGATAAAGTAGAGGTATTTGATGCGTACCGTGCTGCTATATTGCCCTCCATTTATGAAGAGTTGCCTATTAATATAGTGATTGATAGGATAGTAGAGTCATAGTTAGTTGTGCTTTATGACCCTTTAGAAAGAGTGTTACTAGGTCACAAGAGAGATGAAGACACAAAGTCTCAAGTAATAGAAATATATCAAAATTTTGCAAGTAGGGAGCCTAAAAAACGAAGAGTGGAACCATTAGAGCATGATTTAGGATGACTACCAATCCTCCATTAAGGAGGCCCTAAATCTGGAATTAAAAGTACTCATGGGTCATCTCAGATATGCATTTTTGGGTACTAATGAAACTTTGCCTGTTATACTTTCTACAAAGCTATTTGAAATACAGCTTGATGCGGCATTGAGAATCCTAAAGCGGTAAAGAAGGCTATTGGATCACAAATAGCCGATATTCATGGAATTAGTCCGGCGTTGTGTATGCACCGATCCTACATAGAAGAAGATCATAAACCTAATGCACAACATCAACGCTGACTGAACCCGTTGATGAAAGAGGTTGATGAGGCCAAGGTAGAAGTCATTGAGAAATTTCTCCCTCCCATTTCTATAAAAGGGGTGCAAAGTTTTCTTGGCCATGCGGGTTTTTACCGGCGATTCATCAAGGATTTTTCCAATATTGCAATACATATGTGCATTATTTTGAACAAGGAGGTGAAGTTTGAATTTGATGCAATGTGTCTGAGAGCATTCGAGATGCTGAAAAATAATTAATTGCAGCTCTCATTCTAATTGCTCCCGATTGGGAATTACCATTTTAAATCATGTGTGATGCGAGCGATGTAGCAGTGGGTGCAGTGTTGGGATAGATAAAGAATAAAGTGTTCCACTTTATTTACTATACAAGAAAGATCCTTGACTCTACACAAGCAATTTACATAGTGACTAAGAAGGATATGCTAGTGCTAGTGTTGCCTTCGACAAGTTCATATCATATTTGGTAGGCACCAAGGTAATTGTTTTCAGTGACCATGCATATATTAGAACCTATTCAATAAGAAATATGTTAAACCAAGTCTGATTCGCTTAATTTGCTTATCGAGAGTTTAAAATTTATACCAAAGATCGAAAAGGACCCAAAAACCAAATAGTTGATCACTTATCTAGGTTGGAAGAATCCACTTATGTGAATAAAAGTGAGAAAATTAGGAAGAGTTTCCGAATGAACAATTGATGACGCTGGATATTTCTCAAGTTCCATGGTATGCGAATATCGTGAACTTTATAGTGAGCGGAGATTATCCTCTGCGTCCAACTATTGAACAAAAGAAAAAGTTGAATCATGATGCCAAGTTCTACATCTGGGAGGAACTATTCTTGTTCAATCAAGGTGTTGGCCAGGTAGTAAGAAGGTGCTTTCTGGAGTCAGAGGTTGACAAAGTGCTAGAGAGTTTTCATGCTACCCAATACGGAGGTCACCACGGAGGAGAGTACACTCCTCATAAGGTTTTACAATCTGGTTTCTTTTGGCCCTCACTATTTTAAGATTCCATTGCTTTTGTGAAGGGTTGTGATAAATGACAGAGGTTTGGTACTATCTCTAGATGACATGAGATGCCACTAAATAATATTTTTTGGCTGTGGATTAAGGGAGTAAATGGCTTGAGGCTGCTGCTCATCCTCTAATTACTCAGGGTGGTGATCAAGTTAATCAAGAAATACATCATCACAAATTTTGGCATTCCAAGGACAATTATAAGTGATGGAGGTAAGAATTTCATTAACAATCTTTTGAAGAACCTTCTTGCTAAATACGGAATTTTCAATAAGGTTGCTACAACTTACCACCGACAAACGAGTATCCAAGTAAATGTGTCAAATAGAGAAGTAAAGTAAATCTTGTAGCAGAGAGTGAATGCACAAAGGAAAGATTGGTCTAAGAAATTAGATGACACATTATGGGCATATAGTACTTCCTACAACACACCCATATGGACTTTTCCCTATCACATAGTATTTGGGAAAACATGTCATCTTCCGGGGGAATTGGAACACTAATCTTACTAGGAAATTAAGAGTTGAACTTATACCCTAAGCTAGACGGTATAATGAGAGTGAACCAGTTGCATTAACTTCAAGAGTTTCGATGCCATACCTATGAAAAATTCCAAGCTATATAGTGAAAATAAGAAAATATGGCATGATAAGTATATAGTCGGTTGTACCTTTAATCTGGGATAAAAGGTACTACTCTTTAACTCTCGGCTTAGGTTATTCCCCAAAAAACTAAGGTCTAAATGAAGTGGTCCGTATGAAGTGGTAAGAATGAGCCAACATGGGTTGTGGAACTAAAAGGAGAGACTGGTCCTACTTTCTTAGTTAATGGGTAAAGAGTGAAACACTAATTTGGTGTTGATTTAGATCGCGATCGAGAGGCTCTTGATCTTAATGGTGAATGATTCAAGTTACTTCGTGCCTCGACATCAAGCCAAGCGCTACATGGGAGTCAAACCATGATGTATAGGTAATAGGGAGTAGTTTTGCTGAATTTTTTAATTTTGGTTCAATTTTAAATTTGTAGGTGTAGAGTCTTTAATTTTGCTTCATAGTTGATAGTTAGATAGGACTTGACATATTAAAACAAAAAACATGAAAAAATATGATTCATTCCATGACCAAAACTAAGGTGCTGGGTGGGAGGCAACTCACCATTATTAGGTTACTTTGATTGGTTGATGTGCAGGCCAGAGGAGAAGAAAATGCTCAGAAATAGATCAAATGTTCCACAAAGGAACTCTCTGGCGCACTTAGGGAACGCCACACAAAGGGAAAAGTTCAGAGACATGTTTTGGGCTCACAACAGGCACACCGCACCAGGTCTCGTTTGATCGAGGTCTGTTTTTTGTGCACTGCAGGCGCGTTGCGCTAGTCCTTATTTGGCTGAGGCCTGCTTTACGTGCATTGACAGCGCGACACGCAAGTTTCTAGGTGTAATTCACGTGTGGCGTGCTCGACCTGGGTATACGACTTTTTAATATTTTTTACTTCATGGGAAACACAACGATTTCCAATCCTCTCCACCGCCCCATCTACCCATTAATACCCTAATTTCCCAAAGTTCACCCTCTGTAACCGTTCCATCCCCATTTTATCACTTTATCTTCCCCAATACTCCTTTATCTCCCCCACAACTACATTATCTCCCCCAAATTTATTCTTCCTTTTCTCTCTTCACTAGGAAATTTCTCCATTAAAGTCTCTCATCCATAATTTCCAAAACCACTAAAATCCTCCATCGACCCACAAAACACCTTACCCTCCCCCATTTTCCCCAAAATAGTGTTTTCTTCTTTTTCTAGTTTCTTCCACAAATTGGATAGTGTAATGACTTCAAAAGTCAAAAAGGTTGCTAGTGGTTTGGGAACGAAAAGGAGTCAAACTGGGGTGGCTACGGTATTTCAAGTCGGGAAGATGTAAATATTCCACCCCTAAAGTTGGGTGAGTAGGAGGTTATGCACTACGACACGGACTGGTAGAAGAAATAAGAAAATACAGGTTCTTTGGCAATAAGTACATTGATAAAGATAAATTTCATCGTGACTTTCAAAATATTCATGCCAAAATCATTGCGTTGGGACTTAAATATGTTTTTGTAAATAAAGGTGGGTGTAATTGGAGTTTGGTTTGTGAGTTTTACGTGAATTGGAATACTCATCGTGTTGAGATTAATAGTGCCTTTGTGACAAATAGTGGGTGCAATTTTCTGTTGAAGTACTTAATGACTTTTTGGGCGCCCTTAATTGTGATCATGCATAGTTTGACCCCTTATCATAATATATGACATACCTTGTGTGGGACGACTTAAGTTGCTAGATGTGATCGGATGAGGGACCCGGGTCGCCACCAGACACCTCCTTATGGACACCTTAACTTGGAGGCTCGGGTTTGGCTAAAGATTGTTTGTAGTACTTTACTTCCGGGGAAACACATGACTAATGTCATTAGGGAGAGGTTAATTAAGGCTTACCAGTCAATGTGGGGGATATTTTGAGGCAGAATATTCTTAAGTTTTAGACCAACAATTGATGGCATTTTTGTTATGGGAGCATCATCACTAGGTACCCGAGGGCGTTAATTATTGAGGATGGAGTACATGATATATGTCCTCCCGTGCCCCACATATGGTATTCCACAGAATTAATGTCACGCGCATTAAAGCACACAATCCATTCCACGGGACGGTTTTGAATGCTATCGATAGGTAAGCTCGTGATAATAGTTGGATGGGGCCAGGTTTGGCATGGCTGAACTGAAATTACAAATTGGTGGTCGCCCAGTGACTAAAGAGAATGTGGACAAACTAGCCGATCGGTAGCCTTTGACAGACAGTACTATGCATACGTGTAGGATGGGTCTGGCATTTTAGGAACCCATTGATGATAATGATGCGACAACTTATGAAGAGGATGGCTTGGATGGAGATAAGTTCGAGGCCACTAGCACTAGAGATGATGTTTTGGACGCGACCTAGAGGCCGATATGGAGTTCTCTTTTTCCTTTACACTTTGTTTTAATTTTGAACACTGAGGACAGTTTATTGTTTAATTTTGGGGTGGAAGTTGAACTTCATTGTATATAGTTTATTGTTTTATCGATTTTTTTTTTTATATTTAGTAGGGTTCCTCGCATTTTGTTTTGGTTATTTTCCCAAGGATTGTCCTTTTGAACCATTTAGGTTTAGTTATTGCTTTATTGAGTCTTATAGTCGTATATAAATGAAGTTTCCCAATGATGGATGGATAACGACCGTCTTAAGGTTAAATTAGTTATTAGGAGTAGTAGTTTGAAACCTATACCTTTGGCACTTTGAAACCTCATCTTAATAGTTTGCTACATGTCATGGGTGGCTACACCTTTTTTGCAATAGTAAAATAGAAACCATGAAAACAAGTATAATATCTTTGTGTTTGACTCTAACTGGAAAGTAAATAAGTTCGGCTTAGTTTTGTAGTCACAGAGTAAGCATTGTATGTGAGCATGCTACAAGTTTGGGTCATTATGTGTGAAGTGATGCCATTTGTGAAAACGTTTGTTTAGTTTTGCACTGAATAACATTTAGAACTTACCCTAAGTGTGCATAATGAGTAACTTGTGTGAATTGTGGAATGTAATTGAGGCGTTTCTTTGAATATCCAAGTATGAATGTCCCTTGTATGCTTCTCAATAAAATACCCCTTGCTTAGCGCCATTGAGCCTTGTAGCCTTAATTTTTTTTAACCCACTTTATTGAGTCATGTCCCTTTTATTGATACCATTAGTTTGATCCAACAAGTCATTAATGCACTATGTTGAGTTGAATAACTGACAAATTTGGTTTAAATAAATAGGGTGGTAGTGGTTTTGTGGAGGAAAAAAAGAAAAGAAAGGTACACAAATGAGACCCCAAGTTATAAAAATTATGAATAAATAAATCAATAAACAAAATATGTATAAAAAGGGGTTGTACGAAAAAAAGGGGCTGAAGTTTGAGTGAAGTTAAACAGAAAACATGTAATTGTAAAAGAGAAAGTTGTATATGTTAGCAACGAAAATAAAACATGTGCATTAGAGAGAATGAGTCACTAAAATTTACGCAGTATACTCCCTTACCTAAAGCCGACATTACAACCGTAGGAAAGTCCTCTTGGTTCAATGTGAACATTTTGTTAAAATAAAGTACACTAAGGGCAAGCTTATGACATGTTAGGATGTGTAGAACTTCATATGTGAGAGTGAGATTTCATGTTATGAAAAAATGTCCTTAATACTATAACGAATTGTTGTTTGTTGAAAGTCTATGCTTATATTGGTGAGGGCATTCACAAAACATGTTTGGTTCTTAATCTTGTGGTTTGTTTCGATGATATTGCATTAGCCCAAAATTATTTGAAAAGAGTCATGCATCGAGGTTGTGAAATTTTTGATATGTAGACTGTAATGAAGAGTTAGAATTATCAAATAAAGTGTGCTACAAGTCCATGATTATATATGTTTTGTTAATTATAAAGAAATGCTAAGATTTTAAAGGGTTGAGAGTCTAGATTGATAATATAGATCTTGTTTCGAGGACTAACAAATGTTTAAGTGTGGGGTGGTGATCTTGGGCACATTTATATGCCCAATTACGAGAAATTACCCATCTTCACCGTTAGTTTAGGACATTATCTAATCTAACTAGCATGTTTTGTCTCAAGATTGCGATGATTGCACATTAATATATAGGATTACAGGTTACTAAGAAAAAAGATCAATTTTTGGAAGGAAAAGGAGTTGCAATCGACAAGAAGAAGTCAGGAGAGACACTGGCGAGGCGTCCCAGCCACCTTGTCACAGCAAGAGCGGAACGTGCCAGGCCATGATTGACCAAGGGTGATTTCAGGTGCATTGGCAGTGTCGCGCGCTACCTGCTAGGTGAGATTCAGGTGCTGCGCGCCCAACCTTGTGCGGATTTTGTACGGAAAGTTGAATTTAAAAGAACTTCTAGTTGAAGAAAAATTCGACTTTCTTCTCCCATTAAATTTAAATAGATCCTTAAGCCCTCATTGTCAGGGGTCCACTTTTGACTTGGTGTGCAAGCTCAAGAATTCAAGCTTGTAATAGGTTTTAGTTCTAGTTATTTCTTTTTCAGAAATCACATTCACAATAGTCTTTTGTGGTTTTTAAATAGTATGAGTAGCTAATTTCCCTAGGTTTGCGGTTGCAGCTATGAATGAATGTTGAATATTATTTGCTTTTGAATTTATTTATGGTTGTTGACATAAGTTACTTCTATATTATTATTTTACTATTTTATGCTTGATCACCATAAGATAAACTTATTGTCTAATATTAAAATCGATATACGAGGGATTACATATACCAGAAGTGACGTCCGGATGAACAACTTTCTTGGTTACGAAATAGGATGAAATATAAATGCTCGCAATTAGCTAACTTATTCCTGCTAAACGGTGTAGTTAGGTATCGAATTGGGGTAGGCTACAAGAAGTGTGTAGCCCTACTCACATAATTAACCCTATAAACCAATAACTTGACAACAAAAATTAGTGCTAAGCCAATACTATGAATCATGATATTTAACATACGCTGCAGCCTTGGATTTTTCTTTTTCTTGCTTGAAACTCCATCTTTATATCGGTCAATCTTAGTTACTTTTATTAGTTTCTAAAGTAGTTGTAGTTAATAATAAACCATCAAATCTTGAAACATTTACTTTTACTTTTAGTTGTATAATTAATTTTGAATATGAATTGATCATAAGTCCTTTGGGAATTATAACTCTTTTTGAAGAAGAATCTATATTACTGGCGCGACCACGTCCACTTGTATGTATATTTTGGAGCAACAATGCCTTCGGTGAGGTAAGCTTGACTAAAGGCTGATGACCCAAGTATTGTCTAAGGATAAATAAGTTACTTGAGAAGTGTTTCTTTCTTTATGATGATGTAATAAGTGCATTGATTATGTGTATGGTTTACATTGACTAATTATTATATTTATGTTGTTTATGCTAGATATCATATTTAGTACATGTTTTAACTAACATAAACTCTTGCCTACATTTCTTATCAAAATGTAGGGTCTGACGACTTTGATTCTCACACTCGTTGCTAGGTTTATAGTTGATCAAGGAGTAAATATTCGGTGAGTACTCATATTATTGGAGGATTTGACCACAACTTTTTTATGCCTTTCCTTTATGATTGGACTATTATATTGCTGTTTGCTAATATTTATTCATGTTGATTAGTAGTTTGACACGATTGTAATAGAATTCCACTCGTTTATAAAGACTTTGATCGTTTGAAATATTAGAAATTTCTGCACTATTTTCTATTACTTTATGTTATGATACGCTAAGTGGATTTTATGAGCCTCTCGAGTTCTTGTTAGAATGATTTTAGGATGTCTCAAGCCACATTAAGTAGAGTCTTGGTCATAAGTGTGAAACGTCCCTCTATTTATGAATGAGAGGATACTAGATGCATAGGAAACCTCACTTGTTCATTTTCTAAGTCATGCAATCTAGTTTAACTCTATAAATTCTTTCTTCTAATCCTTACTAATGATTTTTGAGATATGACTACTAGAAGGGCTAATGCTAGAAGGAATTAGGGAGAAAAAATGAGTCAAAAAGTTCCTCCCCAAGCTCCATCTCAAACTCCGTTTGATCCTTCCAATGAGAATGTAACCAATATAGAGTTTAGGATGGCTTTCCAAGTGTTTTATCAAGAAGTGACGGTGCAAGCCGATAGGAGATGGTAGTCCATGTGAACCAAAATGTGGGTACAACGACAACAAATGTAAGGAACTTTACAAGGATGAACCCTCTGGAATTCCATGGCTCCAAATTGTAGGAAGATCCTTCAGTGTTTATCAACGAGGCCTATAAGATACTTGATATTATAGGAGAGACTCCGATAGAGAAGGTGGAATTTGCCTCTTATCAACTTAAAAGGATTGAATAGATTTTGTTTCAACTAATTGAAATAGGCAAGGCAAGAAGGATTGGGTCCCATAGAGTGTGAAAAGTTCAAAAGTATTTCTCTTGAGAGATTATTATCTCTTGAGATGAGAGAGGAAAAGGTGATTGAGTTCATTAACCTCTAACAAGGAAATATGAGTGTGAGGAAATGCTTTTGAGGCTCACTCTGTCCAAATATGCTCCTTCCTTCTATTGTGGCAGATTGTAGGGCTACGATTTGTAAGTTTGTGTCGGGTGTGTACCACATGGTAGTTAAAGAATACCGCACCGCTATGCTTGTCATTGACATGAAAAATTCTCATCTTATGGTGCATGCCTAGTATATTAAAGAGGAAAATCTTAAGAAACGATCGATGGAGGATAAAAGGGAAAGAACGAGCGATGGTAGCTTTTCACATTCTAGGTATGGTGGACGAAGTCGTTCAAGATTCTGGCAATTTTTCTTCAGAAAAGTTTCTTATAATGATCCTTTAAGGTCTAATAAGGAATGGTTTCTAACCCTAAACCTCAAGGATATGATAGTAGATGTTTTATGCCTACTTGTGTCAAATGTGGAAGAAATCATGAGGGGAAGTGTCTAGCGAGTTCCAATGCTTGATTTTGGTGTGGAAAGATGGATCAGAATATAAGGAATCATCGTTCGGTCGCTAAGAATGAGGGATATACTCGTTTTGAGGATAAACCCTACCCCTCATCCAATCCAAGTGGTTCGGTGCAAATGCTCCTAAGAAAAAAAAGTTCTATGATTTTCCGGCTAAAGGTGATCAAGAGAGCACCCCGAATATGTTGACTGGTCTGTTAAAAAAATTCCAACTATATGTGTATACTTTACTTGATCCTGGGGCCACTTTGTTATTTTTGACACCTTATGTATCTATGAGGATAAATGTTCTACCTGATGTGTTATTATAACTTCTTTTTGTATCTACCCCTGTTGGTGTGTCTGTTGTGGCTAAAAAGATCTATTGAAGATATTCCATCTACTTATTCCATCGTGTTGACTTGGTAGAGCTTGATATGTAAGATTTCTATTTTTTTTCTTGATATAAATTAGTATCACCATTGTTATGCTTCTTATATTGTAGGACCCGCGTAATCAAATTTCAATTCCGAAATGAGCCTATCCTAGAGTGGAAGGGGGGGAAGTTCTATGCCTAAAGTTGATTGATATCATTTCTTAAAGCTAGAAACATAATTTCTAAGGGTTGAATTTATCATAAATTTATGGTAAAGGATGTGGAATCAGAAGCTCTTATTCTTTAGTAAATTCCGTAGCGAACTAGTTTCAGAAAGTGTATTCAAATAACCTACTCGACATTCCTACAAAAAGGGAAATAAAATTCGTTATTGAACTTCTCCTTTATATGAAACCTATTTTTATTCATCCTTACAGAATGGCTTCGGTGTAACAAAAAGAGTTGAAATATCAGTTCAGTGATTGTTAGATAAGGGTTTCTTCTGATCAAGTATCTCTTCATCGGGTGCTCCACTTTTGTTTGTTAGAAAAAAATATGGTCCCTTCGTATGTGTATTAATTATCATCAATTTAAGAAGGTGACTATTAAGAATTAGTATCATCTTCAAAGGATAGATGACTTGTTTGACCAACTTCAAGGGGCAAGTTATTTCTCTAAGATTGATCTCCGTAGAGTTATCACCAATTATGGGTGAAAGAATAAGATATTCTTAAAATTGATTTTATAACCCGATATGGTCATTAAGAGTTCTTTGTAATATAATTTGGTTTGAATAATGCCCCGATGACAACATGATTCTATTTAGGTGATAGTAGATCGAATTACGAAATTATTTCACTTTCTTCTTGTCAATGTTTCTTATTCGACAGAGGACTATGCCAAGTTGTAGTTGAGAGACATATTAGGTCTACATTTAGTAAATTTGTCCACTATTTCCTATCGTGTAACCCAACTCCCTTTTAAGTTTAGGAAGTCATCCCAAAAGGGGCTTGACACTAAGGTTAGGCTTAGCAAAATTTTTCATTCACAAACCGATGGGCAAGGAAAGTGTACTATCAAAAATTTGGAGTATATTTTAAAGGCTTATTTTCTTTACTTAAAGGGAAATTGGGATGATCATTTGCTTTTGGTTGAATTTGCATGTAGTAATAACTATCACTCAAGTGTTGTTGTGGCTCCATATGAAGTTGTTTATGGTTAGTGGTGTAGATCTTGAAAGGTTGGTTTTACGTTGGTGAGGTTTCCTTGATAGAGCCATAGTTAGTTTATGAGGCCGTTGAGAAAGTTTGACTCATTAATGAGAGGTTGAAAATTAACCAAAGTCGACAAATTTTTTATTGCCAATGTGAGAAGGAGAAATCAAGAGTTTGAAGTTAACAATTGGTTTACTTGAAAATCTTACCCATGAAAGGTGTGATGACGTTTGGAGGGAAAGGGGAGTGTAGTCCCTGTTTGATAGGCCCATATGAGATTTTGAGGTGCCTGGGTAAGGTTGCTTATGAGTTTGATTTGCCAAATGAGTTGGCAAATCTGCACCTTGTTTTCCATGTCTCTATGCTTAAAAAGTGTGTTGGAGACTGGAGATCCATAGTTACCCTATAAGGGTTGGGAGTTGTCTGATTGAGATTTCAGACCGATAAGTTAATTTTGGAACAGGGAAATAACTTATGTGAAGGTTTTATGGAAGAATCAACTACCCGAGGGGGCTACTTGAGAGGCCAAGGCCGATATGAAGTCCCCATATCCTTATATTTTTTCTTTTACTCCTACTCTAGCTCTAGGTAATGAATTCTCTCTTTGTGGACTTTATGCAGTGGATAGGCAAGAAGTGAGTTTAGCCCAAATGCCTTACCCATATTCACGAGGGGCTCCACGAGCCGTGGTGCGTGCCACGATCTGTGGTCCCTCTCACGGGCCTTGAGGTACTGGCTTGCCACTTTATTTCCACCCTTACACCACCAAGGCATAACCAAAGCCACCCCCATGATTCGTCCAAGGCTTCACGATCTATGAAGTTGATCGTGTAGAGGATCCAATTTGGGGCATCCTTATGGAGCCTAGGCGTGGTGACTACCACTAGAACTGAAGGCCCTCGTGGTCATGGGCAGTGCCTTGTCCCTACGCCACCTCAATGACTCTAACTATCAGGTTTTAGCTCTAGTTTAGCCTTCGAATTTCTAGGGTTTACATAGACTCACCAAAAGGTGTTGAAACACTAAAGGGATCAAGAAGTTGTTAAGGAATAATATCAAACCTCTTAGCTATATATGGAGTAACAAAAGATAAATTCATATATGGATGTAGTAAAACATATACATCAAAAGCAAAGACTGTGATCATACTACTGACAACATCTGGTGAATCTCTTGTTCTTAACGAATGGTGATTGCATACATATGACTTTCTCCTTGAAGTAGGTCCTCTAGGTGTAGTTCTCTCTGGTGGAGCCACTAAAGAATATTGGGATCTATTACCTCCATTGCAATTACCTCACCTATTCTTTGGGCATTATCTTATCAATTCACCTTTCTGACACACTTATGAAGCCTATGGATCCACCACAACACGTTGTTGAGTGAATCCTACCACCATTAGCACATGCAGGAGGCCCATTACCTCCTTTTGTTGCATTACCTTGAGACTGAGAAAGTCTAGATCATTGAGTCTATAAGACCCTCAAAATTAATTAAGGTGTCTACATACTCACATATGCCTAAAAAGGTTAATAACTTGTTATTACATTGTTTTGCAGCTTGTATAAGTGATCTGAAGTGGTTTGGAGGTCAAATGATTAAGATCATTAAAGACGTTCGAAAGTTGGTCTTTAGACGTGCTACTATATTCTAGTGTTCCTTTACATGTTTCATGTATTTTTGATGCCTAAAATGATAGGTAGTAACCTTAATTGTGGATGAACGTATTAAAGTTAAAAATATCCCAGCACGACTCCCCAAGGGACACTAAAAGGGTCTTTGAGGAGGACCTAAAAGCAGGTAGTACACTGCCTTGGTAGTGTCAAAACATTGATTAGCAAACGACGGCCCGTTCTATCGATGATGCCTTGTAGATTGGGGGCCTTGATTCTTACTTAGGCGTGTGATCTAAGCTTCAAAAATGGGAGCCTCATTCAAAAACGACAGAGCAAAACGATGGATCGTCGACCAGACAACACCCCGTCGAGTGCCCTCCGTAGATGGAACCTACAATTTTTCATGAACGCTGTCAACTTAAAGGGGTGAATGGTAAATTTATCCCACGTTCCAAATAGATCCTAGGAAGTTAATTTATATATATTTAGGCATTTTAATATGGTTAATAACATGAAAACCCAATTCCCAATTCATTCTTCAAATTTCACCTTTCCCTCTCAAAAGAAACTCTGTCTACAAACCTCCATTGGAGATGAAGTTGAAGAACAACCTAGGTGATGGATTTTAATGGTTTCTTCTTCAAGTTTTCGTGGTTTCTTTTTTTCATATAATGGGGTATGTCAATCCTTCATCATTAGTTAATATTCCTTTTAAGAAGTTCTTTCAACGGTTTTCAACGAATATTGTATGATCAAATTGTCTATTTTTTAATGTAGCCCGGGTTCATTGTCAAATTAATGTTAAAAGTATTCTCTTGAGCTACTGTTTTTAAGATGGATTTCAATACAATTTCACGAAGCACCCATGATCCTCCTATTTTCTCAAATTGGCCTATAATGTGGGTCTTGTGATATTGATTAGGTGAGGATTGATTTATGATTCTATTATGTTAATATTTCTATTGTTTTTGTTTTCAATATGAATTGATGATGAATTTTTGGGAATTGATAAATTATGATCAAAGTTTGGATAATTCGTAAGTTCACCTTAATTCTTAGCCTATGGCAATAAAATTGGCCTTGAATGGCATTGTATGGTATGTTCCACTTATGGTGGTGGTGGTTACATTCTTGTAAATCTGTATATGATGTGATCATGTACTTTAAGGAAAATTGTGGAATAATGAAGTGTTGTTATGATGATCATACAATGTGAGTTATATGCCTAGTCTCCTAAACTAGTATCATGTTCTAGTTATATTGATGATGTTTCCTATATGTGAATGATTACGTTAGGTCTAGGTATGTTCTACATGTTTATGATTGGAAACTATTGTGTAGAATGACCCCATATCTATGTACCCCTATATGAATGTGTGGCCTTAAGCATGGTTAGGAATCTTAGATTCAAATGATGACGGTGTCTTGTCTCCTATGCTATAATGTGGTGTGTGGTCTATGAATGAATGTTTATTGTGATCTTTAGAGAGTGGTTGCTCAGTACTATGTTGATTTCCATTATGTGGTCATGTTGACCAATGTACACATACCTCATGCATATCTATGATTAGGATAGATTTATGATAACTAAAAAAAGGATAGTTCTCATATGGACCGTTGTCTACTACTATGCATGTAAAGTATATGTTCATGAAATTATGGGAAAGGTATCTTAACTAGGATTATTTGATAGGTAGGATAGTATAGGTAAGAGTATGAGACATTCTCATCAATAACGTATAAGATATGAATATGAGGATTTAATCACCTAACGCCTATTTTTATTAAAGTAATGTTATTTAAGTCTTTACAAAAGGGAACTTAGCTTATCACTGAGTGAACTTGACAATGAGAGGTTCCCCTTCCCAAAGAGGAAGTCATGTTCACCCTAAGGTTTTTCATGAGATGAGGACTCCAATGCTAATGGGCATTTAGCGGGTTCAATACATATCTCCTAATTCCTTAACAATGTTTCCCGCATAGGACCTAGAAAGTGGATCCACAAAATATGCTAGCATGATGTTAATATTCTATCTTGGCAAGTAGAGCACCTCCTTTCGACGTGGGGTTCCATGACACCAAATTCCATGTTTAGCTCACATGGTCTTAATGTCTGTTGAAACTAGAGTTTCGCTAAAGTAAAATGGACAATGAAAACATAATTCTTTTTGCCTCTTCAATGTCGCCAATCAATACAACCTTAACTTATATCATTCCAATATAAGAAAATCTCTTTTTGTGAATAGTTAAATATATTTAGAGTATCACTATTAAAGACTTATTTAAAGATTGAAACCAAAATGTAAATTTAACTTTTTTACCATTAATTATATTGAGTGTGTATAATTAAAGTATGTTGAAAATATTTAGATAAAATTACACACAAAATAAAGATTGAAGGGTATTTAGAACATGTGACTGGTCGATGACTTTTATTGTTAATTTTAATGAACTGAAAGTGTTCTTGTAACTCCTCAAAAATTGAATATTGGACAAGAAAAGGAAAGTATAGTTTTGGCAGTGAAGTAGTAACAACTAGTTCTACCTATGAACTATAGAAGGAAAATCATAGAAGCTAAGTTGAGTTTTTGAATTTCATATTTTTGACAGGATGAACCATATGAATTTGAATGAGTCGTATATGAAATTCGTAGAAAAAATTCAATGGAATGATTTAAAACCTCATGCATACATATTAAAAATCCTAGCCATAATTGATTCTACGGGCCATAGATGAATTCCGTCGAAAGGTTCTACACTTGGTAAAATTTTCGACTCAAAGTCGAAGACTATGGATGGGGTCTACGAACGGTAGAAAGGTCGACGACTCATAAAAGTGTCTTGTGGGAAGTAGGATAATTTTGGGCTTCTAAAGTTGGTTCTAAAGTTGACCAGTACGGGTGATAAAAATTTCTGTGTACCATAGGTCCCACCATAGATAACGCCGACAATTATTTCTTAAGGGTATTCGGGTCTCTTCCATGCATTTAGTGAATATACTGTATTTTGATAATGAATTTAACTCCTATAACTACCTTTCAATCCCTTAATCTACCAAAACCCTCTCATTCTCTGAAATTCACATGTGTCATCCATATTCATTCTCTCCAAACTCTCTCAAGTTTCAAGGAAGAAATTTAGGTTTAAACTTCAAGTGTCTTTTTTTATCCACTACTTGTGGGTTTTGATCATCAAGGTATGTGGAAATTCACCAATGGATTCCATTCATCCATTGGGTCCCAAAAGATTTCCAAGTTTCAAAGTAAACATTAGAGTTTCAGCCAAGTATCCGTAGGTCCTATTTTTTATGTTTAATTATTTATTTTAATTTTATTATGAATTATTTGATTCAATTACACATTTTCCAATTGATTTCATATGGATCCATACATTGTTCATGATTTTGAATATGAATTTATGAAGAAAACCATGAACTTGTGAATGATGATTTATGAAAGCTATACATGAGTTATTAAAAAAATAAGCTTTGGTTAATTTTAGGTTATTAAGCCAACCTAGAATCATTCTATGTGTGAGAACCTTGGATATCCTAGCATACTTATGCAAGTGTGTAAGATAGAAACAATACACAACAAGATCACATAATATTGGCTTTACCTCAAAGACCTAACATCCATTACTACAAGGCATAATCTCAAGCTTTACTTCCTACTATCATCTTAATACCTACATTTTAAGGTATTTAATTATATACTTTATTAGTAGGTGATTCTAGTCATAATTGATCATAAATGTTCAATTTCATCTTTACAAGTCATGATCCATCAATATTACTGTAATCTATTTTAGTTCACTTCTATGTGTTCCTAACCATGAAAAATTATTACAAGGGACATTAATTTTAGAATATCAATAAGAATTCCTCAATTTCATCTTTCTACCATAAATCCACATAATATCACATTCATCAATTAGACAAGGGTTTGCCATAGAAATCACATAAATTCATCATAATATCATAGTTCAATGCCAATACAATCATAATTAGGTATTATCTATTAGATTGGAATCATACCTAAACCTACCCTCAATAACTTGCGAATGTATTATGTGAAAACTAATTTTCATAAAATGTAGTTATTTTTCTTCTTCTACATAACTACTAATTGACCTCCTTGAATCCCTAACTAATTACTAATTAATTGCGAAACCTAACTAAAAAATAAACTTTAAAAATCTTATTGACTTACGACTAACCCATACACGGACCGTAGATGCCTCTACTGCCTGTACTACACACTCGTGGGTGTGGTACTATGTCTAGAAAAGGCAGGACTTTGCAGGCTTTGATATGCGACGCCGACCCATGGGGCGTGGGTCCATCTATGAACAGTAAATGTCAATCATGGGTGTCTACAATTTACACCTTTTGGGTTGTTTTAATGGTACTCCTCAAGGACCCCTTGGGTGGTTCTTTGGAGGTCGTACCTTGACGTCCTATCCCTAAAACCATTTTTCTAAGTAAGGAATCATTTTTATTATTCTAACTCTTATACCAAACTCTAAAACACTCATGCAAGACTCTAGAATTCTGTAGTTCAGTTCCCTAGTTTTCGGGGTTTTACACACATCCTATTGACCCACTCTTTGTTGACCAACTTCATTGTAAACAACTTGGGTCAACATCTGGATAGAATACCAAAACTTAGCATTATTTGTATTTGGGGGATGTGCTTCAGGTGAATAGGGGACCCCCTGAACTTTGGGATCAATATTTCTCCTAGCAGGACGATCTCAAAAATCTCTTCATGTAGGCATGATCTGAAAGATACACGCAGAACGAAGTATAAAGAAACTTTCGTAGAGTTAAACTCTATCGCATGAAAAATAGTAAGAATGAAGGAAATTGTTTCCTAAATGTTGTATCCTCCTAATTATATATGTGGCGCACTTCACACAGATTACTATGATTCTACATACACGTCTTCGTAGATACCCTAGAGCTCTTTAACTCTGTGTGCTGATACTAAGTTATTTACGCCCTCAGCCTACACCCTAAAAATTACTAACACTCGAGAACCATAGCTGGTCCCCAAGTAAAGCTTTGGCCTGACATAGTACATAGCGAAAGACTTACTCAACAATATTTCAACTTAGAGTAATGGCTTCTCAAAAGGTCTCAAAGTAAATAATCTTTAGAGTATTTATAAAAAGAATTTAACATGACAAAAGAGGCAACTAAAGACTTGGACATTAACAATTGAAAATAGAAAAGAATTCTCAAAACGGTATTGTCTATGAAGCCTCTACTAACTAGACAGGAAGTCAGGACAAGACCCAAGACATCCTAACAAAACTAGAAGTATAATTGGAACCCTCCGGACTAAATAAGGCTCACTAAAGCAACTCAAGACTACAAGTGGTATCAATAGAGCACTTGTTGGTAACCCAAAATATATGTCTCTTCATCATAAAAAAGTGTAGGCAAAATGTAGTTTATACATTTAATGTATGAGAATGCACAGGTAACTCTAAAGCTTAGACATAATCTGAAGTAATAAAAAAGGGGGAACATACTCACCTCATCTCAACTCAATTCAACTCAACTCAACTAATCTTAACTCAAGAATACTCAACTGAATGATAATCAACTCAATTAAACATAAAAGAAACAGTGAAGATGCAATATAAAGAAATATCTCAAAACAGTTGATAATAAATCACTGTATTTAAAAATACAATAATTAATCTTTACTCTTATTTGGGATATTCTCTAAACGGCAACCATCACTATGATCTATATGATGATAAATCATCCCGACCACACTTATAGAACTGTCTATACCTTGCCAGAGTATACGACATCATCAACTAGGCTTGAGCACCGATATGGGAAGAGTTCATACAAATCATAGTCCTCATAATTCATAAAACCAACGTGGGTAGAAAGGGTGATACATTTTAAATGATTCCTTACTGCTTTTTAGCATAAACTAGTGGATCCACTTAGTTGAGGAGTTCAATACCCCAACAAGATATAGGAAAGTGCATGTAGTGTGGAAGAGATGATGTATCATCACATAACTCATCGTTATGGTTGTCAGTTAGAGAAACTCCCACCAAAATATTATGTATTCTTATATACAGGAAGTTTATTTTGTATTTTCACATACAAATAATGTTTAATTTGTATCCTTGCAGTGAAACTACGTGTATTGTATTCTTATATACATTGAGTATATATCTATTATTTTAAAAGATTTCCATATATTGCATTTTTTATTGTTGCTTTATCCAAAGTTTGTATCTTATTGTTGAGTTAAGACATATATTTTTGAATTGAGTTGAACTATATTTCTTTGAGTTGAGTTGAGTTGAGTTGAGTTGAATTAGTTGAGAAGAGATAAGTATATATGTTTCTGTTACCAATTCAACATTATGTTTATGTTTTAGATTTCTCCTTCCATACTCTTATATTCCATGTACTTCCAATTTGTCGTGCATTGTTTCGTGATGAAGATAAAGGTATTCAACATCATCATCAGGCTATCCGTTTAGGTCATGGAATTTGGTGAGCCTTTTTACATTCTAGAGGACTTCACCTTTATGTTGCAGTGAGTAGTTTTAGATATCATGGGTCTTCTCCAAATATTCCTCTGTAACAGTAGATGCTTCATAGATAGAGAGTAAAGTTTGAGGAGTCTGTTCATTTATTTTGCTAAATGTTTTATATACACGATTCACCTATTTTTGACTAGTTAAATATTCTATTATATTCAGAGTTAATCATTTGAATTAGAACTTTGTATTTGAGTATCATGAGTTTTATTTAGTTATTAAGCTTTTTTATTCTTGAGTTAGTTGTTCGCTTGTAGTCAGTCAAGATGAGGGTTTGCTTGGGGTCCTACAATGTTTCTTGAGTGTCGTCCACGTCGAGGGTGTTGTCTTAGATCGTAACATCGAATACGTTGTTCATTTAAATGAAATGAATAGACTTTTATTTTTAAATAGTAGAAACTGCTATATAAATTTATTGCAAGCTTATCTAGTAATGAGTGTTTCAAATACACATTAATAACACAATGTATTTATAATCCACATAATATACTTGATTTATTGACTGTGTTATATATTTGAACATAATAGATCTCTTGAGACATTACTAATATCTTGTCTCTTCTCACTGCATGAAAATTTTCAGTCACACTCTTTTCACTACATGGAGTATTATTTTAACTAGTCGGGGAAAGACTTCGGCGACTAGTTGAATTTTTGTGTGCAACCAGCGTCCAATTTTAAGTTACATTATTGGTTTAAACTTGCAAAAAAAGCTGCCCAGAATTTTCAGCATCTTCAACATTAGATGTCTCCATTAGTTTTCTTCCTTACTACATTAATTTTTGGCCTGAACCAACTCTTGATGTTTTCCCTCTATATTTAGTAGATTTTTTGACACCAATATTACTCGTGATTTTGCTCAGAAGTGGCAACAACCAATTGTTGATTAACCTTTTTTTCATTTAATATTTCTCTCGCATCGCATTGATACTTTTCACTATTGATAGTACCTTTTGAAGAAAATTCAATTGTATCATCAATTTGTTTGTTGTTTTAATTTCATTTCCACATCAAACGATAATTATCTTTTTCATGATCTCGGTGCTTGAAATAATTATTATACAAAAGGTGGATTATCATATACAATCTCCTTAAAAAACTCATTCAACTTACCATATTTTCCAACCTCAAACTGCAATCTTATATGATTTGGAAGTTTTTCCATTAGATAAACTATAACCTTGAACCTAGTTGTGCTTGGTCTTGGCTTATATGAGTAGATCTATCTATAACTATTGGCTCTCCATATGCCGATGCTATAGGCAACAAAGACTTCTTTGCAAACAAATCTAGAGAGATAAGTTCGATAAAAAGAATCAAAACAACAACTAACATCGTTTTCTCCTTAGGATTATATCCAGTGGACCATGGAAAAACCTTACATTGGTTCTACTGTCCAAGGAAAAACTCTCTACAATGGACACCTTCGAGTTTTTAGTGTTCATCATCCACCTCTCTCGACACATATAACACAAACCCAAACATATCGACTTTTTTTCTCAAATCTAGCTTAAGAGATTATCTTAGATATGCAATTGTTGTTGGATTAACTTCGCATATAAATGTGAGAAATCAAAGAAAGGTATGGCAATTTCAACGAATCATTATTTTATAATATTATAATCTTTGTGTTATTCTTCAAATGTGATGATATATTAATAGTTTATATAGTTTATGCAAATATCGCACGAGTCATAAACTGTTATTTTGAAATGGCACAAGTAATATTATTATATAATTATCTATTTAATGTTGATAAAGAAAAAGAGTGATCCAAGCATTTGAGGGTGTAATCTAGTGATCCCTCATTCAACTTACCAGATTTTCCATCCTCAAACTGCAATCCTATATGAATTGGAAGCTTTTTTACTAGATCAAGAATAACCTTTACCCTAGTTGTTCCGGGTCATGGCTTTATTTGAGTAGCTTCATCTATAGCTATTGGCTTTCCATATGCGAATACTATAGACAACAAAGACTTCTTTGCAAACAAATTTGATGAGAGAAGTTCGATAAAAAGAATCAAAACCACAACTAACGTCATTTTCTCCTTATGATTATATCCAATGGACCATGGAAAAACCCTTACATTGGTTATCCTGTCCATGGAAAAATTACTCTACAATGGAAACCGTCGAGTTTTTAGTATTCTCCATCCACCTATCTCGATACATATAATCCAAACCCAAACATATCAGCTTTCTTCTCAAATCTAGCTTACGAGATTACATTAGATATGCAATTATTGTTGGATTAACTTCGCATATAAATGTGAGAAATCAAAGGAAAGGTATGGCAATTTCAACCAGTCATTATTTTATAATATTATAATCCTTGTGTTATTCTTCAAATGTGATGATATATAAGTAGTTTATATAGTTGATTCACAAATCATAGGAGTCATAAATTGTTATTTTGAAATGGCACAAGTAATATTATTATATAATTATCTATTAAATGTTTATGAAGAAGAAGATGATTCTACCATTTAAGGGTGTAATCTGGTGATCAATCAATAAATTCTATCATAATAGTGTGATAAAATAAAATAAAAATATACTCCACCTCATCTAACTCGCTTCTCTTAACATATTTTTATTTTATTGTTATATTTTTCGAATTTTGTCTTAAATATGTAAATATATTTTTATAAATTTTTTCCTACTTAAGTATAGATCATATAAAAGAGATAAAAATGTTATTTAGATGTGTTGCTTTAAGTAAAGTTAACTTATCTAAAAACAAACAGCATGTGTACATTATTTCGTATTTTTCAGAAAATAATCCGTCGTCGACTAAGTAACCTTTACTTGACCAGTTTTTTTATTTCTACTCTCTTCTAGGTCATTCATATATACTATTTTTTGTTTCAACAAATCACATGTCCTCGACTAAATCACCTGTCGTTGACTCCTTTTTTTTTCTTTCTACTTTTTTCTAGGTCTTTTCGTTTCTCCATTCTCATTCTTCCATGTCCCTATTATCTTCACTGTGTTGGAATTCTGACTCCAAAATTTGCCTAAAGAACATGTATATTCTAAATGTTCCTTTGCATATTAGAGCACTTACGTTTTGTAAAGCAAATAAAATAATGACAGAATATATTATCGCAAAAAACCCCAACTCATAGAGGGTAAAAACCACGACCTACACCTTTATAGGATTCAACTCCAATTCATAAACTTTGATCCTCAACAAAAGATTACAAACCTATGGAACCTAAGGAATTATAAACTATAATTCCTAGCTAAGACTCGCCTAGGTAATACATAAAGACACCGCTCACACAACTTCTTCAATACCCACCTAAGTGATCTTTAAGACTACTAAATACAAGCATACTTCATTTCATTTAACAAGTCAACATCTATTACTAAAGGTACTAGAGAAAACATACATACATTCAAGAGGTTCACATGAAGACCATCCTCCAAGACAACCCCCAAGTTAAACATTGTGCAATGTGAAAGTAGCATCCCGTACTACTAATTCCACTTAATGCCCCTTCGGAATCACCCTAGAATAGACACATCACATTCATCATTTACATAACTTCATCAAAATTAGACATAATATCAATATGCTTCAATAACATTAGACATAAAGTCAATTTACTTCATTAACATCATGTAGTAACCCATCATACATTTATATATAAGGACACACCAAGACTTCTTCCGAATGTCTACTTATGCAATGGATAGATAGCGTCCCATTCATCTACCTACCGTAAGTAGTACACCCTTAAGAAGACTTAGTTCATTTACATTCATTTGGGGGGGATAGATTTAACCAACATAGACCATGAGAGCTAGGCATGGAATCTCGGTATTAACCCCTACCGATGAACGATCCCCATTTTCCTTAGGTAGGGTCATTATCTTAACCTTTACATTGATCTCCAATAGCTAAACCTATGTGTGTGCATAGTCAGTGAATAAGGAGATTGCTTGTAAGTAATCCATCTGAACTCATGAAGAGTACTCTTTCAAAAGGTACATTGGATACAACATCTCTACTCACGAGGAGGATCTACCCCTTCTTCAAATCCTCTCGGTGCTAAGCATAAGGCCCCACATAGTTCTATACATTCATTAGCTATAGTTTAAGGGATTACAAAGTACTACATCGCAACTCACGAAATGTACTAATCTATTGAGGTTACTTATACTACATCTCAAGTCATGAAGAGTATCCAACCTCCATCATTTTTTTGGAAAACTCTTAGGAATAGGGAGGTTTCTACTGAACACTTCATCTCAACTCACAAAGAGTGTCCACCCAAAAATCCCCATTCTTCATTCACTAGAGTTCTTAGGAATAGTAGGGTTGGTGTTAGATTCTTAATCTCTACTCTTGAATGATGTCTACCCTAGAATCCCCCATATTCATTAATTAACTTCGTTTATTCATTCGAAGTTTGTGTGAGAGTATATGTGAGAACACACTTCACATAACAACCATATTCAGAACTTTGACTTCGACACATAATCATGCTACAATAATCATAATTCACACACTATCATGCTTCACATTCATATTATACCTCAGTTAGACAACGCATCATCAAGGCACACATTGACAAATTCACAATACAACTTGTTGACACCCAATTTCGCACCTCCATAAGATGAATTAATAATTGAGTTTCTTAATTCTAAAAAATTTGAAATAATTAGATTTTATAATGTTTAAAATGTTTGTAAGTTATTTTAGATTAATCCCATCACTTTTATAATTTTAATATAATATATATGATTTACATAATTATATATATGATTAGTATATGTTTTGATTACTCGAAAATCATCTCAAAAGATTTTACTTTATTTAAATATTTTACTAGCTAGTTTAGTGTCACGACCCAAATCGGGGCCGCGACTGGCACCCACATTTACCCTCCTATGTGAGCGAACCAACCAATCTAACCTTAACATTTCAATGTATAACAACAGAAAATAATGCGGAAGACTTAACTCATTAATAAAAACCAATTCAATAACTACTAAAATTCAACATCTATTATTCCCCAAAATCTTGAAGTCATCATCACAAGAACATCTATGATCAAATTACTAAACTAAAATGTCTAAGAAGCTAAAACAAATAAAAGCTAGTCCATGCCGGAAGTTCAAGGCATCAAGACTTGAAGAAGAAGATCCAGTCCAAGCTAGACGCATTAGCTCACCCTGAATTTCCGATGAAGTGAAGACTGGCTAGATTACTGTTGAGTTGAAGGAGACGGTCCGTTTGCTGCACTACACAAATAACAAGGAAGAAAACATAAAAGTAGGGGTCAGTACAAACCACGGGTACTGAGTAGATATCATCGGCCAACTCAAAATAGAAAACAGTAAATATCAGTTAATATCATAAATGAACTATAACTCAACATGTATCAATAACAAGTACTATAATCATCAATAAGTACCATCAAGTTTATCCATGAGGGCCTCAAGCCTCAATATCATACTCATTTGGGAATTAAGTTCATTATGTTGAGTAAATTATCATCTTTCAAGATTCATTATCTTTCTTCCTCTTGTGTCGGTACGTGACACTCCGATCCCCTACTACTATGTGTCGGTACGTGACACTCTGATCCCCTAATCCTACGTGTCAGTTTGTGACACCCGATCCCCTAATATGTGTCGGTACGTAACACTTCGATCCCCTAAATCTACGTGTCGGTTTGTGACACCCGATCCCCTAATATGTGTCTGTACGTGACACTCCGATCCCCTAATTCTACGTGTCGGTTCGTGACACCCGTCCCACTATTACTATGTGTCGGAACGTGACACTCCGATCCACTAATACTATGTGTCAGAACGTGACACTCCGATCAACTAATCTCATTCTGTCAATTCATCAAGCCTTCTCTATACCAAGGCATCATCAATCCCATTACTTTAATTCATGAAGCCTTCTTTTATACCAAGGCATCATCATTAATGAAGTATATTAAAGTTTCTTTCAAGATTTGGGATTCAGTAGTTTTCATCATGCTTGTTTTATCAAAATCACATAATCATATTCATACAAGCATACAATTAAGCATATAGAAGGGTTTACAATACCACCAATACATATTGTTCGCTATTAAGAGTCTACTACGCATAACGTAAAAACCATAACCTACCTCCACCGAAGATTAGTGATCAACAAGCAACTTCCCAAGCTTTGATATTCCCTCTGCCTCATTCGATCGATTCCTCTCTCTCTCTCTTGTTCTTTCTCTTTTTCTTTTTCAAAACCCTCTTTCTTTTACCCTAAGTAACATATAATTAAGTGTAAAAGATGACAATAATACTCCACTAATTAACTTAAGGTTACCTCTTTTAACCCCCAAGTAATTAGACTTATTAACATTAACCCTTTAACTTTATAATTAAAGCAGGAATAGTCCAAAATGTCCCTTAAAACGTGTAAAGAAATCCGACCCAGCCTGGGATTTGCGCAACCTGTGACGGCCCGTCGTGCCTGCGATGGTCCGTCATGCAGGTCGTCGCAACATATTAGAACTCCATTTTTCTCTAAGGATTCTGTGACGGTCCGTCACCATTGTGATGGTCCGTCCTGCACTTCCGTCACGACGTTCAGAGAATCGTTCCCTGTACCAAATTCTCAAGAGTTAAAGTGTTTTGGAATGGGGCCTCACGACGGTTCGTCGTAGCTCTGACAGTCCGTCCTGCAGGTCCATCACAGATTACAAAGAGTCGATTTTAGTACCCCAATTTCAAAATTCTAAGTGTTCTGGGACGAGACACCCTCGACGGTCCGTCGTGCCCATGACGGTCCGTCGTGGTATCCGTCGTCTCAGCCAGTTTTTCTAGAAATAAAATCTGCTGCTCAAAACGACTAAACAGGTCGTTACAATAGAGACCAATTTACCCATCGTTCGTCCTCGAACGATCAAAAGAAGAAAAACAAGGGCGAAAAGAAGTACCTAAATCTGTAAACAGATGTGGGTATTTTTCTTGCATATCTGCCTCCTTCTCCCAAGTAGCTTCTTCAACCGGTCGATTCTTCCATTGAACTTTGATGGATGCAATTTCTCTCGACCTCAACTTGCGAACGTCTCTATCTAAAATAGCAACCGGTTCCTCCTCATAAGTCAAATTCTCATCAAGCAAAAGTGAATCCCAACGGATGATGTAGTTTCCATCCCCAAGGTATCTTTTCAACATGGACACATGAAATAGCGGATGCACCCCGGAAAGCCCTGGAGGCAAGGCTAATTCATAAGCCACCTCCCCTATTACCTTAAGCACTTCAAATGGTCCAATATACCTTGGACTTAGCTTACCCCTTTTTCCAAACCGCATCACCCCTTTCATGGGTGAAACCTTCAACAAAACTTGTTCACTCTCCATGAACTCCAAGTCTCTAACTTTTCGATCCGCATATTCCTTTTGTCTACTCTGAGCCGCTAAAAGCTTTTCTTGAATAGCTTTCACCTTCTCCATGGAATCCCTCAACAAATCAGTACCCCAAGGTCTGACCTCAAACGCATCAAACCAACCAATGGGAGACCTACATCTCCTCCCATACAGTGCTTCAAATGGAGCCATATCAATGCTGGAGTGATGGCTATTATTGTATGAAAACTCTGCCAATGGTAAGAAGTTATCCCAATGGCCACCAAATTCTATCACACATGCACGAAGCATATCCTCCAACACTTGAATCGTTCGCTCAGACTGACCATCGGTCTGAGGATGAAATGCCGTACTAATATCCAATCTTGTACCTAATTCACCATGCAATGTTCTCCAAAACTTAGAAGTAAACTGCGTACCTCTATCTGATATGATGGAGAGTGGAACCCCATGTAATCAAACGATCTCTGAGATGTAGATTTTAGCCAACTCTGCATTGTAGGTCACCTTGACCGGAATGAAGTGAGCAGACTTAGTTAATCTGTCCACAATCACCCAAATAGAATCAAACTTCCCCAATGTCTTTGGGAGACCAACCACGAAGTCCATTGCAATTCTCTCCCACTTCCATTCAGGAATGGGCATTC
>CM064972.1:17054469-17133311 GCA_032847665.1 Solanum chilense
CTATCTGATATGATGGAAAGTGGAACTCCATGCAATCGAACGATTTCTCAGATGTATATTTTGGCTAACTTCTCTGCATTGTAGGTCACCTTGACCGGAATGAAGTGAGCAGACTTAGTTAATCTGTCCACAATTACCCAAATAGAGTCAAACTTACCCAATGTCTTTGGAAGACCAACCACGAAGTCCATTGCAATTCTCTCCCACTTCCATTCAGGAATGGGCATTCTCTGAAGTGTTCCTCCGGTCCTCTGGTGTTCATACTTTACTTGCTGACAATTTGGACATTTGGCAACAAAATCAACAATGTCACGCTTCATTCTACTCCACCAAAAGTGTTGCTTTAGGTCACGGTACATCTTGGTTGCACCAGGATGTATAGAATATCCGGAACTATGAGACTCTGTAAGAATAGTGTGGATGAAATCATCAACACGGGGCACACATACCCTTCCCTTGATCCTCAAAACACCTTCCTCATCCATTATGGCCTCTTTAGCCTCTCTTCGCAACACCATATCCCGAATTTGCCTTAGTTTCTCATCATCAAACTGTTTCCCCTTAATCTTGTCAAGAAAAGAAGATCTCGCCTCCACACAAGCCAAAAATCCTCCCTTCTCATTTACTTCTAGCCTCATAAAGTCATTAGCCAAATTTTGGATTTCCCTAGCCAACGGGCGTCTAGAGACTTGCAAATGAGCTAGACTTCCCATGCTTACTGTCTTTCTGCTAAAGGCGTCTGCCACAACATTAGCCTTTCATGGGTGTTGCAAGATGGTAACATCATAATCCTTTAGTAGTTCCATCCATCTCCTCTGTCTCAAATTCAAATCCCTCTGAGTAAAGACATATTGTAGGCTACGGTGATCTGTGTAGACTTCACACTTAACCCCATATAAATAGTGTCTCCATTGCATTAATGCAAACACTACCGCAGCCAACTCCAAATCGTGGGTCGGATAGTTACGTTCATGCACCTTTAATTGCCTCGAAGCATAAGCAATCACATTCTTCTCTTGCATTAGCACTGCACCCAAACCAGAATAGGATGCATCACAATAAACGATGAAATTCTTACCCTCTACTGGCAAGGTAAGTATTGGCGCGGTAGTCAACAAGGTCTTAAGCTTCTGAAAGCTTTCCTCACATTCATCCGACCATACAAATGGAACATTCTGCTTAGTCAAGTTCGTCAATTGGGAAGCAATGGATGAGAATCCCTTAACAAATCGACGGTAATAGCTAGCTAACCCAACAAAGCTCCTTATTTCTGACACATTAGTAGGTCTTACCCAATTTTTCACTGTCTCAATCTTAGATGGATCCACCATCACTCCATCCTTAGAAACCACGTGTCCCAAGAAGGACACTGAATCTAGCCAAAACTCACACTTGGAGAATTTGGCATAAAGCTTTTTCTTCCTCAACAACTTTAACACCATTCTTAAATGCTCCTCATGTTCCTTCTTACGCTTTGAGTATATCAGTATATCATCTATATCTCTATCCGGTGGCATACCAGGAAGGTCTGCAGGGAACACGTCCAGAAACTCACGGACTACCGAAACCGACTCAATTGGAGGTACTTGAGTAGTGTCATCCTTGAGATGTGCCAAGAAATCTAAACACCCCTTACTAATCATTCTCTTAGCACGAAGAAAGGAGATGATACGAACCGGAGTGGAAGTGTAGTCGCCCTCCCACACTAGCGGATCTGTCCCAGGCTTGGCTAACGTCACAGTTTTAGCATTACAATCCAAGATCGCAAAATTCGGAGAAAGCCAAGTCATACCCAGAATTATATCAAAATTGACCATTTCTAAGATAACCAAGTCTACATAAGTATTGCTCCCCGCAAAAGTCACCAAACAAGACCTATATACTTTTTCAACTATCACAGACTCACCCACCGGAGTAGACACACGAATAGGTATGTCAAGCAATTCACGATGTAAATTAAGACCATTAGCAAATGAGGAAGATACATATGAAAACGTGGAGCCAGGATCAAATAATAGAGAAGCCATGCAATCACAAACAAAAAGATTACCTGTGATAACAACATCAGATGCCTCCGCTTCAGATCTCCCTGGGAAAGCGTAACAATGGGCCCTATCACCAGTATGTCCGTTGCCCCTACCATGTTGTGCCGTAGTGGCTCCAGTTTGCCCATCACCTCGGCCGTTTTGGTGACCACTATTATCTCGACCACCACGTCCTCCAGAAAAATGGCCTCTACCATGACCACCTCTACCTCTAGCTATTGGGGGTCTGTAACTCTGTTTTGGACAATTCCTCCTAATATGTCCAGTCTCCCCACATCCATAACACTCTGTGGAGTCAAGCATAGGTCTCTCAGAGAAGTGTTGACCGGTCTGAGGTGGACCCCCAACTACAGTCTGTAATAAAGACTGAATTGGTCAGACTGAGTAACCTCCTGAACCCTGTCCTCTAGAGTAGGAACCATTAAACTCACCTACCTTTCGAAACCTTTTTGATGTCGATGTCGTGGTGAAGTCATCTGGCTTCAATCCTTCCACCTCTATCACGAAGTCTACCACCTCTTGGAAGGATTTTGCCGTAGCCGCTACCTGTAAGGCTGAAATCCGCAATTCTTACCTCAACCCCTTCACAAAACGGCAAATCCGTTCTTGTGGACTGAAACAAAGTTGGGTGGCATACCTGGATAATGCACGGAACTTAGCCTCATATGCAGTAACCGACATCCTACCTTGCTCTAGGCTCAAGAACTCATCCCTTTTTCTATCCCTCAAGGTCCGGGGAATATATTTCTCCAAAAACAAGCTAGAGAATGATGCCTAAGTCATAGGTGGTGCCTCTGTTGGTTGACACTCAACATGTGACCGCCACCACATTTTGGCGTTCCCTTGAAGCTGATAACTCACGAACTCGACACCAAACCGTTCTACTATGCGCATCTTGTGTAGTAGCTCATGATAATCAACCAGAAAATCGTAAGCATCCTCAGATTCTGCACCCTTGAAGACTTGAGGTTTCAATTTTAAGAACTTACTGAAAAGTTCATACTGATCATTTGTCATTATAGGCCCTGTAGTCAGACGAGGAAACGTGCCTATTTCCAATGAGGCATCCATGCGGGGAGCCACAGAGGCCGCATGTTGTACCTCCGGAACCTGAGGTGTTGGTGCAGAAAACACTGGAGGTGTTTGGCCCTGATCAGACAACCCACTAAGATAGGCAAGAACCTGATTAATCATTTCTGGGGTAGGTTGGGGTGGTAATTCTTCATTCTGCACTTGTTTATTCTCCCCTTCCTCACCCTCTCTTATCACTTCCTCAGGCGGTGGAGGAGTCACCGCCCTAGTACCAGATGGGCTAGGTGCTCGTCCTCTTCCTCTAGAGGACGTCCTCCCACGACCTCTACCACGACCTCTTACCACTTATCCTCCTCGAGCTACAGCCCCAGTGGCTGGCTTAGACGCATCCTATCTTGTCGTTGTCGCTGCTGGCACGGTCGTTGCTCTAGTTCTAACCATCTGCGAAATAGAGTGAAGATGGTCAGATACCAATTTGTATCACCTAGATACCAATTGGACTCAAGTAGTAGCACGAAAGAAAGAATGAAAGAATGGAATTTTCCTAAAGTCTTATAGCCTCTCAAAGAAAAGTAAAGGCGTCCCCCTACCGTTCCTTAAGACTCTACTAGACTCGTTCTTGTGTGATGAGACCGACGAACCTAATGCTCTGATACCAAGTTTGTCACGACCCAAAACCGGGCCGCGACTGGCACCCACACTTACCCTCCTATGTGAGCGAACCAACCAATACAAAACCCAACATTTCAATATAATATCAACAGAAAGTAATGCGGAAGACTTAAACTTATTAATGAAAATCAATTCAATAACTTCCCTCTTCTCTCGTTCGATCCTCTCTCTCTTCTTTGTTCTTTTTATTTTCTTTATTCAAACCCTCTTTCTTTTACCCTAATTAACATATAATTAAGTGTAAAAGATGACAATAATAACCCACTAATTAACTCAAGGTTACCTCTTTTATCCCCCAAGAAATTGAGTTATTCATATAAACCCACGAATTTTATAATTATAGCAGGAATAGTCCAAAATGCCCCTTTAAAACTTAAACAGAAATCCGACCCAGCCTGGGATTACGCAACCTGTGACGGCCCGTCGTGCCTGCGACGGTCCATCCCGCTGGTCCGTCGTAACGATCAGAGACTCATTTTTCTCGAAGAGTCTATGACGGTCCGTCGTACCCACGACGTTCTGTCCTGCACCTTCGTCACGACGTTCAGAGAATTGTTCCCAGTACCAACTTTTCAAGAGTTGAAGTGTTTTGAAACGGGGGCTCACGACGGTTCGTCGTAACTGTGACGGTCCGTCCTGCAGGTCCGTCACAGAGTTCAGAGAGTCGATTTCAGCACTCAATTTCAGAATTCCTAAGTGTTTTGGAATGAGACACCCTCGACGGTCCGTCGTGCCCATGACGGTCCGTCGTGGTGTCCGTCGTCTCAGCCAGTTTTTCCAGAAATAAAATCTGCTGCTCAAAACGACTAAACAGGTCGTTACAGATAATCATAATTGTGATATTTAATTTACCTTGAGTAAATCCATTTGATAGTTTCTACTTTCCAAAATATATTCCATTGTATTTCTATCCTGTTCTCAATACAACAAACAAGTAAACACTTCTCCAATTTTTGAGGTTTACAAACTTAGGTATCATTGATGATCCCGTGAAGGAAATTTTTCTGGAAATACAGTAGACATATTATCTTCATGAGGGAACCAAAGACTCAAATATTCAAAAGGTGTTTACTTGATTGTTGTATTAAGAAAGGGAAAAATATAAAGTAATTTTCGCTGCAACGTAGAAGACTGTTAGAAGGATCTATTCAAGGAAAACTAACTATCACAGCTATGATAGATCATATTTACAATTATCATCACACAAAAGCCTATCTAGGTCTCGAGAACTCATCCGATTCAGAAGTTTATATATCTTATTGTTTATTTAGAGAAGATGTTCTTACAAGTTTTTGAAGGTCAAAAAGTATTTTTACATCAATAATATGGACTCTGATATTTATCTACGACGACATTCTTATGTTCCATGCACCGGCTAACTCTTCAATGAACCTAAGGCAACACACATGTTAATCTTCATTTCTTACTCTGTATGGACATCACCGACTACCATGGAAGGATTGTCTTTATAACTTGATATTTGTGAACTCTAAGGAAAAGATAACCCAAGTATTATTTTGTTTACACGTAGTAGATAAGATTATAAATCCAAGTATAGAGCCTTCATATCTAAATCAAATTCCAATTCTCTTTTGATAAGAATTCAGTATGAGCCTTAATAACTTTGTACTGAATAGAGATCAATCACCACCACCTTAAACACATGCTTTATTTTATCTCCATTATGATGCACTCCACTAACACATTTCATTTGAATTTGTTGTAGGTTCTAATCCTCAATGCCAGAATTCATTTGTTGACGCTATATTTTTGTAACTACTGCCTTAGCAACTAAATAGGGTGGATCTATGTCAAATTCACTATTTCAACTTGTGATAGCATCTATCAATAGGATATAATGATAACAAAATTTGTTATTCTGTTTCTTATTTGATATTTTGTTCCCAAGTTATTAAAGAGGTCATTATATAATTGTAAAAGGCTATGCCCTATGGTTGAATTGTTTTGTTAGTTCTCAAAAGTAATGTTTTGTCTAATGTGTTATAGGCATGAATAGTAGTTTTCTAGTGATTTGATCATTTGAAAGAGGATTGCATGAACGGAGTGAAACACAACTTATTTCTGAGGCTAGTTCAACGACACAACTGTCATATGATGATATATATGGATAAATATGACAGAAGGTGTGAAGAAAAGTAAAATTAACGGACTTGGAGTACAACCTTCCTCAACTCATTCATTGCCATTGTTGTTTGGTGCTTCAACTTCTCAATCTTCGGAAGAGATTTATTTAGTATGTTTGAATATTTTCTATGATATTTAGACTTGTTTTTAACTATTTATTTCTGTTTTGAATAACAAAATAATACTTATTAGACTTACTTCATGTGATGGTTGAACTTTTAAACCTAGTTATATTGAATGGAAATTTGAATAATTAGGAATGTATTGGATGTTTTATTTTATTTTTTAACTCTACGAATGGATGGTATTATAATTTAGCAGGTGGTGTATCAAATAAACAATTTTTCTTCAAAAAAATTAATATTGTGCCTACTGCAGCAATCGGAGAGTACGTAACTATTTATTTAATAAATTATTTTTCCTGACTAACCTACTCAGAGAAATACTTAATGAGTAAGCTGTAGTCGGAAGATATATCAATTAAATATTTTATTACTTTAATACTACGACAAATGTAGTTGTGATTTATTTAATTAATAAACTATTATTTTAATATTTTTCCGACTACTGTAGTCGCCCATTTAGATAGTTTAATGGTCAGGACTAGTTTTATATTTTCCCATTAGGGTAATCGGCAAAGTTTAACTACTGTAGTCGGTATATACTTTATGACGTTCAATATGTCAACAACCCAAAAATAGTCAGAAAGTCATCAAAAAACTCCATTTTACGACTACATTCAGACTATTTTTGCGGTCGAAATATGATAAATTTCTTGTAGTTCGATAAAGCATCAAAGTTATTCGAACAGAATAGGTCTCTTGAGACATTACTAATATCTTGTCTCTACTCATTGTCATGAAAATATTAAGTCACACCCTTTTCACTACATGGAGAATTATTTTGATTAGTCGGGGAAAGACTTCAATTACTAGTTGAATTTTTGTGTGCATCCAGCGTCACAAATTTTCAACATCTTCAAGATCGTCAGATGTATCCATTAGTTTGTGTCCGGACTACATTAATTTTTGGCCTGAACCAACTCGCGGCGCGCATCAATCCCGACTCTTGATGTTTTACCTTTATATTCAATAGTTTTTTAGACACAATATTACTTGTAACAACATCAATTGATTGTGAGTACGATTTTGCTCAGAAGTGGCAACAACCAATTGTTGATCAACCTTCCATTTTTTTCATTCAATATTTTTCTCACATCACCTTGATACTTTAACTATTGATAGTACTTTTTAAGCAACTTCAATTGTATTGTCAATTTGTTTGTTATTTTAAGTGACAATTATCTTCATCATGACTTTGGTGCTTACAATAATTGTGATATAATGGTAGATTATCATATACAATCTCCTGAAAAACCTCATTCAACTTACCTAATTTTCCATCCACAAATTGCAATCTTATACGATTTGGAAGCTTTTCCATTCGATAAAAGTATAAACTTTAACATAGTTGTGCTGGGTCTTGGCTTAATTTGAGTAGCTTTATCTATAGTTTTTGGATTTCCAACTGCAATTCTATAAACAACACTGACTTCTTGCAAATAAATCTTGAGAGATAAGGTTGATGAAAAAAAAAAACCACAGCTTACGTCGTTTTCTCCTTCGAATTATATCAATGGACCATGGAAAAACCCTACTTTAGTTCTCCTGTCCATGGAAAAATTCTCTACTATGCACACCTTCGACTTTTTTGTATTCACCATCCACCTCTCTAGATATATATAACACAAACACAAACATATCAAATTTTCTCTTTCACATTCTTTGCTAGCATTCTATAATATGCTTCTCCATATTGTGCCGTGGGATTTTGAATGACATTTCCTTCATCATCCTTCATCATAGGAATAAGAGGACTATCACTGACTCTCATCCATAATTTATAGTCTCGGGCTTGGTGAAAATCCTCCATTCTCGCTTTCCACCATGTGTAGTAATTCCCATTAAATAGTGGTGGTACGTTGATGTGTTGACCTTCACCGAGTCAAATAGGAGGATCATAATTCATAGTGATCTTATCTTAAGTAATTAGACTCTACAAAGATAACCAACTCTGATACTAATTGATGGAATTTTGACCCTCAAATTTGCCTGAGGAACAAGTATATTTTATATGTTTTTTTGCAGATTACACCAGTTATATTTTGTAAAGCAAATAAAATAATGAGATAATATTTAATCGCGGAAACCCCCAACTAATAAAGGGTCAAAACACGAACTACACCTCTATGGAATTTAACTCAACTTCATTTAACTCTGATCCTCAACAAAAGATAACAAATATATTTAACCAAGGAATTATAAACTCTAATTCCTAGCCAAGAAATTATAAACACTAATTCCTAGATACCCAAGACCAAAATCCCTAGGCTTATGTCTTCTAGCGTCCGTCAAGTTTCCCAAACATGTTATACGAATCCTATACACACACTTGATTGTAATCAAAACCTTAATTACATTCTTATAACTTTTTCCTCACAAACTCACAAAACTCCCCAATAAATCCCAAAACTCTCTGAAACTCTTGATCGTGTTTTGATCTTCTCTATATGTAAGTGCTAAATATTCTTTAATGAACTATTTGTTGCCAATCTGTGTTATAAACCAGAAATTACTATTTCTAATAAAATGTTCAGAAACATGAAGTAACTGAAATTTATAGAACCAGTATGAGAGATGAACAAAAAATTAATTCACAAAAACTAAAATCTGTAAAAAAAAAATGTACCAAAATCTGAAAAACCTTTTAAATCAGAAAAAGATCAAGTCCACTGAACTTACAGTGTCCCCTTAACGAAATTATTCCCCTTTAGTATCCGAGCTTTGATTTGGAATATAACCTCCCAGGGTATAATAATCATAATCAGCAGAGTGTAGATACCAAAAACTCTAGTGTCAGCGAACCAATCCACAACAGGAAAGTACATGAAGAAAAATGTGTGCAGAAGAAGAAGATCAGTAAATTCGTAAGGAAATATTCTGAAGAATGAGTTGTATTTATATTCTAGAAGAATAGGTTTCGAAAGGTTGTAACCATTTTATAATTCACACGACCATTAATGAAAGTTGGCAACATTTCAAATGGTACTGACTGTTCCTGAAAGTTGCAACCTTTAAGAACAGTCATGGTGGGAAATTTAAATAAAACAGGTCGCGCGGGGATCCAGTCGGGTCGGGTTAGTAAAATTGAAACATTTCAGCTAGGCGGGGGGTAATAATTATTCTATATTGCTGGGGTAAATAGCCCCTTTCCCAACCCGAACTTGGTTTATCTGATGCTTGGTTAAAGCTTAGCAATAATTTTGAACTTCTGTTATCAACTAATTAATTGAAAATATTTTTTGGCAATTTAAATAATAAATAAACAAATTAAATAATTAAAATAGACTTTGTCCAAAAATAATCTCTCGATCAATCATTTGCCAACGCCAAAGCCAAAGCCAAAGCTGAAGCCCGAGATGACCGTGCAAGGATGATGACATCGCGAGGGGGTCCCTCTCTTCAACCCTTTTAAAAATTAATAGGAGTGTTTCCGTATTTAAACTCTCATATTTTTCTTTCCACCACTGATGAGGGACAAATGCCTTTTCATTAAAGCATAATAGGACTTTTCAAGTTCTAAACTTTCCAAATTCCTCTCTTTTCCTCTATTTCCCATCAATTATTTCTACATACTACATACCCAAAAATCCCAAACATTTATTGTCACGACCCAAAACGAGCCGCGAGTGGCACCCACACTTATCCTACTATGTGAGCGAACCAACCAATCTAAACCCCAACATTCCAACCATAATAAACAGAATATAATGCGGAAGACTTAAAACACATTAATGAAAATCGATTAAATAACTTCTAAAAACTCAATACTTATTATTCACAAAATCTGGAAGTCATCACCACAAGAACATCTATCCTCAAACTACTAAATCTAAGAATGTCTAAGAAGCTAAAATAAATAAACAGCTAGTCCATGGCGGAATTTCAAGGCATCAAGACATGAAGAGGAAGATCCAGTCCAAGCTAGAAGCAATAGCTCACCCTGAAATCTGGCATGATGAAGACTGGCTAGAGTTGAGGACGAGTTGAAGACGATGGTACGTTTGCTGAACTCCACAAATAATCAAAGAAAAACAAATACAAGTAGGGGACAGTACAAGGAACAAGTACTGAGTAGGTATCATCGGCCAACTCAAAATAGAAAACAATATATATCGAATAATAACATAAAATCAACTACATACTCAACAGGTGATAACAACAAATATCATAACCATTGGCCACAACACCCAGCACATCTATGAGGACGCAAGCCTCCCCATCATACTCATTTGAGAATTATTTCTTTAAATTGAGAATATTAACATAATTCAAGTTTTCATTCTCTTTATTCCTCTTGTGTCGGTACGTGACACTCCGCTCCACTACTACTATCCTGGTGTCGGAACGTGACACTCCGATCCCCTACTATCTTGGTGTCGGAACGTGACACCCGATCCTCTAATACTATCCTGGTGTCGGAACGTGACAGCCGATCCTCTAATTCTATCCTGGTGTCGGAACGTGACACCCAATCCTCTAATTCTATCCTGGTGTCGGAACGTGACACCCGATCCTCTAATACTATCCTAGTGTCGGAACGTGACACCCGATCCTCTAATTCTATCCTGGTGTCGGAACGTGACACCCGATCCTCTAATACTATCCTGGTGTCGGAAGTGACACCCGATCCTCTAATCTCATTACTTTAGTTCATCAAGCCTTCTTTTATACCATGGCATCATTATTAACAAAGTAAATTTAAGATTTAAGATTCACAGTCTCATCTTCCCAACCCATTACAATTACTTCATCACAACATGCAAGCACACAATTAAGCATATAGAAGACTTTACAATGCTACCCAATACATATCATTCGCTATTAAGAGTTTACTATGAAGTAGCATAAACCATAACCTACCTCCAACGAAGAATTGCGATCAAACAAGCTATCTTCCAAAACCTTTGCTTTCCTCTGCATTATTCTCTTTCTCTCGCTCGTTTCTCCCTTCTCTCTCTGTTCTTTCTGTTTTTCTTATCCAAACCCTTTTTCTTTTACCGTAATTGTCATATAATTAAGTATAAAAAATGATAAAAATAACCCACTATTTATTTCAAGGTTATCTCCTTTAACCCCCAAGTAATTGAATTATTAACATCCACCCACTAACTTTATAATTATAAGCATGAATAGTCCAAAACGCCCCTTAAAAACTTTTAACAGAATTCCGACCCAGTCACGGTTACGCAACCTGTGATGGTCCGTCATGGCTGTGACGGTCCGTCCTGCAGGTCTGCCACAAAGTTCAGAGAGTTAATTCTGTGGAATGATTTTTGACGGTCCGTCCTGCCATTCCGTCACGAAGTTCAGAGAGTCGATCTCAGTACCCAAATTTCAGAATTCTAAGTGTTTTGGAACAAGACCCCCTCGACGGTCCGTCGTGCCCATGACGGTCCGTCGTAGGATCCGTCGACCCAGACAGTGATTTCCAAAAATTAACTCTACTGCTCAAAATGACTAAACAGGTCGTTACAATAGATACCAAGAAGAAAAACAAGGGCGAAAAGGAGTACCTGAATCTGTAAATAGGTGTGAATATCTTTCTTGCATATCAGCCTCCTTCTCCTAAGTGGACTCTTCAATTGGTCGATTCTTCCAGTGAACTTTGATGCATGCAATCTCCCTTGATCTCAACTTGCGGATTTCTCTATCTAGAATGGCAACAGGCTCCTCCTCATAAGACAAATTCTCATCAAGAAGAACTGAATCCCAACAAATAATGTAGTTCCCATCTCCATGGTATTTCTTCAGCATAGACACATGAAATATCGGGTGCACTCCTGAGAGTCCTGGAGGAAAGGCTAATTCATAAGCCACCTCCCCTACTCGCTTAAGTACTTCAAATGGTCCAATATACCTTGGACTTAGCTTACCTATTTTACCAAACCGCATCACCCCTTTCATGGGTGAAACCTTCAGCAAGACTTGATCACCCTCCATGAACTCCAAGTCTCTAACCTTTCGATCTGCATATTCCTTTTGCCTACTTTGCGCTGCTATAAGCTTTTCTTGAATAGATTTCACTTTCTCTAATGAATCCCACAATAGATCAGTACCCCAAGGTCTAACCTCAAATGCATCAAACCAACCAATGGGGGACCTACATCTCCTCCCATACAGTGCCTCAAATGGAGCCATATCAATACTTGAGTGATAGCTATTATTGTATGAAAACTCCGCTAAGGGTAAGAAGTTATCCCAATGACCACAAAATTCTATCACACATGCACGAAGCATATCCTCCAATACCTGAATCGTTCGCTCAGACTGACCATCGGTCTGAGGGTGAAATGAAGTACTAAGGTCCAACCTAGTACCTAATTCAGCATGCAATGTTCTCCAAAACTTAGAAATAAACTGCGTACCTCTATCTGATATGATGGAAAGTGGAACTCCATGCAATCGAACAATTTTTGAGATATAGAGTTTGGCTAACTTCTCCGCATTGTAAGTCACCTTGACCGAAATGAAGTGAGCAGACTTAGTTAATCTGTCCACAATTACCCAAATAGAATCAAACTTACCTAATGTCTTTGGAAGACCAACCACGAAGTCCATTGAAATTCTCTCCCACTTCCATTCAGGAATAGGCATTCTCTGAAGTGTTCCTCCGGTCCTCTGGTGTTCATACTTTACTTGCTGACAATTTGGACATTTGGCAACAAAATCAACAATGTCACGCTTCATTCTACTCCACCAAAAGTGTTGCTTTAGGTCACGGTACATCTTGGTTGCACCAGGATGTATAGAATATCCGGAACTATGAGCCTCTATAAGAATAGTGTGGATCAAATCATCAACACGGGGCACACATACCCTTCCCTTAATTCTCAAAACAACTTCCTCATCAATTATTGCTTCTTTAGCCTCTCCTCGCAACACCATATCCCGAATTCAAATTAGTTTCTCATCAGTAAACTGTTTTCCCTTAATCATGTCAAGAAAGGAAGATCTTGCTTCCACACAGGCCAAAAATCCTCCCTTCTCATTTACTTGTAGCCTCACAAAGTCATTAGCCAGGGTCTGAAACTCTCTAGCCAATGGGCGTCTGGAAACCTGTAAGTGAGCTAGGCTTCCCATGCTCCCTGCTTTTCTACTTAAGGCGTCTGCCACAACATTAGCCTTTCCTGGGTGATACAAGATGGTAACATCATAGTCCTTCAGTAGTTCCATCCATCTCCTCTGTGTCAAATTCAAATCCCTCTGAGTAAAGACATATTGTAGGCTCCTTACTTCTGACACATTAGTAGGTCTTACCCAATTCCTCACTGTTTTAATCTTAGAAGGATCCACCATCACTCCATCCTTAGAAACCATGTGCCCCAAGAAGGACACTGAATCTAGCCAAAACTCACACTTGGAGAATTTGGCATAAAGCCTTTTCTCCCTCAATACTTCCAACACAATTCTCAAATGCTCCTCATGGTCCTTCTTACTCTTGGAGTATATCAGTATATCATCAATAAATACGATGACAAAGAGATCCAGATATGGCTTAAAAATCTCGTTCATCAAGCTCATGAAAGCAGCAGGGGCATTCGTAAGACCAAAAGACATTACTATGACTCATAATGCCCATACCTGGTTTGAAAAGCAGTCTTTGGCACATTTGTTGCCCGTATTTTCAATTGATGATAACCGAATCTCAAGTCAATCTTAGAGAAGACACAAGCACCTTGTAACTGATCGAACAAGTCATCAATGCGAGGAATGGGGTACTTGTTCTTAATAGTTACCTTGTTCAACTGCCGGTAGTCTATGCACATCCGAAAACTCCCATCCTTCTTCTTCACAAATAACACCGGACCACCCCAAGGGGAAGCGCTTGGTCTAATGAAGCCTTTACCTAACAACTCTTGAAGTTGGGACTTTAATTCCCTTAACTCCCTTGGGGCCATCCTATAAGGGGGTATGGAAATGGGGTGAGTACCCGGCTCCAGATCAATGCAAAAGTCAATATCCCTATCCGGTGGCATACCAGGAAGGTCTGCAGGGAACACACCATAAACTGACGGACTATCGAAACCGACTCAATTGAAGGTACTTGGGTAGTATCATCCCTGAGGTGTGCCAAGAACGCTAAACACCCTTTACTAACCATTCTCTTAGCACGAAGAAAGGAGATGATACGAACTGGAGTGGAAGTGTAGTCACCCTCCCACACTAACGGATCTGTCCCAGGCTTGGCCAACATTACAGTTTTAGCATTACAATCTAAGATTGCAAAATTCGGAGAAAGCCAAGTCATACCCAGAATTACATCAAAATCAACCATTTCTAAGATAACCAAGTCTAAATGAGTATTGCTCTCCACAAAAGTCACCAGACAAGACCTATATACCTTTTCAACTATCACAGACTCACCCACCGGAGTAGAAACACGAATAGGCATGTCAATCAATTCACAATGTAAATTAAGACCAGTAGCAAATGAGGAAGATACATATGAAAATTTGGAGCCAGGATCAAATAATACAGAAGCCATGCAATCACAAACAAAAAGATTACCTATGATAACAGCATCAGATGTCTCCGCTTCAGACCACCCGGGGAAAGCGTAACAATGGGCCCTATCACCTGTCTGCCAGTTGCCCCTACCATGTAGTGCTGTAGTAGCTCCAGTTTGCCCGTCACCCCGGCCATTTTGGTGACAACCATTTCCTCGGCCACCACGTCCTCCAGAATGCCGGCCTCTTCCATGACCACCTCTACCTCTGACTATTGGAGGTCTATAACTCTGTTTTGGACAATACCTCTTAATGTGTCCAGTCTCCCCACATCCATAACACTCTCTGGATTCAAGCATAGGTCTCTGTGAGAGTGACGAAGTCTGGGGGTAACCTCCCAACTTAGAGGAATGTTGGTTGGTCTGCGATGGACCCCCAGCTACAGCCTGTAGTGAAGACTGAATAGGTCGGGATGGGTAACCTCCTGAACCCTGCCCTCTGGAGTAAGACCCATTAAACTCACCTCCCTTACGAAACTTCTTAGATGTCGATGCCATGGTGAAGTCGTCTGGCTTCACCCCCTCCACTTCTATCACAAACTCTACCAACTCCTGAAAGGATTTTGCTATAGCGGCTACCTGTAAGGCTAAAATCTGCAAATCTGACGTCAACCCTTTCACGAAACGGCGAATCCGCTCTTGTGGACTGAAGCAAAGTTGGGTGGCATACCTGGATAGCTCACGAAACTTAGCCTCATAAGCAGTAACCGACATCCTACCTTGCTCTAGGCTTAGGAACTCATCTCTCCTCCTATCCCTCAAAGTCCGGGGTATATACTTCTCCATAAATAAGCTAGAGAATGACGCCCAAGTCATAGGTGGTGCCTGTGCTGGTTGACACTCAACATATGACCGCCACCACATTTTGGCGTTCCCTTGAAACTGATAGGTCACAAATTCAACACTAAATCGTTCCACTATGCCCATCTTATGTAGCAACTCATGACAATCAACCCGAAAATCATAGGCATCCTCAGATTCAGCACCCTTGAAAACTGGAGGTTTCAATTTCAAGAACTTACTGAAAAGTTCGTGCTGATCACTCGTCATTATAGGCCTTGTAGTCAATCGAGGAAACTTGCCTATTTCCAATAAGGCATCCATGCGGGGAGCCTCAGCAGCGGCATGTTGTACTCTCGGAACCTAAGGCGCCGGTGCAGAAAACACTGTAGGTGTCTGGCCTTGATCAGATAACCCGCTAAGATAAGCAAGAACCTGGTTAATCATCTTTGGGGTAGGTTGGGGTGGTAATTCCTCATTCTCCACTTGCTCATTTTCCCCTTCCTCACCCTCTCTTTCTACCTCATCAGTCGGTGGAGGAGTCACCGCCCTAGTACTAGATGGGCCAGGTGCTTGTCCTCTTCCTCTAGAGGACGTCCTCCCGCAATCTCTACCACGACCTCTTGCCACTGCTTCTCTTCGAGCGACAGCCCCAGTGGCTGGCTCAGATACATCTTGTCTTGCCGGTGTTGGTGTTGGGGCAGTTGTTGCTCTAGTTCTAACCATCTGCGAAATAGAGTGAAGATGGTCAAATACCAATTTGTATCACCTAGATACCAATTGGATCCAAGTAATAGCACGAAAGAAAGAAAGAATGGAATTTTCCTAAAGTCCTATAGCCTCTCAAAGAAAAGTGAAGGCGTCCCCCTACCGTTCCTTAAGACTCTACTAGACTCGTTCTAGTGTGATGAGATCAACGAACCTATGGCTCTGATACCAAGTTTGTCACGACCCAAAACGAGCCGCAAGTGGCACCCACACTTATCCTACTACGTGAGCGAACCAAACAATCTAAACCCCAACATTCCAACCATAATAAAAAGAATATAATGCGGAATACTTAAAACTCTTTAATGAAAATCGATTAAATAACTTCTAAAAACTCAATACTTATTATTCCCAAAATCTAGAAGTCATCACCACAAGAACATCTTTCCTCAAATTACTAAATCTAAGAATGTCTAAGAAGCTAAAATAAATAAACAGCTAGTCCATGCCGGAATTTCAAGGCATCAAGCCATGAAGAGGAAGATCCAGTCCAAGCTAGAAGCAATAGCTCACCCTCAAATCTGGCGTGATGAAGACTGGCTAGAGTTGAGGACGAGTTGAAGACGATGGTACGTTTGCTGCACTCCACAAATAATCAAAGAAAAACAAATACAAGTAGGGGTCAGTACAAGGCACAAGTACTGAGTAGGTATCATCGGCCAACTCAAAATAGAAAACAATATATATCGAATAATAACATAAAATCAACTACATACTTAACAAGTGATAACATCAAATACCGTAACCATTGGCCACAACACCCAGCACATCTGTGAGGACTCAAGCCTCCCCATCATACTCATTTGGGAATTAGTTCTTTAAATTGAGTATATTAACATAATTCAAGTTTTCATTCTCTTTATTCCTCTTGTGTCGGTACGTGATACTCCGCTCCACTACTACTATCCTGGTGTCGGAACATGACACTCTGATCCCCTACTATCCTGGTGTCGGAACGTGACACCCGATCCTCTAATACTATCCTGGTGTCGGAACGTGACACCCGATCCTCTAATTCAATCCTTGTGTCGAAACGTGACACCCGATCCTCTAATTCTATCCTGGTGTCGGAACGTGACACCCGATCCTCTAATACTATCCTGGTGTCGGAACGTGACACCCGATCCTCTAATTCTATCCTGCTGTCGGAACGTGACACCCGATCCTCTAATACTATCCTGGTGTCGGAACGTGACACCCGATCCTCTAATCTCATTACTTTAGTTCATCAAGCCTTCTTTTATACCAAGGCATCAATATTAACAAAGTAAATTTAAGATTTAAGATTCACAGCCTCATCTTCCCAACCCATTACAATTACTTCATCACATCATGCAAGCACATAATTAAGCATATAGAAGACTTTATAATACTACCCTTTACATATCATTTGCTATTAAGAGTTTACTATGAAGTAGCATAAACCATAACCTACCTCCACCGAAGAATTGCGATCAAACAAGCTATCTTCCAAAACCTTTGCTTTCCTCTGCGTTATTCTCTTTCTCTCGCTCGTTTCTTCCTTCTCTCTCTGTTCTTTCTGTTTTTATTATTCAAACCCTTTTTCTTTTACCCTAATTGTAATGTAATTAATTATAAAAGATGATAAAAATAACCCACTATTTATTTCAAGGTAATCTCCTTTAACCCCCAAGTAATTGAATTATTAACATCCACCCACTAACTTTATAATTATAAGCATGAACAGTCCAAAACGCCCTTTAAAAACTTTTAACAGAAATCCGACCCAGTCAGGGTTACGCAACCTGTGACGGTCCGTCATGGCTGTGACGGTCCGTCCTGCAGGTCCGTCACAAAGTTCAAAGAGTTAATTCTGTGGAAAGATTTGTGACGGTCCGTCATGCCAACGACGGTCCGTCCTGCCATTCCGTCACGAAGTTCAGAGAGTCGATCTCAGTACCCGAATTTCAGAATTCTAAGTGTTTTGGAACGAGACCCCCTCGACGGTCCGTCGTGGGATCCGTCGACCCAGACAGTGATTTCCCAAAATAAACTCTACTGCTCAAAACGACTAAACAGGTCGTTACATTTATGGGGAATGGTTATAATGTAGGAATTTAAAAACAACTGTGTACTTTACAGTCAAGGATTAATTGCATCGAGATAAGTAGGTTTCCCCTTGGACTTTACATAGTGAACATATGTCGGATATACTTGGTCAATTTGTAGATGTGATATCTTTGAACCGTGGAGCTTTTGTCTATACCTAGACAATCATATGTCACACAATTAACCCTTTACTATTTGTGGTTCTTACGGTTGTGTTCGTTTCAGCCATGAAATCCTCCTGCTTTCATGAGTGTATAGAGAATCGGCTTATGACATAAAATTCTCTTACAAGTGGCTTCCACTTCACACTCACATAGGTGATTTCAAACCGTGTCATCTTGTAGATACACTATTTGCTCAAATCTACCAAACTTAGCAAATCATTAAAAACTTTAATTTTTAATACGTTATTAACTAGCCTTAAAGTCTTAACCTTGTTCCTTAACATTGTCTTCATCATGAGAATGGATTGAGTAAATTGACAATGTTGAACCGTCAGCCACAACTTTGTTTTTATCCATGAATTTAGCTCTTGGGATCTCCAGTTTGCTAGATAGAGTTACCATCATGCTGACTTGTCCTAAGTCGTAAACCCATCCATTAGATGATCTTTCAACTGCCTCTCTCACTAGGCCTTTCGTTAGTGGATCTGACACATCATCACTTGACTTTAGGTAGTCAATTGTAATAATCCACTATAGAGTAGTTTTCTTATGGTGTTATGTCTCCGTCGTATATGACGATACTTCCCGTTGTACATAACGCTCCCTACCCTACATAGTGTTGCTTGACTATCGCAATGTATGCAAATAAGTCTAACATGTTTGGGCCAGAATGGAATATCCTCTAGGAAGAGCCATTCAGCTTCTTCACCAGCCTTATTCTAAGAAATGAATTCATATTCCATTGTGTAGCGAGCAATACATGTCTGTTTGGTGGATTTCCAAGAGATTGCTCCTCCACCAAGTATGAACACATTACCACTCGTGGATTTTACAGTATATAACCCGGTGATCCAATTTGCACACTATACCATTCAATCGCAGTAAGATATTTATTATAATGCAAAGCATAATGTTGTGTATATTTTAGATAACCCAACACACGTTTCATTGTCATCCAATGAGTTTGATTCAGATTACTAGTGAACCGACTCAGTTTACTAATAGCACATGTTATATCTGGTTGCGTACAATTCATAATATACATCAAACTTCCCAACACTCTAGCATATTCCAATTGAGAGTCACTTTGTAAAAAGGCAAAAAATGGATATGATAAGTAATGATTAATGTATCTAGAATGTCTACGATTATATCGGGTTCACAGGGAACTGATGCACATAAAACCAGTCCTTTGAACCCTTGCTACATACAAGCCAACTTACTTGCGGAGTTAGTTGATCTAGTAAAGTTTGGGTACATCCAGGTTGGGCTCCCGAATATGAATATTCACTCGGATGAGTCTTTACCAGACTTAAAAAGGGGAATCTTAGTTTGGAGGGTCTAGAGGTAAAATGGTCTTTTTCCAAGATAAGGTAGTATTACCCTATATATGTAATTAATTATTTAATAAATAAGGTGGAGGGGTATTTTGGGGAGAGAGGGACGAAATTGCCATTTTAGCAAAATCTTGCTCCACCAAGGTTCAAACCTAGGTGTGAGCAATGATTTAAATCAATTTATTTAAATTGGTAAATTAATTTAATTAATTAATATTTATTAGATGACTTAATAAAAAGTAAAATCAGATTTTTAAAGGTTTGAAAGAGTCCTAGTTGACTAAGTCTAAGCTACTCCACCTAATCCTAAACTACCTTTAATGTTTTAACTCTCTCTTTCACGTCAATATCTCTCTTTTCTTTTCATGTTCTCTCTGTCTAAACACAAGAACTTATTACAAACTAAAATCTCTTCACACTTGAAGTTCATGTTTAAAACAGATACAAAGCATAACCAAAAAACATTAGAAAAAGGGAGGGGGTTTTCCGTCGAGTTGGTATTGAAGCTTTCTTACTTGGACGTGATTTTGGAGAGGTTCTTTGGGCAGAAAGTTCATGGTTTGAACGTCAAAATAAGGTATGGGTTTTCTTACTCTTAGTCCCTTTCCCAAGATACCCTTAGGACTCAGATGAGTCTATCGCGAAAACTATGGTTGTTTCCCGTTGCATATCCCTGTCACTAGCTCCAACCGATTTGTAGGTTGGGTATGTTTGCTGGTAGAAATTAGGGATTTAATGTGTTTTCCTGATGAATACGTTCATGTATGTATGTTTGGAGTTATGTGAATATTAAGCATGATGTCCGAAACTATGTGTTTATGTGTGTGCATTGTGTAGCTGTGACTTAAACTCTTTGTTTGATGTTCGAAAATGACATGTTACGGTTGTATTGTTACGTGCAAAAACTTGTATAAATCGTGATGTTCATATGAATTATAATGTGACTGATTTGAATGGAAACTATTAGCCTAAAGATGTACTAAATGATCCATGAATTACGCTAAGAACTAACGTGTAAATGTTGATGAAAAGGAGCTGAAAAACGTACATAATTTCTATCATCTTGTTGATGAGTTTTGGCCAAGCTAAGTGGTATATCATGCTATGTAACATGAATTAAAAATAAGTGAGGTCACTGAGAATCGTACGCGTGACCTCATCATGTTAAAAATCTTAGAAAAAGAATGTGTCATGTGGAATTCAAACCCGTGTGCCTTGACCGAAACATGAAAAAGATAATGAAAAATAAAAATGAGAGGTGTGGGGTTCGAACTCACAACCTCTCGGTCATACATAAGTAAAAAGTAAATGAAAAATAAAAGTTGAGGAATGTGGGAATCGAACCCACGACCTCTCGGATGAATAAAGGAAATTAAGAAGATAAATAAAGTGGGGTTGTGGGGGTTCGATCCCACACCCTCTCGGTCAAACAAAAATGGTTTAAGGAAAAATAGAATAAAATAAAATGAGGTTGTGGAGGTTCGATCCAACATCCTCTTGGTCCCAAATGAACGAAAAATAATGAAATTAAGGGAAAATGAAGAGAAGGCGTTTGGGCTCAATCTTGGGTCTCCAAGCCTAGTGGATCAAACTAAAATAACTAAAAATCTAAGTGTTTTCCAAGGTATTCAAAATCGGTTTTCCCTGCCCAATTTCTGTATTAATACATAAGCCATACGTGAATAAATATTTAAACTAATGTTGCCTACATAGATCGAAACCGATGATCATGGCACACATACAAGATGAATAAGTCTTGTATCCCAAAATCTTAGGAAGATATGAATCACTTAAAATAATTATGAATGAAGCCTCATATATTGTATGTATAGACCCATAAGTCTAGCATACGTTTAAAAGTAAGTGAACCTAAGATATAAGAAATGAAAGGATGTAACCCTATAAGAGTAAAGTAAGACTGTGAAACACACTAAATAGCCAAGTGCATTGGCATGTGATGATATGAATATTTACTAAAAAAGGGTGAGTAATTATGAAAAACAAATGTGCCAAAGTTAATGAATATGGTGACAATATGATAAGAGGCTAATGTGAAAGATGAGAGCAATCTCAAATGAGCCTAAGTAAATGTTAGAAAAACATACTCACCTATGAGAGTAAAAAGTTAATGAAGAGACCAGTCTCTATGAACACTCTAATGAAAGTATTTATATTTAATAATTATGATGAGATGAGAAATCATCTAATGATCTATGATGTCCTCATACTAGTAATCAGCTTCCATGACATATGAGTTGAATCAAATGAAACTTTATATTGAGCACTGATAGGCTAGTTATGAGCGGTGATACCTACTTTCGGAAAAGGCGGAGGTTCAGGTAACTCTCATGAGATGAGAATGTCTAGCATGCCGGGTATGGGTGTCCTTATATCTCCTATTCTTTGAACCTATACTTCTAATATAGGGATCTAACAGGGTTTAATTCCCACAATACACTAGCATGTTTTGTTTCACCTTGGACGCTGATTCCACCTCTTTTCAGTGTGGGGATGACACACTAGATTTCATGACTCTTACATTATCTATGTCGGTTAAGGTTAAAGTTCCCAAAGAAAGAACGAGTCCAACCTAAAATGATGCACATAATGAAATGAACGATACCAAAGGATTTAGGATAGGATAATCAAGAGGTGATATATACTCAATTAATGATACTAGGTTATTCTTGATCATTGCACAGCAAACCCGATGAGAGTCTTAAAACTAAATCTTACGTATGACTAGTGGTTGCACTAGTATATGAATGAATATATGCAATGAAGTACGTAAGGATGAATGAAGAAGACTCTGTGTTTGCTAAAGAAGGATCCCTAGTTGAGGTCCCATATGTTGAGCCCTCATATTGGGAAGTCTTAATATCAATTCCATGATTCCAATGTCTCATGGCATATAATTGAATGACATAAATATGTTATGTTCTAAATGAAATATGTATGTCCTATATGTAATATGTTATATGATGTGTGCAATATGATACTTATGATGATGCATGTTACCTCATGGCATGACTTTCCTAAATCCAATTTGGCAAGTCCACTGACTTTCCTCATCCAAATTTGGCAAGTGCACCTACTTGACTTTCCATATATCATGTTGTTACGAAAGAGCTATTCTTACTCATGCATGTCCTTGGTGTGTTCTTACATATATACATACTTAGTTAAAGTGTGTAATAATCCCATACAATATCTACTTTTATATGAAGGCACAGGTGGAGGTTAAAGCTTACAGTACGACGTTTCACTTATCTAAACGTGGAGCTTTAATCCGTATTTGGTAGGCCCTCATGCTTTCGAGGATGTCTACTGTTATTTTCTAGCTTAGATATAGGCCTTAGTTGGTGGAGCATGTTCCACTAGTGTTTCATTTTCCACTTTCATTTCAGACTTTGTATTGGTGCCGTTTTGGCAAAAATACATTTAATGCAATTGTGAACTATTTCTTTCATTTGATGATCTTAATATTAGATAGGTGATTGTGAACGTTTATGAGTTTACGTAGAATGACTTACATGAATGTTGAGTAACAAAAAGTTCAAATTTTCTGCTAAAATTAACCTAGATGAAGTAACAATGACGTATGTAGGCTTGTCTGCGACCTCTGAGAGGTCAATGACGCCGGTCTCATCTGGGTCTAGATTCTAATCGTGACAGACATTGACCTTCATTCTTTTTAAATGTACAACTTAACTCAATTAGAGTTTTGAACTTATCCAACACTTTTGCAATATAATGAGATTGAGATAATGCTAGTCCGTAGCTAATTTTGAAAATCGTGACCCCTAAGATCAAATCACCAACTTCTAAGTCCTTCATATCGCACATGCTAGAAAGCATGCACATAGTAGCAATTATATCCTCAATGTTTTTACTCATTATTAAAATGTCATCAACATCCAAACAAACAATGACTTCATGATTCATAATATTTTTAATGTAAACACATATATCACATTCGTTAATCTTTAAACCATTTGCACACATTGTTTTGTGAAATTTAGCATATAATTGCTTGGGTGCTTGCTTGAGTCCATAAAGTGACTTCACAAGTCTGCACACTTTCTTTTCTTTACCAGGAACTATAAACCCTTCAAGTTGTTCCATGTAAATTTCTTCCTCCAACTCTCCATTTAATAAGTCTTTCTTTATATAAATTTGGTGGATTTTAAGATCATGCACTGCCGCTAGTGCTATTAACATCCTAACTGATATTATCCTTGTTAACTGGAGAACATGTGTCAAAGTAGTCCAAATCTTCCTTTTGCCTGTACCCTTTGACTACCAATCTAGCCTTATATTTGTAAATAGTCCCATCAGGTTTCATTTTCCTTTTAAAGATCCACTTTGATCCTTAAGGTTTATTTTCTTGAGGAAGATCAACCAATTCCCAAGTGAGATTGCTTAAAATTGATTTGATCTCACTATTGACTGGTTCTTTCCAATAAGTTGATTCAGATGAAAACATAGCTGCTTAAAATGTTTGAGGCTCATTTTTAAGCAATAGTGCTACAAAATCTGGTCCGAAAGAAGAAGATTTTCGTTGGCGAATACTACGCCAAGGTTCCACACTAGTTAGAATGTTTCCCATTGATTCTTCTCGTGGTTGTTTCGGTCTTTCACATGTTGATTCACTTTCAGTTTTATACGGATAAATGTTTTTAAAAAACTCTGCATTATCTGATTCAATTATCGTAATAACATGAATATCAAGAATATCAAATTTGTGAACAAAAAACTGACAGGCTTTACATTTCACAGCATACCCAATAAAGACACAATCTACTATTTTGGGTCAAATTTTAACCCTCTTCGGTAAAATAACCTTTATCTTGGCTAAGCACCCCCACACTTTGAAATATTTAAAGTTGGGTTTCCTTCCTTTCTACAACTCATACGAAATTGATTGTATTTTTCGATAGGGTACTCTATTAAGTATTTTATTAGATGTAGGGATGGCTTTCCCCCAAAGGTTTCGTGGTGAACCAGAATTTATCATTTAGGCATTCATCATTTCCTTTAATGTTCTGTTCTTCCATTTTGCCAAACCATTTGACTGTGGCGTATAAGGTGTCGTAGTTTGATGAATAATACCATATTCCAAACATATCTCTACAAAAGAAGATTCATATTCTCCACCCCTATCACTCCGAATCATTTTTATATGTAGATATAATTGGTTTTCCACTTCATTTTTATATTGCTTAAATGCATCCATTACTTCATCCTTACTATAAAGCAAATATACATAACAAAAGTGAGTGCAGTCATCAATAAAAGTTATAAAATATATTTTCCAACAACGAGATGGTGTTGACTTCATATCGAATATATCAAAGTGAATTAAGTCTTAAGTTTTAGAGTTTCTTTCAACAAACTTATAAGGATGTTTAACAAACTTACTTTCCATACAGATTTCGCATTTCGATTTATCTTATTTAAAATCAGGCAATATTTCTAGATTAACCAATTTTAGCAAAGCTTTGTAATTTACATGTCCAAACGGGCATGCGCTAAATCATTTAACCCCTATAAGTAAAAAAAAGCAAATATTATTAATACTTTCAACAACCATTACATTCAGTTTGAAAAGACCCTCATTGAGCTAGCCCTTTCCAATAAACATTTCATTGTTACTTATTACAACTTTATCATTAACTAGGACACACTTAAATCTGTTCTTAACGAGTAGTGCAGAAAAAACTAAATTCTTCCTAATAATAGGGACATGCAGAACATTGTTCCAAGTCGATACCTTATCGGATGTTATTTTCAACATAAGGCTTATTTCGCAGAGCAAATATGTCTAGTGGCACCTGAGTCGAGAAACCACTCCTTGGGATTTCCAACTAAGTTACACTCCGAGATCATTGTACTTAAGTCATCTACATCATCCATCTTCTCCACGATGTTTGCTTGACTTTTGACTTTGCCTTTGCCTTAATCCTTTCTTAGAGCACGACAATCAGAAGACCTATGACCAGCCTTGCTACAATTGTAATAGTTGCCTTTGAATTTCTTCTTGGCCTGTTCTGATTTCTGCCCGTTGGACTTCTTTCTATTTTTGTCTTTGGTAAGAGCTTCCTTAACAATATTAACTCCAATGATTGTTGAACTCTTACACGACTTCTTTTCGGCATTTTTGTTATCTTCCTCAATCTTGAGCCGAAACACAAGGTCTTCAAGCTTCATTTCGTTACGCTTGTTCTTTAGATAATTCTTGAAATCGTTCCACGAAGGAGGCAACTTATGGATTATTGAATCCACTTGAAAAGTTTCATTTACTACCATATCTTGAGCAATCAGATCATGGAGAATAAGTTGAAGTTCTTGCACTTGTGATCCAACAGTTTTATCTATGTTTTATAGTCTAAACACTTAAAGATCACAAAATTTTTCAAGCATGCATTTCCTATCTTATATTTCTTATCAAGTGCATCCCAAAACTCTTTTGAAGTTGTTATTGATCTATCGACATTATATAAGTCATCCTCTAAAGCACTTAAAGTTTAGCCTTTACATAGGAGTCTGCATGTTTGCATGCTTCAATAATCATGAATATTTCTCTGTCTGGCATATCATCAGCAGGCACTGGAGTATCTTCACTTGCAAATTTCTGAAGGCCAAGAGAGGTAAGATAAGAAAATACTCGTTGCTTCAATCCTTTGAAATACACACCTGTGAATATACCCAATTTTTCTACCTGTGGTACAACAGTTCGGGTTGGTGTAGCAACAGCCACTGAAACACCATTGTTTGTCATTTCTAATAAACAAAAATTGATACAATCTTAGTAAACAATAAATTATATTTGGTGACTTCAAGGATTATAAAATCACAAAGATTTTTGTCTCCACCAGAAATAGAGATTGTAAAAAAAATATAATTTCCTAAATATTGTTGCCAATCTGTGTATAAACAAGAAATTAACGATTGTAATAAATTCTTCAGAAACACAAAGTAGCAGAAATTTATAGAACCAGTAAGAGAGATGAACATAAATTTAATTCAGAAAAACTAAAATCTGTAAAAAACGTACCAGAATCTGAAAAAACGTTTAAATTGGAAAAAGATCAAGTCCACTGAACTCACAGTGTCCCCTTAAGGAAGTTATTCCCCTCTAGTATCCGAGGTTTGATTTGGAATATAACCTCCTAGGGTAAAATGATCTTAATCAGCAGAGTGTAGTTACCAAAAAGTCTACTGTCAGTCAACCAATCCACAACAGGAAAGTACCTGAAGAAAAATGTGTGCGGAAGAAGAAGAAGAAGATCAGAAAATTCATAAGGAAATATTCTGAAGAATGAGTGGTATTTATAGGCAAGAAGAATAGGTTCTGAAAACACACAACTATTAATGAATGTTTGCAACCTTTCAAATGGTACTTACAGTTCCTGAAAGTTGCAACCTTTCAGGACAGTCATGGCGGAAATTTAAATAAAATGGGAAAGTTAAAATAAAATGGGTCGCGCGGATCAGAGACGGGTCGGGTTAGTCAACTAAAAAGTTGAAACATTTCGGTTAATTTTCAACTTCTGTTATCAACTAATTAATTGAAAATATTATTTGGCCATTTAATTTTATAATTAATTAAATACTTAAAATAAACTTTGTCCAAAAAATAATCTCTCAATCAATTGCCAAAGTCGAAGCCGAAGCCGAGACGAGCAAGTGACGACGATGGCGCAAGGGGGGTCCTTCTTCCCAACCCTTTTAACAATTAATAGGAGTATTTCTTTATTTAAACTCTCTTGATTTTCATTCCACAACCGATGAGGAGTAAATGTCTTTTCATTAAAGCATAAGAGGATTTTTTCAAGTTCTCAACTTTTAAAATTCATCTCTTTCCCTCTATTTCCCATCAATTCTTGCTACATACTACATACCCAAAATTATTGCGGTATTTATAGACTTTTAAACTCTCCTAAGTCTAGTTCAACACAACTTACTCTTCGCCACTTTAAAATAGCGTCTTTACACCAAACTAAACTCGAACTCCTTCTCACGTTAGGACACCTCCTTGCATTCTGCTTTGAAAGGAAAAACTTCCACTCATTTTACCTTAAATGAAGAAGAATATTTATTAATCACTAACTCCTTCTTCTACTTGGTTTCGACTTCCTCTTCTACATCGAATTTGAAAGTTCACGTGGCAAGTTTCTGCTTTTCTACTTTTTTCAAGCTTTTGTCTTCTTCTTTACTTTAGCTTCCTAATTTGTCTAGTTTTTCTATTTCATTAAGAGAACTACATTGTCTTTGTACTTCTTTATAAAAGGAAACTTTTTGTACTGGTTGCATGTTGAAAAAAGAATACTTCCACAACTTTACAACTTCTAATTTGTGTGGTTAACATTCTCCTATTTCAGTTGGATTCAGTCCGAAAAGTACATGTTGGAGCAACCGGTTCTTTTCATCTATTCCTCTTTTTGTCAATTATCAAAACTTTTCTCGTTCTAACACACTCAAAATCAGAGAAGGCGAGGAAGTATTCAGAAACGACCAATTCTTTAGACGAGGTGCGTAACTTTAATTATCACTCTAACTTTCGTTCTCCAATTATTGCTGCAATTTTAAGGCATATATATGTTGGTTAATTATTTTGATTTGCATTCAATTTTTTTACCCTTATTGGTATTTAAAAATTTTGATCAAGATTTCTATATAGAGATGTGGATGATTTTCAAAGTTTTGATCTTTCATTGGGTTTGTGAAATGCGGTGACCAGAGGGGTAAAAAGAAGGTAGTTGATTTTTTTTCCTTTTTTTGTGAAACTCGTTCTCGACATCTGATGTTAAAGTGGACTGATTTAAATTTCTATTTGTTTTTTATATTTTAGAATTATGTGTTAATATATGAGTTCATTTTGTCATTTTCATTTCATCTTATTTGTTCTTTTAGTCATAAAAGTATTGACGAGCTTGATTTCTGAATGGGTAAATTAAGAATAGTAGAAATATACTATTAGAGAGTTTGATTTATTTAGGATTTTTGTTGAAGTAGCATCAATATACGATCTAGTGATGATACCTGTTGACACCCAATTTTAACCCTCCACAATTTGATTAATTTTTAAGGTTCTTCAATATTGAGCAATTGGAAATAATTGTTTTTTGAAAATCAAAAATATTTTCAAGATTGTCTTCCAAACACTTTTTGCCTGTTTTTCATATGGATTATATATCTTTATACTTCAAAATATATAGATTTATATACATTTTCAATTTGAATAAATATTTAGAAAATTGTTTTACAAGAAAACAGAGTTTCAATTGAGTAAACAACTTATTTTCTTTAAAACTGGCGATTTAATTAAGATATTTTCTTTTGAAATAATTATTTTTATGTTGTTAAAGTTAAGAAGCTCAAGTAATAAGTTGACATAATAATCTATCTCATATCTCTTTGAAACTCTCTTTAAGGGACTTTATTTAGTCCATATTTGGACCATCATATAACCTTTAACCTACAATTTTGGCCCAAATTCTTTAAACCCATTACACATTAAGAGACCCAAGGCCCAATTCGTGATTTGAAAACTTCAAACTCCCACATCGTTTTCACCTTTATTTCAACCTAGAGTTTGTCCTATATAAACCCTCTCACTCCTATTGTTCAAGGGAGGAGTTTTTGGAGGCGAGAAAAAGAACCCACCGCTAAGTTTTTAGCAGCCCTTATGTTTGTCACTGAATTTTTTTTGATACGTAACTATTTTTAGTCAGAGTATTATTGGAATTTGTAACGTCCAGGCTCGAGTTCCAATCGCTGACCAGAAAAAAGTAACACTCGTATTTCTTCCTCATTTCAAATGAAGTGTTGGGTTTAGTTTTTTATTAGCGATGATGTATACCTATTTTAGTTAACTAAATAAAAGTGTTTATATTTAACTTCGTTGTTTTTCACTGTTTGTTAATTTTAGATCTTGTATCTTGTTTTGATCTCAATGCACAAGAATGGAGGTTTATTTTCGCTTAACATTTTGTGAATTAGGTTGTGTTTAACTAATTACATCAAGCTGTGGTGTTTAGTCTTTTCATTAGTTTCTTTGTTTTAAAGATCGTTGTTGATAATCAGTTTTTAAATTAGTTTCAAAGCCTTGATACTATTTAGAATTACGTACATTATTCAAGTTGTGATCTTGACTGCTGGCAGGATATCTCTTCCTTGATTGTAACTTTATTTAATTATCTTGTCCTTCTTGATTTACTTGAGAGATTTTTATTGTGTGTCTTTCTTTATTTGTGCAAGCTGTGAAATATTTTCATTGTTTCTTCCTTTAATTCTTGCAAGCTCTGAAATTTGATCTGATTGATCAAATATTCACTTTCGGTTCTTTACTAGATTGGATTATGATTCAGTTGATTCCTGCAATCATCTGGATTGAGAGTCTATGCTTTGGTGATGTATCTCGTTCCTTTCCTGCATCAAGTTCTTAGTCAGTATATGCATTTGTCATTATTAAAATATTCGATTATGAGGTTAACACAATGTTGTGCGCACCTCTTTATCAGATTTTGTATATGAGCTATATCATTGTCATTTCCTCTCTTTTATGGCTTTTCTTATTTGTGACGTCTCAATTTCCTCTTTGTTATTTGGGTCTTTCTACAACTGTGTTGTTTCTCCGGGCAATTTTTTTTTCTTCATAAACTTTGCATTGTGTTGTTTTGACTTATTAAAATCAGTTATTCTTTCATCAGCATTTGTTGAATTTCTCATAAATATTATCCTAAGACTCCACAAGATGAAAAAAAAAAAAAACAAGGACTTTACAGGACATTTTCAATTTTAACCATTTGAATTACTTAGTAACCCTAGTTGACATGTAATTAAGATGTTTCCTTAGTAGCTTGACATAGAGGTAGAAATGTTTCTTATATTCGTAGATTTTAGTGGTGCGGTGTGAAGCAAGGGTATTCAATAATCATTGAAGAAATGTCTGTTGGACAAATATAAGAAATATTTGAATTGCAGCGTGGAGTGATACCTTAGCAATCATGTGCATATAAGAGAAGAATAAACGCTAGAATTATACTGAAATACTTCTCAAAATATCTGTATGAATGCAGTAATAGTACCAAACGAGTGCCATAATAATTGAGCTTATTCCTTGAAAAGTTCCCTCTTCTAGAAAAAAGTAAAACAAAGTCAAATAACTTATTGCCTTTGTTTTACATTTCCAGAAGAGTGAACGTTCTAGGATGTGATGCCGTTATTGTTGCACTCATTTGATATTATATACACTTCATTTAAACATTAATTTCGAAAAGTATTCCGTTACAATTGTTAATTTTATTCCTCTCTCAAATGCAAATCAATGGGCAAGTGGACAAAGAAGTTTTTAGAATCTTACTACAAGGGGGCTATGAGAAGGTATTCTATTCCTCTCACTAAGGTATTCCATTTAAACGTGGTATTCCAGGCAGAAAAAGGCTTTAATGCCATTAGTCTAAAGGATCTCTCTCAATGCTTTCGTTTCACATTAACTTTCCAAGCTTGTTCTTGAATTGTTCTTGCAATTTTCAGGTATATGTTGGTTAATTGTTATGATTTGCATTCAATTTTCTATTGCCCTTTAGGGTTTGAAACGATATCTATTTTTCCTTTATTATTTTAGGTATTTAAAGATTTTGATTAAGCTTTCTATTTTGTGGATGATTGTCAAAATTTTGATTTTTGATTGGGTTTGCGAATGCAGTGACCAAAGGGGTCAAATAAGATATTTGTTATTTTCCATTTCTTTGTGACACTCGATTCTGGTTTCCGATGTTAAAGTGGACTGATTTAAATTCTAAAATCAAGATTTTCTTTTATATTTTATTAGTCTTATACGTGAATATGCAAACAAATCTGCTAAGACACCATTAAAATCAAATAAGGGGATAGTATTTAGAAGATGATATACCTATAATATTAATTTATTACTTTGTTGGCATATCATGTTAAGGCGATTCTTAATCTTTTACGGAGAGAGTCTTTTAGCTGTGGTCATATATGAGTTCATTTTGTCATTTTTAGTTGATTGTATTTGTTCTTGCTGATGATTTTGATCTTTGTTCTTTTGTCTTAAAATTATTAAAGAACTCTATTTCTTAATGGGCAAATTAAGTATAGAGGAATGACAATAGAAGAATATGTAGAAGGGAGTTCGATTTTATTTAGGCCTTATGTTGAATTAGTATCAATATATGTCATGGTGATGATACCAACATATGGCTCATAAGAATGAAACCTACAAAATTGACTCACTTAAAAGGGATTTCTTGTCATAAGAAGAAAACATAAATCAAAATTCCTATTAAATGAGATAAAAAGGAACGTAATAACTTTCACAGTCTTTTTAAAATATATTCAGGAAATCTTTGGCTCTTGTAATTTTTTCTTGTATTCTTATATGTTTTAATATGTTTTAATTTGCACTTAAAACTGTGAGTTATTTCTTAAAAAGAAACAATATGATAGGTAACTGCGTAATAAATTTACTACTACACAATATTAATTAAATCAACTGAATGTTTTATACTAGGTAGCTTTTATCTCTCGAATTAGATAATGATGAAACTTAGTAAAATTCACGACTTAACACTACTATTAATAAGAGGAATGTGAGGAACTTCCATTCAATGACATTTGACAGGAAATGTTTTTCATGTTTTCCGAATACTTATCTCTAAATAACTATTGTTGTTGCTTTGCCTACAAAAAAAAATCGTGGCTTCTCAATTCATCTTTCCATTTTTGGTCTTACTAGTACATCATTGTTTTGGTTTTTGTTTTTTTACAGTTTGCACTGTGTTGTTTAGAAATCAATCTAATAGAATTAACGTTGTTGGATAGGGGCCTAAAAGATTAATTGGCAGTCAACTACTACTTGCCTTCTTTCTAACACACATTGTTTCAAATGCAGTGGAACAATATCTCAAATATATAATGATCTTACTATTCCGGTGTCTTCATCAGCTTCGATGTGAAGTTAGGACATTAAGACATCTCTATTATTTTATGACTACCTCATTAAATATGTTTGACAAAAATGTTATTCATTCTTTTTGTTTTTGGTAAACAAAGGAATATCATTAATCAAAGTAAAGAATCATTATATAGACTAGTCTAAAGTTAATTAAGTTGATACTCACATGCTATCCTCTTTACTTTTTATTTGTATAGAAAATTTGTTAATCTTATAAGACTAGACAAGGGGAATCAGATAGCAGTCCTTGTATAGAATTGTTTTAGATTAGTAGTCCTTAACTATGACAACCTTGGAGTCCTACTCTGCAAGAAACTCATGTGTGTGTGTGTGTGTGTATATTTATATTTATATATATATATATATATATATATATATATATATATATATATATATATATATATATATATATATATATATATATATATATATATATATATATATATATATATATATATATATATATATATATATATATATATATATATATATATATATATATATTAATCATTCAGTTAATAAAAAGTAGAGAGATTTAGACGCATCTTTTAAAAAATTAACTATTTCAACTTGTTATAGAATATGTCAATCGGATACGATGATAGAAAAAATTTGTCCTTTTGTTGCTTATTTGATATTTTGTTCCCAATTTATTACAGAGGTCATTATTAATTTGTAAATAAAGTCTATGCCCTATGGTTAAATTGTTTTGTTGGTCTTAAGTAATGTTTTTGGTTAATATGTTATGATGCACGAATAGTAGTTTTCTAGTGATTTGGTTCATTTGAAAGAGGCTTGCATGATCGGAGTGAAAAAAAACTTATTTCTGAGAATGGTTCCACGACACAACTGTCTTATGATGATATATTTGGATAAATATGGAAGAAGGTGTGAAGAAAGGTAAAATTTACGGACTTGGGAGTACAACCTTCCTCAACTCATTCATTGCCATTGTTGTTTGGTGTTTATACTTCTTACTCTTCATAAGATATTTATTTAGTATGTTTGAATACTTTCTATGTGATTTATACTTGTTTTTAATTATTTACTTCCGTTTTGAATAACAATTGAATACTTATTAGACTTACATCAGGTGATGCTTGAACTTTAAAACTTAGTTATATTGAATGGAAATTTGAATAATTGGGATTGTATTGATGTTTGATTTTATTGTTCAATTTTCACGAAGGGATTGTAGTATAATTTAACAGGTGGTGTATAAAATTAACAATTTTTCTACATAAAAATGCAATTTTTTTACGACAATAATCAGAAAAATGACCTAAATTCTTCAAAAGATTAATATTTTCCGCTACAACAACCAGAGAGTACCTAATTTGTTATTTAATAAATTATTTATATATATTCTGACCACAGTACTCGGAAAAATACTTATATGATTATAATTAAGTTCTATATGACAAATTATTTTTTGTTGGAAGATATATTAATTAAAATGTTTAATTACTTAAATACTACGACAACTATAGTCAGAATTTTTTAATTAATAAACTATTAATTAAATATTTTTGCGACTACTGTAGTCGGTCATTTAGAGAGTTTAATGGTGAAGACTACTTTTATATTTTTCCGACTATCGTAATCGCCAAAGTCTGAATACTATTGTTGGTAAATATTTTACGACGTTCAATATGCTGACTACACAAAATTAATCGGAATGTCATAGAAAAACTCCATTTTCTACTAAATTTTAATTATTTTTGCGGTCGGCAAACGATGAATTTCTAGTAAATCGATGAAGCATAAAAGTTATTCAAACATAATATGTCTCTTCAGACATTACTAATATCTTGTCTCTTCTCACTGTCATGAAAATTTGCAGTGTCACCATTTTCACTAAATGGAGAATTATTTTGACTAGTCGGGGAAAGACTTCGGCTACTAGTTGAATTTTTGTGTGGAACCAGCGTCCAATTTTTAGTTACATTCTTCGTTTCAATTTGCAAAACACACTGCCAAGAATTTTCAACTTCTTCAACATCAGATGTCTCCATTAGTTTGTGTCCTCACTCCATTAATATTTGTCCTGAACCAACTCGCGCGGCGCATCAACCCCAACTCTTTATGTTTTCCCTCTATATTCAATACTTGCTTGGACACCAGTATTACTCGTAACAACATCTATTGAGTGTGTATGAATTTGCTGAGAAGTGGCAACAACCAACTGATGTTCAACCTTTTTATTCATTTAATATTTCTCTCGCATCACCTTGATACTTTTCACTATTGATAGTACCTTTTGAAGAAACTTCAATTGTATCATCAATTTGTTTTTTATTTTTAATTTATTTTCCAAATCAAACGACTATTTTCTTTTTCATGACCTTGGTTCTCAAAATAATTAGAATACAAAGGAAGATTAGCATATACAATCTCCTGAATAACCACATTCAACTTACAAGATTTTCCAGTCTCAAACTACTATCTTATAAGATTTGAAAGCTTTTCCATCAGATCAATTATAACCTTGACCCTAGTTGTGAAGGGTCTTGGCTTGATTTGAGTAGGTTTATCTATAGCTATTGGATTTTCATCTGTCGATGTTGTAGTCAACACAAACTTCTTTGCAAACAAATCAGGAGAGATAAGTTCGATAAAAAGAATCAAAACCACTACTAACGGCGTTTTCTCCTTAGGATTATATCCAATGGACCATGGAAAACCCTTCATTGGTGCTCCTATCCATGGAAACACTCTCTACAATGGACACCTTCTAGTTTTTAGTATTCACCATCCACCTCTCTCGATATATATAACACAAACCCAAACATATCGACATTTCTTCTCAAATCTAGCTTACGAGATTATATTAGATATGCAATTATTGGTGGTTTAACTTCGCATATAAATGTCAGAAATCAAAGGAAAGGTATTGTACTTTTAACCAGTCATTATTTTATAATATTATAATATTTGCGTTATTCTTCAAATATGATGATATATTAGTAGTTTATATAGTTGATTCACAAATCATAAAGAGTCATAAATTGTTATTTTGAAATCGCACAAGTAATATTATTATATAAGTATCTATTAAATGTTAATAAAGAAGAAGAGTTATTTTAGCATTTAAGGGTGTAATCTAGTGATCAATCAAATGAATTCAATCATAACGCTTTAATAAAATAAAACAAAAATATACTCCACCTCATCTAACTCTATGCTCGTAACTTATTTATTTTATTTTTAAATTTTTCTTTTTTTTGTTTTGAATATGTAAATATATTTTTAGAATTTTTTTGCTACTTACATATCTGTAACAACCTGTTTAGTCGGTTCGAGCAGTAGAATCATTTTTGATAAAAACTTACTGGGTCGACGGATCACGCGACGGACCGTCATGGTCACGACGGACCGTGATGGACTCCGTCGTCCCATACTTGTGTAATTTCTTCTGCTGCTCTCCTCATTACCCTCGACGACAGGTAGGACAAACCGTCATGGGCACGACGGTCCGTCGGGCGTCTTCGTTCCAAAACACTTCAACTCTGAAATCTGGGTATATGGATCGACTCTCTGAACTTCACGACGGAACTACAGCACGGACAGTCGTAGATACGACAGACCGTCACAAGCTGCGTAACCCCGACTTGGTCAGACTTCCGCTAAAAGTTTTAAAGGGGTGTTTCGGACTATTCATGATTATAATTATGAAATTAGTGGTGTAAGTTTAATAATTTATTTACTTGGGGGTTAAAGAAGATAATAGGGAAATAAATAGTGGGTTACTTTTATCATAATGGATTATATGATAATCAGGGTAAAAGAAAAAGAATCTGCAGAAGAAAAAATAAAAAAGAATAGAAAGGGAGAACGAGCGAGAGAGCGTGAAATGGAAGAAGGAGGTAGGCGACTTAGACTTCAGATTGAGAAGATTCATAGACACTGAGGAATGCAAAGGCATTGGAGAGGTAGTTTGCTTGGTTTCGGTTCTTCGGTAGAGGTAGGTTATGGTTTATTTCTATATGATAGATAAACTCTAAATAGCAATTGATATGTATTGAATGATATTGTAAAGTCTATTATGTACTTGATTGTGTGGTTATGTGTTTCTGATTGTGTGGTTTGTGGTTGGCCGAAAGTTAAGAGAATGTTGAATTTCTAATCTTGAATCCTCTCTATTAAAGATGACGCCTTGAATAAAGAAGGCTTGATGAAATAAAAATGATGAGATAATTGGATCGAAGTGTCACGTTCCGACACGGTATTATGGGATCGGAGTGTCACATTCCGACACGATATATGGGATCGGAGTGTCACGTTCCGACACAATAACATTAAAGGAAAGGAATCTGGAATTAACTTAATATACTCAAACTCAAGGAACCTATTTCCCAAATGAGTATGGTGTGGAGGCATGAGTCCTCATAGGTGTGATTGATGTTGTATTTGATGGTGTACCTAATATGGTGTTGTTGTCAATGGTTCATGTGTTTGTTGCTTGTCACCTGTTAAGTATTGTAGTTGGTTTTATACTATTGTTTAATATATACTGATTTCTATTTTGAGTTGGCCGATGATACCTACTCAGTACGTGTTCCTTGTACTGACCCGTACTTGTATTTTCGTCTTGTTGTTTTGTGGAGTGCAGCAAGTGCACCATCGACTTCGACTCGCCCGCAACTCTAGCCAGTCTCCAGCACATCAAATTTCAGGGTGAGATATTATTCCTAGCTCGGACTGGATTCTCTCCCTCACGTCTTGATGTCTTTGAAGTTCGGACATGGACCATATTTTTACTTATTTTAGCTTATTAAATACTCTTAGATTTAGAAATTTGAGGATAGATGTTCCTGATGTTATGACATCCAGATTTTGGGAATAATAAGTATTAAACATTAGAAGTTTATTTAATTGATTACGTTAATAAGTTTTGGATCTTCCGCATTATTTTTACTATTCATAATTGATATACTGGTAAATGTTGGGGTTTAGATTTGTTGGTTCGCTCACCTAGGAGGATAAGTGTGGGTGCCACTCGCGGCTCGTTTTGGGTCGTGACAAACTTGGTATCAGAGCGTTAGGTTCGTTGGTCTCATCACACAAGAACGAGTCTAGTAGAGTCTTGAGGAACGGTAGGGGGACGCCCTTACTTTTCTTTGAGAGGCTATAGGACTTTAGGAAAACACCATTCTTTCTTTATTTCGTGCTATTACTTTATCCAATAGGTATCTAGGTGATACAAATTGGTATCTGACATCCTCACTCTATTTCATAGATGGTTAGAACTAGAGCAACAACTGTGCCAACAACAACACCGGCAAGACAGGGTGCGTCTGAGCCAACCATTGGGATTGTAGATAGAGGAGGAGAAGTGGCAAGAGGTCGTGGTAGAGGTCGCAGGAGGACGCCCTCAAGAGGTAGAGGACAAACACCTGGTCCAGCTATTAATAGAGCAGTGACTCCTCCACCGAATGATGAAGTAGTGAGAGAGGGTGAAGAAAGGGAAAACGAGCAGGTTCAAGATAAGGAATTACCACCCCATCCTACCCCAGAGATGATTAATCAGGTTCTTACTTATGTTAGCGGGTTATCTGATCAGGGCCAGACACCTCCAGTGTTTTCTGCACCAGCACCTCAGGTTCCGGGAGTACAACATGATGCTGCTGTGGCTCCCCGCATGGATGCCTCATTGGAATTAGGCACGTTTCCTCGATTGACTACAGGGTCTATAATGACGAGTGATCAGCATGAACTTTTCACTAAATTCTTAAAGTTGAAACCTCAAGTCTTCAAGGGTGCTTAATCTGAGGATGCCTATGATTTTCTGGTTGATTGTCATGAGCTTCTACATAAGATGGATATAGTAGAACGATTCGGTGTTGAGTTTGTGACCTATCAGTTTCAGGGGAATGCCAAAATGTGGTGGCGGTCGTATGTTGAGTGTCAACCAGCACAGGCACCACCTATGACTTGGGCATCATTCTCTAGCTTATTTATGGAGAAGTATATACCCGGGACTTTGAGGGACAAGAGGAGAGATGAGTTCCTCAACCTAGAGCAAGGCAGGATGTCTGTTATTGCTTATGAGGATAAATTTTTTGCACTATCCAGGTATGCACCCAGCTTTGCTTCAGTCCACAAGAGCGGATTCGCTGTTTTGTGAAAGGATTGAGGTCAGATTTGCAGATCCCATCATTACAGGTAGCTGCTGCAGCAAAATCCTTTCAGGAAGTGGTTGATTTTGTGATAGAGGTGGAGGGGTGAAGCCAGACGACTTCACCATGGCGTCGACATCTAAGAAGTTCCGTAAGGGAGGTGACTTTAGTGGTTCTTACTCCAGAGGGCAGAGTTCAGGAGGTTACCCAGCCCGACCTATTCACTCTTCACTGCAGGCTGTAGTTGGGGGTCCATCGCAGACCAGTCAGCATGTTTCTGAGTTTGGAGGTTATCCCTAGACTTCGTTATTCTCACAGAGAACTATGCTTGACTCCAGAAATTGTTATGGAGGTAGAGAGACTGGACATATTAGGAAATATTTTCCAAAACAGAGTTACAGACCCCCAATAGTTAGAGGTAGAGGTGGTCATGGTAGAGGCCTCCAATCTGGAGGACGTGGTGGACAAGGTAATGGTGGTCACCAAATCAGCCGGGGTTGAGGGCACGCTGGAGCTACTACAGCGCAACCTGATAGGGGCAACGGGCAGATAGGTTATAGGGCCCATTGTTATGCTTTCCCCGGGAGGTCTGAAGCAGAGACATCTGATGTTGTTATCACAAGTAATCTTCTATTTTGTGATTGCATGGATTCTGTATTATTTGATCCTGGATCCACGTTTTCATATGTATCTTCCTCATTTGCTACTGCTCTTGATTTATATTGTGATTTGCTTGACATGCCTATTCGTGTCGCTACTCCTGTGGGTGAGTCTGTGATAGTTGAGAAGGTGTATAGGTCTTGTCCTGTGACTTTTGTGGGGAGCAATACTCATGTAGATTTGATTATTCTAGAGATGGTTGATTTTGATGTAATTCTTGGTATGACTTGGCTTTCTCCAAATTTTGCAATCTTCGATTGTAATGATAAAACAGTGACATTGGCCAAGCCTGGGACAGATCCGCTAGTGTGGGAGGGGGACTATATTTCCACTCCAGTTCATATCATCTCTTTTCTTCGTGCTAAGAGAATGGTTAGTAAGGGTTGTTTAGATTTCTTGGCCCATCTCAGGGATGATACTTCCCAAGTACCTTCGATTGAGTCTGTCTAGATAGTCCGTGAGTTTCTGGATGTGTTTCCTGCAGACCTTCCTGCTATGCCACCGGATAGGGATATTGATTTTTGTATTGATCTGGAGCCAGGTACTTGCCCCATTTCCATACCCCCTTATAGAATGGCTCCATCTGAGTTAAGGAAGTTAAAGGCCCAGCTTCAGGAGTTGTTAGGTAAAGGTTTTATTAGACCAAGTGCATCCCCTAGGGGTGCTCCTGTTTTATTTGTGAAGAAGAAAGATGGAAGTTTTTGGATGTGCATAGACTACAGGCAGCTGAATAAGGTAACTATTAAGAACAAGTATCCTATCCCTCACATTGATGATTTGTTCGATCAGTTACAAGGTGCTTGTACCTTCTCTAAAATTGATTTGAGATCTGGTTATCATCAATTGAAAATACGGGCAGCAGATGTGCCAAAGACTACTTTTCGAACCCGGCATGGGCATTATGAATTCTTAGTAATGTCTTTTGGGCTTACGAATGCCCCTGCTTCTTTCATGAGCCTGATGAACGGGATTTTTAAGCCATATATCGATCTCTTTGTTATTGTATTAATTGATGACATACTGATATACTCAAAGAGTAGGAAAGAACATGAGGAGCATTTGAGAATTGTATTGGAATTGTATAGGGATAAAAGGCTTTATGCCAAATTCTCCAAGTGTGAGTTTTGGCTGGATTCAGTGTCCTTCTTGGGGCACGTGGTTTCTAAGGATGGAGTGATGGTGGATCCTTGTAAGATTGAAGCAGTGAAGAGTTGGGTAAGACCTACTAATGTTACATAGGTAAGGAACTTTGTTGGTTTAGCTAGCTACTACCGTCGATTTGTCAAGGGTTTTTCTTCTATTGCTTCGCAGCTGACAAATTTGACTAAGCATAATGTTCCATTTGTATGGTCGGATGAATGTGAAGAAAGTTTCCAGAACCTCAGGACCTTGTTTACTACTGCACCAACTCTTTCCTTGCCAGTGGAAGGTAAGAATTTCATTGTTTATTGTGATGCATCTTATTCTGGTTTGGGTGCAGTGCTAATGCAGGAGAGGAATGTAATTGCTTATGCTTCGAGGCAATTAAAAGTGCATGAACGTAACTATCCGACCCATGATTTGGAGTTGGCTTCAGTTGTGTTTTCATTAAAGCAATGGAGACATTATCTATATGGGGTCAAGTGTGAAGTCTATACAGATCATCGTAGTTTACAGTATGTCTTTACTCAGAAAGATTTGAATTTGAGGCAGAGGAGGTGGATTGAACTACTGAAGGACTATGAAATTACTATTTTGTATCACCCAGGAAAAGCTAATGTTGTGGCAGATGCTTTAAGTAGAAAAGAGGGAGCATGGGAAGTCTAGCCCACTTACAGGTTTCTAGACGCCCATTGTCTAGAGAGGTTCAGACTCTGGCTAATGACCTTATGAGGCTGGAAGTACTAGAGAAGGGAGGATTTTTGGCCTGTGTGGAGGCAAGATATTCTTTTCTTGACAAGATTAAGGTAAAATAGTTTACTGATGAGAAGCTGAGCCGAATTCGAGATATGGTATTGCAGGAGAGGCTAAAGAGGCAATACTTTATGAGGAAGGCGTTTTGAGAATTAAGGGAAGGGTATGTGTGCCCCGTGTTGATAATTTGATTCACACTATTCTTACAGAGGCTCATAGTTCAAGGTATTCTATACATCCTGGTGCAACCAAGATGTATCATGACCTAAAACAACATTTTTGGTGGAGTAGGATGAAGCGTGATATTATTGATTTTGTTGCCCAATGCCCGAATTGTTAGCAGGTAAAGTATGAACACCAGAGGCCCGGAGGAACACTTCAGAAAATGCCCATTCCTAAATGGAAATGGGAAAGAATTGAAATGGATTTTGTGGTTGGTCTTCCAAAGACATTGGGTAAGTTTGATTCTATTTGGGTAATTGTTGACAGATTAACTAAGTCTGCTCATTTCATTCTGGTCAAGGTGACTTACAATGCAAAGAAGTTAGCCAAACTCTATATCTCAGAAATTGTTCGATTGCATGGAGTTCCACTTTCCATCATATCAGATAAAGGTACACAATTTACTTCTAAGTTTTGGAGAACATTGCATGCTTAATTAGGTACCAGGTTGGATCTTAGTACTGCATTTCACCCTCAAACCGATGGTCAGTCTGAGCGAACGATTCAGCTGTTGGAGGATATGCTTCGTGCATGTGTGATAGAATTTGGTGGTCATTGGGATAACTTCTTACCCTTAGCAAAGTTTTCATACAATAATAGCTATCACTCAAGTATTGATATGGCCCCATTTGAGGTACTGTATGGGAGGAGATGTAGGTCTCCCATTGGTTGGTTTGATGCATTTGAGGTGAGACCATGGGGTACCGATCTTTTGAGGGAATCGTTAGATAAAGTACAATTCATTCAGGAGAAGCTTCTAGCAGCTCAGAACAGGCAGAAAGAATATGCAGATCGAAAGGTTAGGAACTTGGATTTTATTGAGGGTGAACAAGTCTTGCTGAAGGTTTCACCCATGAAAGGGGTGATGCGGTTTGGTAAGCTAGGTAATCTTAGTCCGAGGTATATTGGTCCATTTGAATTTCTGAAGCGCGTGGGGGAGGTGGCTTATGAATTGGCATTGCCTCAAGGACTCTCAGGAGTGCACCCGGTATTTCATGTGTCTATGCTGAAAAAATACCATGGGGATGGAAACTACATTATTCGTTGGGATTCAGTTCTTCTTGATGAGAATTTGTCTTATGAGGAGAAGCCTGTTGCTATTTTAGATAGAGAGGTCCGCAAGTTGAGATCAAAGGAGTTTGCATCTATCAAGGTTCAGTGGAAAAATCGGCCAGTTGAAGAGTCCAATTGGGAGAATGAGGCTGATATGCAAGAAAGATATCCACATCTTTTTACAGATTCAAGTACTCTTTCTCGCCCTTGCTTTTCTTCCTGTGATCGTTCGAGGACGAACGATGGGTAAATTGGTATCTATTGTAACAACCTGTTTATTCGGTTCGAGCAGTAGAATCATTTTTGATAAAAACTTACTGGGTCGATGGATCACGCGACGGACCGTCATGGTCACGACGGACCGTGATGGACTCTGTCGTCTTATACTTGTGTAATTTCTTCTGCTGCTCTCCTCATTACCCTCGACGACAGGTAGGACAAACCGTCATGGGCACGACGGTCCGTCGGGGGTCTTCATTCCAAAACACTTCAACTCTGAAATCTGGGTACTAGGATCGACTCTCTAAATTTAACGATGGAACTGCAGCACAGACCATCGTAGATACGACGGACCGTCACAAGCTGCGTAACCCCGACTTGGTCAGACTTCCGCTAAAAGTTTTAAAGGGGTGTTTCGGACTATTCATGATTATAATTATGAAATTAGTGGGGTAAGTTTAATAATTTATTTACTTGGGGGTTAAAGAAGATAATAGGGAAAAAATAGTGGGTTACTTTTATCATAATGGATTATATGATAATTAGGGTAAAAGAAAAAGAATCTGCAGAAGAAAAAATAAAAAAGAACAGAAAGGGAGAACGAGCGAGAGAGCGTGAAACGAAAGAAGGAGGTAGGCGACTTGGACTTCAGATTGAGAAGATTCATAGACACTGAGGAAGGCAAAGGCATTGGAGAGGTAGTTTGCTTGGTTTCGGTTCTTCGGTGGAGGTTGGTTATGGTTTATTTCTATGTGATAGATAAACTCTAAATAGAAATTGATATGTATTGAATGATATTGTAAGGTCTCCTATGTACCTGATTGTGTGGTTGTGTGTTTCTGATTGTGTGGTTTGTGGTTGGCCTAAAGTTAGGAGAATGTTGAATTTCTAATCTTGAATCCTCTCTATTAAAGATGACGCCTTGAATAAAGAAGGATTGATGAAATAAAAATGATGAGATAATTGGATCGGAGTGTCACGTTCCGACACGATATTATGAGATCGGAGTGTCACATTCGACATGATATATGGGATCGGAGTGTCAGGTTCTGACAAAATATCATTAAAGGAAAGGAATCTGGAATTAACTTAATATACTCAAACTCAAGGAACCTATTTCCCAAATGAGTATGTTGTGGAGGAATGAGTCCTCATAGGTGTGCTTGATGTTGTGATTGATGGTGTACCTAATATGGTGTTGTTGTCAATGGTTCATGTGTTTGTTGCTTGTCACCTGTTAAGTATTGTAGTTGGTTTATACTAGTGTTTAATATATACTGATTTCTATTTTGAGTTGGCCGATGATACCTACTCAGTACGTGTTCCTTGTACTGACCCCTACTTGTATTTTCTTCTTGTTGTTTTGTGGAGTGCAGCAAGTGCACCATCGACTTCGACTCGCCCTCAACTCTAGCCAGTCTCCAGCACATCAAATTTCATGGTGAGCTATTATTCCTAGCTCGGACAGGATTCTCTCCCTCACGTCTTGATGTCTTTGAAATTCGGATATGGACCATCTTTTTACTTATTTTAGCTTCATAAATACTCTTAGATTTAGAAATTTGAGGATAGATGTTCTTGATGTGATGTCTTCCAGATTTTGGAAATAAGTATTAAACTTTAGAAGTTTATTTAATTGATTACGTTAATAAGTTTTGGATCTTCCGCATTTTTTTTACTATTCATAATTGATATACTGGTAAATGTTGGGGTTTAAATTTGTTGGTTCGCTCACCTAGGAGGATAAGTGTGGGTGCCACTCGCGGCTCATTTTGGGTCGTGACGATATCGATCATAAAAGAAATAAAAATATTATCTAAAACTTTTGCTGCAAGTAAAAATCACTTTTTTATAAACGCACAACATCTGTACACTATTTTATTGTTTTTCAGCAAATAATTCGTCCTCAACTAGATCACCTGTCGTTGACTACTTTTTTTCTTTAACTCTCTTCTATGTCTTTCATATACACTATTTCTTGTTTTCAACAAATCACATGTCCTCGAATAAATCACCTGTCGTTGACTACTTATTTTTTCTTTCTACTCTCTTCTAGGTCTTTCCATTTCTCCATTCTCATTCTTCCATGTCTCAAAGTAATCTTCAATCTGTTGGAATTCTGACACCCAAATTTTCCTAAAGAACATGTACATTCTATATGTTCCTTCGCATATTTAAGCAGTTGCATTTTGTAAAGAAAATAAAATAATGACAAAATATATTATCGCGAAAAACCCCAACTCATAAAGGGTAAAAGACACGACCTACACCTCTGTAGAATTTAACTACACTTCATAAACTACGAGCCTCAACAAAAGATTACAAACCTATGTAACCTAATGAATTATACACTCTAATTCATAGATAAGAAGTTATAAATTGTAATTCCTAGCTACCAAAGACAAAAAACCCCATGTTTAATTCTTATAACATCCATCAAATTTCTCAAACTTGTTAGACGAATCCTACACACAAACTTGATTGTAACCAAAACTCTTAATTAAAATCTTACAACTATTTCCTCACAATCTCGGAACACTCCCCGATAAATCTCAAAACATTCTCAAATCTTGACTGTGTTTTAATCTTCTCTCAATGTATGTGCACAAGATTCTTCAATGAACTATAGAGTTATTTATAGACTTTCAAACTCTCCTAAGTCTTTTTAAACACAACTTAGTCTTCGCCACTTTAAAGAAACTTCTTTAAATCGAACTTGACTCGAACTCCTTCTCACGTTAGGACTCCTCCTTGCATTCATCTTTGAACGGAAATACTTCCTCACAGTTTATCTTAAATGAATAAGAAACTTATTAATCACTAACTCCTTTTTCTACTTGGTTTCAGCTTCCTTTTCTTCTTCGAATTTGGAAGTTCATGTGGCAAGTTTCTACTTCTCTACTTCTTTAAGGCTTTTGTCTCCTTCTTTACTTTTGCATGCTAGTTTTTCTAGTTTTCCTATTTGATTACGAAAACGATTTTTCCTGCATACATCTTTATAAATGAAAACTTTATGTAATGGTTGCATGTCGAAAAAGCAATACTTCCATAGCTTTATAACTTTTAATTCGCGTGGTTGACATTTCTCCTACTCCCAAAGAGATTCGGTCTGAAAAGCACATGTTGGCGCAACTGCTTCCTTTCATCTATTCCTCTATTTTTCGATGATCAAAATCTTTCTCGTTCAAACACACTCAAATTTAGAGGGGGCGAGGAAGTATTCGAAAAGTACCAATTCTTTAAATGTGGTGTGTAACTTTAATTATCACTCTAATTTTTTAAATATCTTTCTCTAAATGTTGCTGCAATTTTCCGACATATATATGTTGGTTTGTTTTGATTTGCATTCAATTTTTTCTTTTAAGATTTTCGGCATATAAAACTTTTGATTAAGTTTTATATATAGAGATGTGGATGATTTCCAATGTTTTGATCTTTGATTGAGTTTGTGAATTGTAGTGACGAAAGTGGTAAAAAGAACATAGTTGATTTTTTTCATTTTTTTTTGTGGAACTCGTTCTTGATTTCTGAAGTTGAAGTGGACTGATTAACATTTTCAAAATCAATATTTTTTTTTTCATTTTATGTGTGAATATATGTAAGTCAATATGCTACAACTTAAATCAAATAAGGGGGTAACACGAAGAAGATGATATACCTAAAACATTAATTTTATTACTTTATTGTCATATCATGTTAAGACAATTCTAAATCTTGTACCAGTAGTCTATTTGTTAGGTGGATATATCAGTTCATTTTGTCATTTTGATTTCCTAAAATTATTGAAGAGCTTGATTTCTTAGTGGGTAAATTAAGAATAGTAGGAAGGAAACTATTAGATAGTTTGATTTATTTAGCCTTTCTATTAAAGTAGCATCAACATATGTTATAGTGATGATACCAGTTCACACCCAATTTTGAATCTCCACGACTCGATTAATTTTAAAGCTTCATAAATATTAAACAATTGGAAATAATTTTTTTTTAAAATCAAAAATACTTTCAAGATTATCTTCCAAACACTTTTTTGACATTTTTCATATGGATTATATATCCTTATACTTAATAATATAGATTTATATTTTTTTCAATTTGAATAAATAGTTAGAAAATCATTTTACCAAAATCATAGTTTCAATTAAGTACACAAATTATTTTATTTAAAACTAGAAATTTTATTAAGATCTTTCCTTTTGGAATAATTATTTTTATGTTGGAAAAGTTAAGAAGCTCGAGTAATTAGTAGACTTTATAATCCATCTCATTTCCCTTTGAAACTCTCGTAAGGGACATTCATTTAGTCCATATTTGGACCATCAGATAAGATTTAACACAATATTTTGGCCAAAATTCATTAAACCCATTTCACATTAAGACACCCAAGAACCAATTTGAGATTTGAAAATTTCAAGAGTACCACATCATTTTCCCCTTTATTGCGATCCAGAGTTTGTCCTATAGAAAACCTCCTCACTCTTACTGTTTTGGGGATGAGTTTTTAGTGGCGAGAAAAAGAACACCCCGCTATGTTTTTGGGAGTTCTTATTTTCGTCGCTGAAATTTGGTTGATTCGCCATTATTTTGAGTCAGAGTGGTGTTGGAATTCGTCAAGTCCAGGCTCAAGTTCCAGTCGCTGCACAGAACCAGGTAACACTCGTATTCCTTCCTCATTTGATGTGAAGTGTTGGGTTTAGTTTTTGTGTTAGCGATTATGAATACATATTTTAGTTAACTAAAAAAAGGTGTTTAGATTTAACTTCATTGTTAGAACTATTCGTTTGTTTTAGATCTTGTCTCTTGTTTTGATCTCAATGCTCCAGAATGGAGGTTAATTTTAGCTTAACATTTTGTGAATTAAGTGGTGTTTAACTAGTTAAATCAAGTTTTTTTGTTTAGTCTTTTCACTCTGTTTTTTCGTTTGAAAGATCGTTGTCGATAATCAGTGTTTAACTTTGTTCGAAATCCTTGATAGTATCCAAATTTAAGTTTTGATATTTCTTCCATTATTGTACCTTGATTTAATTATTTTGTCCTTCTTGTTTAACTAGAGAGATTTTCCTTGCGTGTCTTCCTATAACATGTGCAAGTTGTGAAATATTTTCCTTGTGTGTCTTCCTTAAGTTCTCGCGAACTGTAAAATTTGATCTGATTGATCAAATATTCACTTTCCTTTATTGATTAGATTTTCTCATGATTCACTTGATTCCTGCAATCATCTGGATTGAGAGTCTGTGCTTTGGTGATGTATCTCGTTCTTTTCCTGCCTCAAGTGACTACTTAGTTTTTGCATTTCTAATTATGGAAACATTCGATTATGGGTGTACCTCGTTCTTTTCCTGCATCATGTGACTACTAAGTATATGCATTTCTAATTATTAAAATATTCGATTTGAGGTTAACACAATGTTGTGTGCACCTTTTAATGAGATTTTGTATATGAGTTGTTACATTGTCTTTTCCTCTCTTTTATCGCTTTCCTTAATTATGATGTCTCAATTTCCGCTTTATTTTTTGGTTCTTTCTACTACTGTGTTGTTTTTTCTTATTAAAATAAGTTATCAGCATTTTTTGAGTTTCTCATAGATATCATCCTAAGACTCCACAAGATGGGGAAAAAAGTAGGACTCTACAAGACATTTTAAATTTTAATCATTTGAATTTCTTAGTAACTCTAATTGATATGTCATTAAGATGTTTCCTTAATAGCTTGCTGTAAAAAGGAATAATTTTTCCTTATATTCATAGATTTTAATGGTGCTGTGTGAAGCAAGGGTAATCAATAATCACACAAGAAATGTGTGTTTGAATAGATATAAAAAATATTGGAATTGCAGCGTGGAGTGATACCTTACCAATAATGTCCATTAGAGAGACGAAAATACTCTAAAATAATATTGAAACACTTCTAAAAATATATGTATGAATGCAGTGATAGTTACAAAAGAGGGCCATAATAAGGGATATAATTCCTGCAAAAGTTCCCTCTTTTGGAAAAAAGGAAAACTAAGTCAAATAATTCGTTGCCTTTGTTTTCCTTTTACTAAAGAGGGAACTTCTCCATGATTTTACCCCTTATTTTTCCACTCATTTGATATTATATACACTTCCTGTCTACAGGTATTTGAAAAGTATTCCATTACCATTGTAGATTTTATTCCTCTCTCAAATGCAAAACAATTGATAAGTGGACAAAGAAGTTTTTAGAATCTAACTATGAGAGGTCTATGAGAAGGTATTCAATTACTCTCACTCTTTATTCTCATGCTATGAATTTCAGACAAATTTAATAACATGTTTAATGTACACTAATGTGCAGGTGCATTTGTTTTTCCTGAAAGCCCCCAACCATTTGTACGTGGTATTACAGGTAGCAAAAATGCTTCGCCAATAGTCTAAAGGATCTCTCCCAATGATTTCTATTCACATTAACTTTACAAGCTTCTTCTCGAATTGTTCCTGTAATTTTCAGGCATACGTTGGTTAATTCTTATGATTTCATTAAATTTTCTTTTACCCTTTTCGGTTTGAAACGATATCTATTTTGCATTATTGTTTGAGGTAGTTAAAGCTTTTGATTATGGTTCATATTTTGTGGATGATATTCAAAATTTTGATCTTTGATTGGGTTTGCGAATACAGTGACCAAAGGGGTCAAAGAAGACATGTTTTTTGTCATCTCTTTGTGAAACTCGATTCTGGTTTCTGATGTTAAAGTTGATTGACTTATATTTCTAAAATCGTTATTTTCTTTTATTATTTAGTCTGAAACAAAAGGTAGCAATAAAATGTCATATCTGACAAACTTTCGAATTCAAATGATTTTTTAGTATCAATATCATCTTCATAAAAAATCTAAGAAATATAACAAGAAGTTGACTCTCATATTTTGAGGATCCCATAAGAGCAATAAATACCAATAATTAAGGAAAAGAAGAGTCAAAACACTAGAAAACTTACATTTCGAGATATTCCAAATATAGGAAACTTCTTATCAAGCAAAGAGCATATTAAAGTTTATATGATTATACCAAAAAAATATCGAGTAGCTAAAATCGTTTGGCATTGTTAAGATTCATGGAAAACCTTGTTGGTGCTTCATATTCTTCTTCAAAGTTGAAGAAGAAGATGAAGAACCATCAAAGCTTCTATATAATCCTTATAGTATCCAATGATTTTATCTACCTAACATTTTGTTGGTGAAATCAGATAAGTGTTCGTGTGTTCTTTCCTGGATAAGAAGCTTCCCAAACTTGAAGTATTTAGATATGAATGTATCTGGTGCTTTAAATCTTTTTTTTTCCTGATAGCGGTCATTTTCGTACTTTTTTTGTGTCTCAATGATCTGAGAGTTGACTTCGTGCTATGTTTTTTTATGTTTTCGCTGAAAATGGTATATAGTGATAATGAGTTATCACTTAAACTCGAATGTTTATCGAACACGACATTTGATCACCTCGAGGAAGGTTAAGTAAGAAAATTTTATATGAAAAATGTTTGAGATGCAATTTATCAAGCTTTTAATAGCCAACTCCCCGGTGTTGGAGAGAATGCTAATAGACCGATAGTTTCTTGATCAAGAATTTCGTGACACAAGATTATAATTTTTCGTTGAAATCTCAAATTTTTTTGTGTGCATCAACTAAAGCAAAAATTGTCTCTATAGATTTATGATGATGTCAATCTTTTTATTAGAAGTTTAAACTCAAACGGGACAAAGAGATGTTGATTTAGGAATGTCAAAAGTGAATCTGTTCAACTACCGAGATGGGTAAAATGGTAATTTATTAAAAGTTTCCAAAAATGACCTTTCGGGTCATTACATTATCCACCACTAAAACCATGTTCGTCCTCGAACATATGGCAGAAGACGGAAGAATAGACAACGTTATCAAAGCTCAGTTATGACCTACCAGTCGGTGTTCGTCTTTCCAAGTGAGCTCTTCCTTAAGACCATTTCATCAAGATTAGTTACTAAGATCTGAACTTTCGAATAAAACATTTATAAACCCATAGAATAACCACGGAACTCAATCTAAACTGAAACACTCTGGACTATAACATAATCATTATGATGATACTTTTTATTTATTTTTTGCATAACCACAATCAAATTCTGAACAATACTACCTACCACCAGAAGTGAAATTGAACTAACCACCACATACTTATAATGCACACATCATGATAGATTTTATTAAGATTCCCTTTCACAATACAATCTTTTCACGAGTTTAAGTTATAAAAATTTGAATTTAGATATTGAGTACTCATTGAGGGAGAATCAAACTTATCTAACCCATAGAAGAAAATGATCAAAAAAACGCCCAACAAGTGATACACTTAAAATGTAGAACCTTTAACAACACTCTTAGTCAATTATAACTCTTCATCGGTCTAATATAAGTTGCCATAAGAAAGGTCGTGCATGTAGAATCATTAGTATGAAATAACTATTTACTTCCGTTTTGAATAATAATTGAATACTTATTAGACTTACTTCAAGTTATGCTTGAACATTTAAACTTAGTTATATTGAATAGAAATTTGAATGATTAGGAATGTATTTGATGTTTGATTTTATTGTTTAATTTTCACGAATGGATTGTATTATAATATAACAGGTGGTTTATGAAATAATTAATTTTAATATATAAAAATGCAATTTTTACTACAGTAATTAGTAAAATGACCTAACTGCTTCAAAAAATTAATATTGTCTACTACAGCAACCGGAGAGTACCTAATTAGTTATTTAAAAAATTATTTATATATTCTGACCACATTACTGGGAAAAATACTTAAATGATTATAAATAAGTTATATATGACGACTTACTGTTGTTAGAGGATATATTAATTCATCATTTAATTACTTAAATACTACGAAAACTGTAGTCGGATTTTTTTTAATTAATAAACTATTTTTTTATTATTTTTGGGACTACTGTAGTCGGTCATTTAGATAGTTTAATGGTCTAGAATAGTTTTATATTTTCCGACTATCGTAATCGGCAGAGACTGAATACTGTAGTTGGTAAATCTTTTACGATGTTCAATATGCTGACTGCCCAAAAATAGTCAGAAAATTAAGAAAAAATCCATTTTCTACTACGTTTTAACTATTTTTTCGGCCGACCAATAATGAATTTCTAGAAGTTCGATGAAGCATAAAAGTTATTCGAACATAATATGTCTCTTTAGAAATTACTAATATCTTGTCTCTTCTCACTGTCATGAAAATTTTCAGTGTCACACTTTTCACTGCATAGAGAATTATTTTGACTAGTCATAAAGACTTCGGCTACTAGTTGAACTTTTGTGTGCAACCATCGTCCAATTTTTAATTACATTCTTGATTTCAATTTGCAAAATATACTCCCCAGAATCTTCAGAATCTTCAACATCAGATGTCTCCATTAATTTGTGTCCTGACTCCATTAATTTTTTGCCTGAACCAACTCGCGACACATCAACCCCAATTCTTAATGTTTTCTCTCTATATTCAGTAGTTGTTTGCGCACCAATATTACTCGTAGCAACATCTATTGAGTGTGAATGAATTTACTCAAAAGTGGCAACAACAGATTTTTTATCAACCTTTTTTTTCATTTAATATTTCTCTCGCATCACCTTGTTACATTTCACTATTGATAGTACCTTTTCAAGAAACTTCAATTGTATCATCAATTTGTTTGTTATCTTATATACTATTCCAGATCAATCGAAAATTATCTTTTCAATCATCTTGGTGCTTAAAATAATTAAAATACAAAGGTAGATTATCATATACAATCTCTTGAAAAACCTCATTCAACTTACCAAATTTTCCATCCTCAAACTGCAATCATATATGATTTGGAAGCTTTTCCATTAGATCAAGTATAACCTTACCCCTGGTTGTGCCGGTTCTTGGCTTGATTTTAGTATCTTTATCTATTAGCTATTGGATTTTTATCTGCCGATGTTATAGACAACAAAGACTTCTTTGCAAACAAATCTGGAGAGATAAGTTCGATAAAAAGAATCAAAACTACAACTAACGTTGTTTTCTCCTTAGGATTATATCCAATGGACCATGGAAAACCCTACATTTTTTCACTTGTCCATGGAAAAACTCTATACAATGGACACCTTCGAGTTTTTTGTATTCACCATCCACCTCTATCGATACATATAACACAAACCCAAATATATCGACTTTTCTTCTCAAATCTAGCTTACGAGATTATTTTAGATATGCAATTATTGTTGGCTTAACTTAGCATTTAAATGTGAGAAATCAAAGAAAGGTTTGGCAATTTCAACCAGTCAATATTTTTATAATATTATAATCTTTGTGTTATTCTTCAAATGTGATGATATATAAGCAGTTTATATAGTTGATTCACAAATCACACACAATCATAAATTGTTATTTTGAAATGGCACAGGTAATATTATTATATAATTATCTATTAAATGTTGACCAAGAAGAAGAGTGATTCTATCATTTAAGGGTGTAATCTAGTGATCAATCAACTGAATTCAATCATAACGGTTTAATAAAATGAAATAAAAATATACTCCACCTCATCTAACTCTCTTCTCGTAACTTATTTTTATTTTATTTTTATATTTTTCTTTTTTATTTTAAATATGTAAATATATTTTTAGAATTTTTTCCTACTTGCGTATAGATCATATAAAATAAATAAAAATGTTATTTAAAAGTTTAGCTGCAAGTAAGAATAACTTTTTCTAAAAAACGCACAACATGTGTACACTATTTCTTGGTTTTCAGCAAATAATCTGTCCTCGACTAAATCACTTGTCATTGACAACTTTTTTTCTTTCTACTCTCTTCTAGGTTTTTTATATACACTATTTCTTGTTTTCATCAAATCACATGTCCTCGACTAAATCACTTGTCATTGACTACTTATTTTTTTATTTCTACTCTCTTTTAGGTCTTTTCATTTCTCCATTCTCATTCTTCCATGTCCCAGTAATCTTCAATCTATTAGAATTCTTACCCCAAAATTTTCCTAAAGAACATGTACATTCTATATGTTCCTTTCCAAATCAAAGCGGTTACGTTTTGTAAAGAAAATAAAATAATGATAGAATATATTATCGCGAAAACCCCCAACTCATAAAGGGTAAAAACCAAGACATATGCCTCTGTAGGATTTTACTCAACTTCATAAACTCAGAGCCTCAACAAAAGATTACAAACCTATGAAACCTAAGGAATTATAATCTCTAATTCCTAGTTAAGAAATTATAAACTGTAATTTCTAGCTACCAAAGACGAAACACTCCAGGTGTAAGTCTTCTAACATCCATCAAGTTTCTCAAAACTGTTAGATGATTCCTACAAAAACACTTGATTGTAATCAAAACTCTTAATTACAATCTTACAATTTTTTCCATACAATCTCCCAACACTCCCCAATAAATGTAAAAACTCTCTCAAACTGTAGATCGTGTTTTAATCTTATCTCTATGTAATTGAAGAAAATTCATCAATGAACTATTGAGGTATTTATAGACTTTGAAACAATCCTAAGTCTTGTTCAACACAACTTAGTCTTCGCCGATTTAAAAAAACTTCTCTAAACCGAACTTGACTCGAACTCCTTCTCACGTTAGGACTCCTCCTTGCATTCATCTTTGAAAGGAAATACTTCCACACATTTTACCTTAACTGAATACGAAACTTTATTAATCTCTAACTCCTTCTTCTACTTAGTTTCAAATTCCTCTTCTACTTCGAATTTGGAAGTTCATGTGGCAAGTCTCTACCTTTAAACTTCTTTCAGGCTTTTGTATTCTTCTTTACTTTTGCTTCCTAGTTTTCCTATTTGATTACGAAAACTATTTTGCCTGCGTCCTCCTTTATAAATTGAATGTAACACCCCGTATCCAAAACAAACCAAAAATTAGTTTTTCAAAAAAATCTGCAGGTGCTACCAACGGTGGCATTGACGGACCGTACCCTGAACCACAGTCCGTCCTGCACAACTGTCGATGGGATCACAATCTCCTAAAATTTTAGCCTACAAAAATTGGTTAAGTCTTGGACGACGGACACACTTACGGTCCGTAGGTCAACCGACGCTCCGTAGTCCGTGACCATCGATGAAGAATCCATTCAACCACTCTCTAACAAGAGCTATGGATGACCAGCATTGTTCGTAGGTGGACCAACGCTCCTTAGGTATGACCGTAGGTGGAAAATTTTCAGCCAGTTAAAGGGAAATGCAGTTGGGTCAACTTAAAATGATCATAACTCTTAGCACAAAATGATTTAGGTCTCCCATGACCTACCCACAGATATATAGTTGAATTATCTTTCCATAGCCACCGACATTGCTAAAACCAGACCATGGAGTAAAACGTTATGCCCATTTGAGTAAAGGCCTGTCGAACAGGCCCTCACGACGGACCCAACAACGAGGCGTCACGCGCACGACGGACCTTCAGTCCTGGCCGTCGTGAGGCCCCACAACAACCTTCCCAGGGGTCTTTTTGACCTTTCCCACTCCATTTAAACCCTATGTTACGTTGTTTTGACCCTAAATTATCAAATTTTCGTAAGTTTAAGCCTAGAAATATAATTAAAACATATCCAAGTCAATTCATTAAATCAAAACATAGAAGCAAGGGAGGATAAAAAAGCTCAAGAACCCTAGTTCAAGAACGCCACAAGCTCTAGCACTTCCAGCCCCGAAACTTAAGTATTTTTCCATGGATTTCGTCACCAGGTTTGCGGGATTTCACTATTGGGTTGCTTTCACCCATTGGGTCCCTAGTTTTCAGTAAGATTATTGATTCTATTATCATGATTAAACCTAGGGTTTCTAGAAATTTGATATAACTTTATGAATTTATCAAATATATGTTCCAAATCAGATAATCATTTTATTATTCAGATTATTGCATGAATTTCAGAACCCTAGGTTTGTATTTCTTTAGTTCTTAAATTACACATGCTAGGTCATATATTTCAGACATTTCAGATATACGTGCCTCAGATATAAATGCATAATTACCAGATTAATTATTGCAGTCTCTGTTTGCATGTTCAGTTTCGAGCTATCCAGTATTTACATAAATTCAAATATAATAAGTTAATTTAGAAAATTCATTGGGATTAGCATAATATCGAGTTGGAATAGGGCTTAGCGTACCCAATAGTCCCAGAACTACTAGCCTAGTAGGTTGTAAGTCTCTTTTGAGGGCAATAAGTTTAGTGATCACGCCAGCATACCTTTATACCTTTGGCAGTGTATATTGGGTCTTCTCGATGGGGCGTATACATCGGACTCCACATTTAGCTCATGTGGTTTTATTATCGGTTATTAGTAGCTCCCACAATTCAGTCAGACTCTTTGCATTGACCATTTATCAGTATATTCAGTATTCAGTTTTAGCATGTTATAAATCGGTCATTGCATCCAGTTTGCTAAGAAATCAACACAATCACGTTCAGATTATTATACTTGTTTTGTACTTGTTCAGGTTGTGTTTTATTTAAGCTTTGCTCTATCCTACATGCTCAGTACCTTTCAAGTATTGATGCAGACGTGCGCCACATCTTCTCGTGATGTAGGTTCGGGTTCTCAGCATCAAGATCACGCATAGATCGATTTCTCGATCTCTGGTTCAGCAGATTCAGTGGTGAGACCTCATTCTCCTAGCACAACAGCCATGAGTTTCATTTCAGTCTTTAGTCGTTTAGTTTAAGTTTTGCTAGATTTGACTTGGGCTTGTCCCTGTATTTCTAGTCCAGTTTAGAGGCTATTTTCAGACATAGTTAAATTCAGATTAGTATTGAGTAAATATTTCTTTTGTATTAAACTCATTGCTTTCAAGTATCTCAGGTATAGAATATGGGTATTCCCCATCTTTTCATTTTATGTATAATTTAGCTACCGCAACACTTTATTATCTTTAGTATGCTCATCATCATGCCAACAGTGTTAGCTTGGGATCACTTGTGGTCCTAGGTTTTGTGTCCGCGTGTCGGGGGTAGCTCGAGGCATTACATGGAAACTTTATGTTATGGTTGCTTGTCGAAAAAGTTATACTTCCATAGCTTTATAACTTTTAATTCTCGTGGTTGGCGTTTCTCCTAATCCCAGTCAGATTCGGTTTGAAGAGCACATGTTGGCGCAACCGGTTCCTTTCATCTAATTGTCTGTTTGTCAATTATAAAAATCTTTCTTTTTCTAAAAAACTCAAATTTAGAGGGGGCGAGAAAGTATTCGGAAAGGACCAATTCTTTAGATGTGGTGTGTAACTTTAATTATCATTCTAACTTTCGAAGCTTTTTCTCCAACTATTGCTACAATTTTCGGGCATACATATGTTTGTTAATTGTTTTGATTTGCATTCAATTTTTTCTTTTACCCTTTTCGGTATATAAAACTTTTTATTAAGATTTATATATGCAGTTGTGGATGATTTTAAAATTTTTATCTTTGATTGAGTTTGTGAATTGCACTGACAAATACGGTAAAAAGAAGATAGTTGATTTTTTTTCTTTTTATTGGTGAAACTCGTTCTTGGTTTCTGATGTTGAAGTGGACTCATTAAAATTTATAAAATCAATATTTTTTTGTTTTTTTTCGTTTTATGTGTGAATATATTTAAATCAATCTGCTACAACTAAAATCAAATAATGGGGTAATACTAAGAAGATGATATACCTAAAACATTAATTTTATTACTTTATTGTCGTATCCTGTTAAGACAATTGTAAATCTTGAACCAGTAGTCTATTTGTTAGGTGTATATATGAGTTCATTTTGTCATTTTTATTTCCTGTAATTATTGAAGAGCATGATTTCTTAATGGGTAAATTAAGCATAGTAGAAGGAAACTATTCGGGATTTGAAAATTTCCAGAGTACCACGTCATTTTCCCCTTTATTGTGATCCAGAATTTGTCCTATAAAAAACCTCCTCACTCTTACTGTTTAGGGGATGAGTTTTTGGCGAGAAAAAGAACACCCTGCTATGTTTTTGGGAGTTCTTATTTTCGTCGCTGAAATTTGGTTGATTCCAGATTATTTTGAGTCAGAGTGGTGTTGAAATTCGTCAAGTCCATGCTCAAGTTCCATTCGCTGCACAGAACCAGGTAACACTCGTATTCCTTTCTCATTTGATGTGAAGTGTTGGGTTTAGTTTTTGTGTTAGCGATTATGAATACATATTTTAGTTAACTAAATAAAGGTGTTTAGATTTAAATTCATTGTTAAGAACTATTCGTAACTTTTAGATCTTGTCTCTTGTTTTGATCTCAATGCTCCAGAATGGAGGTTTATTTTAGCTTAACATTTTGTGAATTAGGTGGTGTTTAACTAGTTACATCATGTTTTGTTGTTTAGTCTTTTCACTCGCTTTTTTCGTTTTAAAGATCGTTGTCGATAATCAGTGTTTAAATTTGTTCAAAATCCTTGATAGTATCCATATTTAAGTATCGATATTTCTTCCTTTATTGTACCTTGATTTAATTATCTTGTCCTTTTTGTTTGACTAGAGAGACTTTCCTTTTGTGTCTTCCATTAATATGTGCAAGTTGTGAAATATTTTCCTTGTGTGTCTTCCTTTAATTCTTGCAAACTGTGAAATTTCATCTGATTGATCAAATATTCACTTTCCTTTCTTTATTAGTACTTCTCATGATTCACTTAATTCCTGCAATCATCTGGAATGAGATTATGTGCTTTGGTGATATATCTCATTCCTTTCCTGCGTCAAGTGACTAGTCAGTATATGCATTTCTAATTCTTAAAATATTCGATTATCAGGATGACACAATTTTGTGCGCACCTATTTATGAGATTTGGTGTGTGAGTTGTTATATTGTCTTTTCCTATCTTTTATGGCTTTTGTTAGATATGACGTCTCAATTTCCGCTTTGTTTAATGGGACTTTCAACTACTATGTTGTTTTTTCTTATTAAAATAATTTATCAATCTATGTTGAATTTCTCACATATATCATCCTAAGACTCCACGAGATGGAAAAAAAGTTGGACTCTACAGGACATTTTCAATTTTAATCATTTGAATTCCTTAGTAACCCTAATTTATAAGTCATTAAGATGTTTCCTGAATAGCTTGCTGTAAATGGTAAAAACATTTCCTTATATTCATAAATTTTTAATGGTGCAATGTTAAGCAAGGGTAATCAATAACTAGTGAAGAAATGTGAGTTTCATTAGATATAAGAAATATTGGAATTGCAGCATGAAGTGCTGCCTTAGCAATTATGTACATCAGAGAGACGAATATACTCTAAAATAATGTTGAAACACTTTCAAAAATATATGTAAGAATGCACTGATAGTACCAAAAGAGTGCCATAATAAGGGAGCTAATTCGTGAAAAAGTTCCCTCTTCTAGAAAAAAAGAAAACAAAGTCAAATAACTCATTGCCTTTGTTTGCCTTTTGCTGAAGACGGAACTTTTCGGCGATTAAACCCCTTATTGTGGCACTCATTTGATATTATATACACTTGATGCCTACATGTATTTTGAAAAGTATTCCATTACAATTGTAGATTTTATTCCTCTCTCAAAAGCATATCAATCGGGAAGTTGACAAAGAAGTTCTTCGAATGTAACTATGAGAGGGCTATGAGAAGGTACTCCATTCGTCTCACTCTTTCTTCTAATGCTTTGAATTTCAGACAAATTTGATAAACACGTTTACTGTACACTAATGTGCAGGTGAATTTTTTTTCTGAAATCCCCCACCCATTTGAACGTGGTATTACAGGCAGCAAAAGTGCATCAATGCCATTAGTCTAAAGGATCTCTCTCAATGTTTTCTATTCACAATAACATTCCAAGCTTTTTCTCTAATTGTTCCTGTAATTTTCAGGTATATGTTGGTTAATTGTTATGATTAGCATTCGATTTTCTTTTACCCTTTTGGGTTTGAAACGATATATATTTTGCATTATTAATAGAGGTAGTTAAAGCTTTTGATTAAGGTTTAGATTGTGGTTGATTTTCAAAATTTTGATCTTTGAATGGGTTTGTGAATACAATGACCAAAGGGGGTTAAAGAAGATAGTTGTTTTTTTCCCATCTGTTTGTAAAACTCGATTCTAGTTTCCGATGTTAAAGTGGATTGACTTTAATTTCTAAAATCAGTATTCTCTTTTATTTTTTAGTCTGAAACAAAAGGTAGGAATAAAATGTCATGTCCTTCAAACTTTCGAATTCAAATGATTTTTTAGTATCAGTATCATCTTCATAAAAATCAAAGAAACCTAATAAGAAGTTGACCTTCATATTTTCAGGATCCCATAAGAGCGATAAATAACCAATAATTAAAGAGAAAAAGAGTCAAAACACTACGAAACTTACATTTCGAGATGTTCCAAATATAGGAAACTTCTTATAAAGCAAAGAGCATATGAAAGTTTATATGATTATACCAACATAATATCGGGTACATAAAATCGTTTGACATTGTAAGGATTAATGGAAAACCTTGTTGGTGCTTCATATTCTTCTTCAAAGTTGAAGAAGAATATGAAGCACCATCAAAGCTTCTATTTAATCCTGATAGTATCAAATGATTTTACCTAACTAACATTTTTTGGTGAAATCAGATAAGCGTTCGTGTGTTCTTTCCTTCATAAGAAGCTTCCCAAACTATAAATATTTTGATATGAATGTATGTAGTGCTTTAACTCTTTTGAAATTTTCCTTATAGCGGTTATTTTTCGTACTTTTTTTGTTTCTCAATGATCTAAGAGTTGACTTCGTGTTATGTTTTTTGATGTTTTCGATGAAAATGGTATATAGTGATACAGAAGAATCACTTGAACTTGACTATTTATCGGACACGACATTTGATCACCTCGAGAAAGGTTAAGCACGAAAATTTTATATGAAGAATGTCTGAGATGCAGTTTATCAAGATTTTCATAGCAAACTCCCCGGTCTTTGAGAGAGTGCTAATTGATCGATAGTTTCTTCATCAAGAATTTCGTGACTCAAGATTATAATTTTTTATTGAAATCTCAAATTTTTTCGTGTGCATCAACTAAAGCAAAAATTGTCTATGTAGATTTAAGATGATCTCAATCTTTTTATTAAGAGTTTAAACTCAAACGGAGAAAGAGATGTTGATTAGTATTATCAAAAGTGACTATGTGCAACTACCGAGAAGGGTAAAATGGTAAGTTAGTAAAAGTTTGCAAAAATGACCTTTCGGGTCATTACATTATCCACCACTAAAACCATGTTCTTCCTCTAACATATGGAAGAAGCAGGAAGAATAGACAACATTATCAAAGCTCAATTACGACCTACCAGTCGGTGTTCGTCTTTCTAAGTGAGCTCTTCCTTAAGATCATTTCATCGAGATTACCTACGAAGAACTGAACTTTCGAATAAAACTTTTATCAACCCACAAAATAACAACTGAACTCAATCTAAACTGAAACACTCTGGACTATAACATAATCACCATAATGATTTTTTTTTATTTTAGATAACCACAATCAAATTCTAAACAATACCACCTACCACCAGATGTGAAATTGAACTAACCACCACATACTGATAATGCACACATCATGATAGATTTTATTAAGATTCCCTTTCACAATACAATCTTTTCACGAGTTTAAGTTATAAAAATTTGACTTTATATATTGAGAATCAAACTTATCTATCCCATAGAAGGAAATGATCAAGGAAATAGCCAACAAGCGATACATTAAAATTGTAAAACCTCTAACAACACTTTTAGACAATTATAACTCTTCATAGCTCTTATATAAGTTGTCATAAGCAAGGTCATGCATGTAGAATCATTAGTATAGTTTAACTATAACTTCCGTTATGAATAACAATTGAATACTTATTTGGCTTACTTCAGGTTATTCTTGAACTTTTAAACTTAGTTATATTGAATGGATATTTGAATGATGAGAAATGTATTTGATGTTTGATTTTATTTTTTAATTTTCACGAATGGATTGTAGTATAATTTAACAGGTGGTGTATGAAATCAACAATTTTTTATACATATAAATGCAAATTTTTTACCACAGTAATTAGATAAATGACCTAACTTCTTCAAAAAATTAATATTGTCTAGTACAACAACAAGAGAGTGTCTAATTAGTTATTTATTAAATTATTTATATATTCTGACCACATTACTCGAAAAAATACTTAAACGATTATAAATAAGTTATATATGCCGAATGTAACACCACGTATTCTAAAAAGACCAAGAACCAGCTTTTAAGAAAAATTTGCAGGTGCAACCAACGGGGCGCCGACGGACTATAGACTGACCCTCGGTCCGTCATGCACATCTTTCAATGGAGTCAGAAAACCTTAAAATCATAGCCCAAGAAAATTTGGCTAACTCATGATCGACAGACGAATGTATGGTCCGTAGCCCGTGACCATCGATCGACACCCCATTCACCCACTCTTTGACAAGAGCCACAGATAACCATCATGGTTCGTAGGTGGACCCACAGTCCGTAGGTCTGACCGTATGTGGGAACTAGCAGATAGTTGAAGGGGAAATCTAGTTGAGTTTAACTTCAAATGGTCATAACTATTGAAAAAAAATGAATTATGTTTCCCATGACCTACCCACAAAATTATTAATTGAATTATCTTTCTATATCCACCGACCTTGCGAAAATCAGATCTTGGAGTAAAACGTTATGCCCATTGTAGTAAAGGGTTTACGAGTATGCCCAACCTATGGACTCAACGATGGACTGTCGATCAAATGACGGACTGTCTGTCTAGGCCGTCGTTTGGTTTGACATAAATTAACTCAGGGGTCTTTTGGTCTTTTCCCACTTCTTTTAAACCCTAAGATACATCCTTTTGACCATAAATCATCAGATTTTGGTCACTTTAAGCCTAGAAACATATGATGAACTTAGATAAGTAAAATCATAAATCAAAAGTTAGAAAATTAGAAGCAAGAAAGAACAAAATGCTCAAGAAACCTAGTTTAAGAATGAAGCAAGTTTCCAGCAGTTCCAGCCCCAAAATCTAATTGTTTCTCCATGAATTTCATCACCAGTTTTGTGGTATTTTACTAGTGGGTTCCTTCCACCCATCGGGAAACTAGTTTTCAGCCAGTTCTTGATTCTCTTATCATGACTAAACTTAGGGTTCCAAGAATTACAGAAGAACTTCATGATTTAGTTAAACTATATGCTCAAAAACATGTTATCATGTTATTACTCAGATTATCGCATGAATTTCAGAACCCTAGCTTTGTACTTCTATATTTCTTGAATTACACATGCTAAGTCAGATATTTTAGCAATTTAATTATACATGCCACAGCTATTAATGCATCATTATAAGATTAAATGTTGCATTCTCAATTTGCATGTTTAGTTTTGAGCTATCCAGCATTTATAGAAAATTTAGACATAATCAGTTAACTATATAAATCCATGGAAGTACCATAATACTGAGTTAGATTAGGGTTCAACGTACCCAAATAGTCCCAGAACTACTTGCCAAGTAGGTTCTAAGTCGCCTCTGTGGTCATCAGTTTAGTGATCACGCCAGCATGCCTTTGTACCTCTGGCAGGGTATATTAGGTCCTCTCGATGGGGCGTATACATCGGACTACACATTTAGCTCATGTGGTTTTATTATCGGTTTTTAGTAGCTCCCACAGTTCACTCATACTCTCTTCCATTGACCATTTATCTATATACTCAGTTTTTACTTTCAGCATGTTATAAATTTGTCATTGCATTCAGTTAGCTCAAAAATTTAGTATATCATGACAAATATGAGTCACACCTAAGATTGATAGCACTACTTCCTAAATCTAAAAGTACTTAACCACCGAGATACAACGATTGAGTCACACTCAATATCAGCTCCATGTAATTTTTCAGATACCAAATTTCAACTAATATTCAAAACCATCATATACTTCATACAACCACTTAAGAAATTTTTGGTCTCTCCAATATTTCGGTATAGTGTAAGATCATAAACTATACTCGCTATTAAATGCCCATGTAACACATCATAAAAGTATGGAAAGAAGTTTCAATTCCTTCGAACTCCTCATTAATCATGTAAAACTATAGGTCCACATCGTCAATCATCAATAATTTAGCTATCATAATTTGAACGATCTAGCATGACATAACGATATAGAATCTACGACAGATCTTTCCTTGTCACCCAAACAAAAATTCGATCTATAGAAAAGTCGATAAATATCTATAATTAATTTGGACCGAACAAGTTTACATCCCATAGTCATATCTAAACTCATAGGCAAAAATTCAATAAATTCTTCAACTACAAACCAAGGCTTATATGAGAGGTTTTATTCCTTCATCTTTTTAAAATTCTTTTCATAATAAAATTTCAAATACCTTGAACCCTTAGATATACTAAACTCTTGTTTCTTCCATTGACTCACTAACTAATCTTATCATTTGATGGATAAAAGCAGAAAGTATCCGATAAACAACAATTTTTATAAGTTACGGTGTGAAGGTCAGTACAACTTGTTATACAAAATGCACCATTCTTAACAAAGAGTCCATAACAAGGGTCAGCTTAACCACTAGGCCACTAAAGTCGTTGCTTGGAGACTCATATTCCCCCCCCCCCCATTTTTTAGAAAAATACTTACACATATAACTGAAAATTATTTGTATGTTTAATTTTTAAAAAAATAAACATGTAAGAAGTATAAAAAAGAAAAGCAAAACAGTTGTTAGTTTTCTCAAGTGGGAAATTTTGTTTTCTTATTTATCTCCGAAAAAATTGAACTTATATTATTATTTACCTTGTACTCATTTTTTTTTATTCTCTATTGTTTTATTTTTATTTTCAATGTTGAAATCTCTCCTAAAAAAATGATTTATTGTTGCTTACAAATCAAAAAAGAACAAAATTTGCTTTTGAGTGTCTTCTTCAAAATCTTAAGAAGTGCAACAACCAATCATTATATTGAAGGAACGTAAGAGTATTTCAATATTATTATATCAACTCATCAAATTTGTGAGTCAAGTTTTATCATTTTAACTTAATTTTATAATTTTTCTTGAACTTTTGTGATTGTTGATATTCTTAATTAGTAAGTATATATATTCTCGATTTTGTTGTTATAAACAGAAAAATACAAGTACAACATAATGATAATGAAATTACTCAATCAAATAAAAATACTTACTTCTTTTCCTAATGCTTCTATTGCTTATACAATAATGTTAACAATTTAAGTAACTATTGTCTCGGCCGAAATTTTTTGAAACTAAAAGTAATAAAATCTTATCTAAGACCAACAATGTGATTGAATGTATTATCTATATCATCAATTGAAAAGGAATTACTAAAACAATTGTGAGGAAACAATAATTAATGACTTCATATATAAAAGACAAGAAAAATAGATTTTAAATAAAGGATGAACTCATAAACAAATCCCTAAACTTTTTCTTCAGGTACCACAACTACGTCATTTTCCTTTTGAATCATTGAACAACCCATAAGTTGTTCATATTAAACTCTATTGGCTGATTTTGACCGGCTTTTTTTAATTGTAAATATCTTCAATTGTGTTCGTATTGTAATGATTTTGATTGAAGGAATGAAAAGAAATTGTGTGTTAGTCTCATTTGTTTTGTAATGTGTTCAAATGACTTGATGTAAATCACAATTATTCTGGAACTACATGTGTATCCTTTGTCAATACCCCTCACAAACTTTGATTCCACTATTAGCCATCGGTTTTTAAAAGGAACAAATTATGGATGATTCAATAGGGAAATAACATAGTTGAGCTACTTGAGGGGAAAAATCCAACAAGTTTATAGATATGTTCATGTGTTTGCTCTTACATATATATGTAGTAGATACTTGATTCTTTTCCTAATGCTTATATTGCTTATAGAATAATGTTAACAATTTCAGTAACTATTGTTGTAGGAAAAAACAGAGGTTCTTTAGATACAAAACTTAGGGCTGCACAAATAAGATGAAGAAAATACTTTGAAGAAGTGCATACTTAATTAACTTTAAATATCTGCCTTTATAGGCTTACAGACTTAGGAAGATAATATCTCCCGGACTTCCACTTGACTAGAATCTAGGAAAGTTCAAGAAAAATAGCAACCAAATAACATCCTAACAAAGACTCTTTCAACTCTAGTAAAAGACTCATTCAAACATAAAGTAAAATAATCAATCAGTAACTTAAATATTTAGACTCTTTTTCAAATCAATTCTCAACACTCCCCCTTGATTCAAAATTACATAGGCCAAGGCATTAAATAAAGTAATTGTGCTTTGCCTGAGGATGTGCTTTATTAAAAATATCTGCCACTTGTTCTTCTGTGCTACAACTCTTTAACTCAATCACCACTTCTGCAACCAGATCACGGATGAAATGATGCTGAATATCTATGTGTTCTGATCATCCATGGCAAACAACATTTTTCGCCATTGCAATTGCTGAAAATTATCACAAAAAAATTTTGTTGCTCCCTTTTGTTCTTGGTGAAGATCAACAAGTAATTGCCTCAGCTACAACACTTGACATGTTGATGATGCTTCTGCAATATATTCATCCTCGGAAGAAGACAATGTTGTTGATTGTTTGTTCGAGCTCCAAGTAATAGCTACAGAACCAAGAGTTAAAAGGTTCCCAGAAACACTCTTTCTATACTCTACATTCCCTGACCAATCACTCTCTGAAAAACCATAGGGATTAAAATTAGTACTTTGAAAGTACCATAGTCCAAATCATGTAGTCCTAGCAACATAGCGCAAGACTCTTTACGCTTCTCCAAGATGATGTTTCGAAGGCCTATGCATAAACCTTAAAAAAAATTCCAATAGAAAATGATATATAAGGATGAGTGTGCGTCAAATAAATTAAGCCTCCAACTAATTTTCTAGAATAACTTCCTTCAGCTTTTTCAATACCATCATCAAGTTGCAGCTTCTCATTTACAATCGTAGGAGTAGCCACTGTTTAGCAGCTAAGCATGTTAAATATTTTTAAAAAAATCAGTGGCATACTTCCTCTGAGATATGAAAATTCCATCTTCTTCCTGCTTCACTTCAAGTCCATGAAAATAAGGCAACACTCCCAAATCTGTCATTTAAAATGTTCTCATCATAGAATATTTAAAATCACATACAAGAGAGTAAGATGAACCCATATAGATCATATCATCAACATATAGACACACCAACAATAAGACACACCAACAATAAATCATTTTTTCCATATTTCTTCACATATAAAGTTGTCTCATTCCTACTTCTTTCAAAACCATTTTCTCTTAAATGTGAATCGATTTTGTTGTACCATGCGAGGAGCTTTTTTTAACCTATAGAGTACTTTACTTACTTGTATACTTTGTTCTCCTTTACTTTCTCCACATAACCATCTGGTTGTGTTACATACACTTCTTCTTCCAAATCAACATTAAGAAATGCAGAGTTAACATCAAATTGATAAACCTTCCACTTTAATTGTACATCCAAAGCTAAAAGGATTTTTACTATTTAAAAGTGAGAAACTGGAGAGAATGTTTCGTCAAAGTCAATGCTTGTCGCTGTGAATATCCTTTTGTAATCCATTTGGCTTTGTGTTCCTACAAACTTCCGTCAACATGATACTTTGTCTTGAACACCCATTTGACTCCGCGAACATTTTTTAAATCCGGAAGGTCCACCAAATCCCATGTCCCATTATCCTTATTGCCATGAGCTTTTCTTACATTGCACAACTCCATTCCATTTTTGGTGAAGCTTATTCAAAGATAATTGGGTCTGCACCAAATAGAGCAAAGGTACATGTTTCATAAATATCTGAAAGTGATCTAAAATTCTGTGGAGGAGTTTCACTGGAACCTATTGAGTCAGAGACCATCAATGTTAGGTTGCTACACCTTGGACTTTCGTGGCTGAGGTTTCCTGAAGAGTGGCTTGGTGTATTAGTAAGACTATAAGCAAGAGATTGGCTTACTTCTTCACTAGGAAAGGCTTTATCTTCCACTGTAACTTGTGAACTTATATTGTTATTCTCCCATTTTTATCAAGTCTTTTCATTAAATAAAACGTCTCTGCTAATAATCACCTTTTCAATTGTGGGATTATTCAATCAAAAAGCCTTAGATTCAGAAGAGTGTCCGAAAAAGATGCATTTTTCAGACTTCTCATCAAGTTTTTCTACGATGTTGTGAATATATTAGAGAATATGCAATACAACAAAAAATTCTCAAATGACTTACCCACGAATTTCTACCTTTCTAAATTTCAAAAGGTTTCTGACCCGTGAATGCTTTGGTCGGAGATTATTAAGCAGATAGACTGCAGTATGAACAGCCTCAGCCCAAAACTGATTTGGAAGATCTTTACTCTTTAACATTCTCATGGCCATCTCTTTTACAATTCGGTTCTTCATCTCAGAAATCCCATTTTTCTCCGGAGTGTAAGGTGTAGTCAATGCCCTGTGAATTCCTTTTTCTTCACAAAATAACTTGAATTCTTGTGATAAGAACTCACCTCCTCTGTCAGTACGCAGAATTTTAACTTTTTTACCAACTTGGTTTTCAACCAACTCCTTGAATTTATTGAAGCTTGCAAAAGTTTCTGATTTGAGCTTCAAAAAGTATACCCAACTCATCCGACTGTAATCATATGTTAGTAACAAATATCGAGAACCAGAAATAGATTATGTGTTCATAGGACCACACAAATCTGCATGAAAAATTTCAGGACAGCTAGTAGCTCTTAAAGATCTTCCAACAAGAGTAGAATTTCTATGTTGTTTGTCATATATACAACCTTCACATGTATTTTCAACTGATCCTACATTTGGAAAACCATGAACCATCTTATTTTGACTTAGCAATCTCAATCCATTAATATTCAAGTGTCCATAATGCAAATGCCACAACTTAGATTCGTCAAGATTTTCTCACTAACTATCAAGGATTGTTCAAATTTTGAAACTTCAAATGGAAACATTTGATTATCTGTCATGTGAATATTTTCTAAAATTTTACCAGATTTCTTGTTCTTAATAACACATGAGTCATCATCAAACAAGACAGAGAACCCACAACTCAACAATTGCCGAAAACACTTAGTAAGTTATGTTCCAAACTAGGAGCAAATAAGCTTCACTTTACCTTGGTTAGTCTGGACAACAATAGTACCTTCACCTTCAACTTGAATCTCCTTGTTATCACCAAAACAAATTCGCTTCTTTTTTTGTGTCATCTTACTCTTTAAATTCTTTTCTTTCACCAGTCATGTGATGGGAGCATCCACTATCCACAAACATAACATAAGTTTTGTAATCTATTGTGGTAGAGCGAGCCATGAAAAGCACGCTTTCTTCTTCTTCTTCTTCTTCAACATAAATAGCTTGATCATTTTTATACACAAAAGTTAGCTTCTAAATGGACAAGCCTATGACAATTGTAACACTACACTCCACTTCTGCGACTATTTTGTTGGGCTTTGTGGAGGCTTGTGAGCCGGCCCGACCCATTACTGAAACCCTAGGTTAACTATTTGGTTTTCCTATAAATATGATCCTTGTATTTGTAATTCTTAAGGAGCACAAGTGAAATAAAATCCTCCTGTTACAGTCGTGGAGTAGGGAAACCGAACCACGTTAAATTCTTGTGTGTCCCGTTTGCGTTCCGTTTCTCTTTTCTCTAGATTATTTGTGTGTGTTGTGTGTTTAATTCCCAACAATTGGTATCAGAGCGAGGTTTCAACAACACTGTAACACAAATTGTGAGAAATTGTCACCTAGGGTTCTTGTGTGAAGAACTGTGTGCAGGAAGGAGTGTGCCGCCGCCGTTCGCAAGCTACAGCCGTGCAAGACGCCGTTAAGGGAATTGCCGAAGGTGTGTGCGATTTTTTTTTGTGGTGCAATATTTCTGACGAAATTACCAAGATCTGAAATTAGTTGTACCGAGTATCTCATTTAGTCCTTTGAGATGACAGAAGATGGGAAGTTCCGAATTGAGAAGTTCGATGGTACAGATTTCAGTTGGTGGAAGATGCAGATTGAAGATTTGCTGGTTCAGAAAGATTTGGACGTAGTGTTGGGTGACAAGCAAGGAAAATTGTCTGATGCAGAGTGGGCAGTTTTGGATCGGAAAGCTATGTCAGTTATCCGACTCTCGTTGACCAAGAATGTTGCGTTCAACATTCTTAAGGAGAAGACAGCGAAAGGCATCTTGGAAGCCTTGTCTAACATGTACGAGAAGCCATCTGCAGCAAACAAAATTTTTCTGATTAGAGAGTTGGTGAACACAAAGATGAAGGAAGGCAGTTCAGTTACCGAGCACATCAACTCATTGAATTCGATCTTAGCCAGACTTTTGTCAGTTGGCATTAAGTTCGATGATGAAGTTCAAGCTTTACTACTGTTATCATCATTGCCTGACAGTTGGTCCGGAACGGTTACAGCAGTTGCCAGTTCAGTGGGACCTAATGGATTCACCTTTGAGAAGATTCGTGATCTCGTTCTTGGCGAGGATGTCAGAAGAAGGAGTTCTGGAGAATCATCAGGTGATATGCTAAACGTCGTCAGAGACAGAGGAAATAACAGAGGTAGTGGGAGCAGGAACCGAAGAAGGAGTCAGTCGAAGGCTCGGGATGGCTCAGGTGTAACATGTTGGAACTGCAAGGAGGTGGGGCATTTCAGGAATCAATGCCAGAAAGACAAACAAGTCAACATTGCAGAAGACAGCGCCAACGAGGATTTGTTTATCTGTTGCGCGGAGAGCAATGTGGATTCCTGGGTCATGGATTCTGGTGCTTCTTTTCACGCTACCCACAGCAGTGAAGCATTGCAGAATCTGGTTATTGGAGACTTTGGAAAGGTAAGGCTTGCAGACGATAGAGCTCTTGATGTTACGGGCATGGGTGACATGGTGCTGAAGACGCCAGTCGGTTTCTGGACCTTGAAGGATGTCAGAGTTGTTCCAAGCTTGACGAAAAGTTTGATTTCTGTTAGGCAGTTGGATGAACAGGGACATCATGTGAAGTTCGGAAATGGGCAGTGGAAGGTCGTGAGGGGCAATCTTGTCATGGCTCGTGGAACAAAAAGAGGATCGTTGTATATTGTCGGATTACCGTCTGAGGGAGTGACCGTCCCAGTTCAGAAGAAAAACAAAGTCCGGTTCACAGAATCTCGTGGGCAGAAGAAGGTTGTCTTTGCAAGAAAGAAACCCAGAGCCACAGGTCAGATTCAGGATGAACGAGCAAGGAAAGGTTCAGGAAGACCAGTCAGAGGCGTTTGTGGCAGTGGGAGCACCGGCCGTGCTTCAGCCAAGGCTCCTAGAAGACAGTGGGTCAAGAGAACCAGTATTCCAGCTGTTGATACGTCTCCAGAAAATATCTTGCTGAGTATGGAGAGTGTTTGTTCTCAGGGAGTTCTAGGATCCGGCAGTTCGTGTCTCAAGTGGGAGCCGGTAGGGACCGAGGACGAGTCAAGGGCAGTTTCAGCCGTGACTGATATGTTGAAGCTTCGGGGAGCTTCAACGGGCCTTTCAGTTGACTGATGAGAAGGCCGCTGTAGCAGGAGAGAGTTGAAAAAGATTACTAGACATACAAGTGTTCTAAGTGGATGGCAGTTGAAATTCTTCAAGCCTCCAAGTGGGAGATTGTTGGGCTTTGTGGAGGCTTGTGAGCCGGCCCGACCCATTACTGAAACCCTAGGTTAACTATTTGGTTTTCCTATAAATATGATCCTTGTATTTGTAATTCTTAAGGAGCACAAGTGAAATAAAATCCTCCTGTTACAGTCGTGGAGTAGGGAAACCGAACCACGTTAAATTCTTGTGTGTCCCGTTTGCGTTCCGTTTCTCTTTTCTCTAGATTATTTGTGTGTGTTGTGTGTTTAATTCCCAACATATTTGTCCACCCAGATTGGCTTCTGCCTATACCACATCCTCTGCCATGTCATCGAGTTCCTTGTTCTAACGAATTCCCATTTTGAATTGGATGCTCTTCCTTCACTTGAAATGCTTGTTCTTCAATTCTCTCTATTGACTTATTGATCCGTGACTCATGAGATTGCAAAGATCCCATTAGTTCATCAAATGAAAAACTTAGAAATGTCTTTTGATTCCACTATGGCTGCAACCACGTGATTATACTTTGGAGGTGAACTTCTTAAAACTTTTGAAACTACAATTTTATCCTCTATCTCTTCATCGTATGAATTAATTTGACTTACAATTCCACTAACTCTTGATAGGAAGTCTTGCAGAGATTCATTGTTTTTCATGATCAATATTTCAAAATCACGACGTAGAGATTGTAGATTAACAGTAATTACCTTTGAGGAACCTTGAAACTTAGTTTTCGAAATCAGCCAAACATCTCTTGAGGTAGTAGCTGCTGCAATTCTTGAGAAGATTGTCTGATGAATGACTTGTTGAATAAACAGCAAAGCTTTTGCATCCTTCTTTCTGATTTCTTTACTATTCCTCTGTATTCGACTCTGCTGCATCAGTGAACCCATCTTCGATCAAGTCCCACAAATGCTTAGACATAAAAAAAGTCTTCATATTGATGCTCCAAAACACATACTACTCACCATTGAAGACGGGCATAAGGGGCTGTGAAGAAGAGGATATACCATTTGCTGCCATAATTTTTTCCTTCTTATATTCTCTGCTTGATTGTTTTTTATCTCTTTATCGCCCATTCAAACACCGAACGCTTTCTCTGATACCACAATGTAGGAAAAACAAAGGTTTTATCTACAAAACTTAGAGATACACAAAGAAGATAAAGGATATACTTTGAAGAACTGCATACTTTATTTACTGGAAATATCTGCCTTGATGGGCTTACAGACTTAGGAAGATAATATCTCCATGACTTCCACTTGACTAGAAACTAGGAAAATTGCCGAAAAATAGCAACAAAATAACAACCTCACACAAACTTTCAACTCTAGTGAAAAACTTATTCAAACGTACAATAAATAATCAATTAGTAACATAATAATTTAGACTCTTTAATTTTTAATCAATTTTCAACAATTGCCTCGGCCGAAAGAAGTTTTTCGAAACTAAAATTGATAAAATATTATCTAAGATCAACAATGTGAGATTGAATGTATTAGCTATATCATCGATTGAAAAGGAATTACTAAAACAATTATTAGAAAATAATAATTAATGACTTTCTATCTAAAAAGACAATAAAAATAGATTTTAAAAAAAGGCCGAACTAATAAACAAATCACTGAACTTGTTGGTTTTTCCATTTACGTACCTCAACTACTCCATTTTTCTTTGAATCATTGCAGTACTCATAATGTGTTCATTTTAAGTTCTATTGGTTGACTTTGATCGATTTCTTTTAATTGTAAATGTCTTCAATTGTGTTTGTATTGTAATGACTTTGATTGAAGGAATGAAAAAAACAATGTCTGTTTGTCTTTTTTTTTTTTATAATGTGTTCAAATTACTTGAAATAAAACACAATTATTCTAGAACAACATGTGTATCCTCTATCAATACCCCTCACAAAATTTGATTCCACTATCATCCATCAATGTTTAAAAGAAACAAATTATGGATGATTCAATAGGGAAATAACATAGTTGAGGTACTTGTGGGGAAAATCCAACAAGTTAAGGGATCTATTTATCTGTTTGCCCTTAAATATATAAATAGTACAAGACTAAATAAAAAAAATAATAGGCCCCTATTTAAGGTTTGGCTTTAGGCCCCTAATTTTGTTGAGTCGGTCCTAGGTCCATCAACTACACCAACGATCGTCATATCTACGTCTACGACTTGATAACACGTAGAATATCATCATCTCTCCTTTGCCCACATGTTAGCAAAAGAAAGCGTCACAACATCCATGATTTAACATTAAACCGGTAAATGTTTAATTAGCTTTTTGTTAGTGCGTTTTTGTTGACTCACATCATGTTACTTATAATTACTTTTTATATTCTTATGAATCTTCATAATTAATTAATTTGTATTTTACTCCTCTGTTAGTCAACAAAACCTTTTAGTCTTCTCATTGCCAACTTCCCAAAGTGGCTAAACGCTCAATTGAATTGGATAAATGGAAATTTCCGTCCATAAATTGCCATTTATATTAGTTACTAATAAATATGATTTTTTAAAAATTTTAAATATAACATTTTGCATAATAATATTTGGTTTGTTCATAAATTGGACTATTATTTACATTATGCTTCCTGTTTTCTAATTACTATGTTTCTTTTTCATTTTATTGAAATGTTTTATTTGAGTTGAAGATTGAATATGAATAATCTCTCTAGCTTATAAGATAAGAGTAATTTACCTATACATTATCCTTTTCAAATCTAGCTTATAAGATTACATTAGATATGCAATTATTCTTGAATCATCTTCACATATAAATGTGAGAATCAAAGGAAAGGTATGGTAATTCTAACTTGTCATTATTTTATTTAATATTATAATATTTGCATTATTCTTCAAGTATTATGATATAAAGTAGTTTATATAGTTAATTCGTATGTCACACAAGCCATAAATTATTTTTGTGAAATGGCACATGTAATATCATTATATAATTATTCATTAAATGATGATAAAAAGATGAGAGTAATATAATTATCTGTCAAATTAATTAAATCATCAAGGTTTAATAAAATTTAATAAAATAAAATAAAAATCTACTCCACCTAATCTAATTCTCTCTGCTCATAATTTATTTTTATTTTATTTTTATATTTTTCTTATTTTGTTTGAAATATGTTAATATATATGTTTAGAATTTTTTCCTACTTATGTATAGATCATATTAAAGAAATAAAAATATTATTTAAAAGAGTTTTGCTGCGAGTAAAAAATAGTTTTCTAAAAACGCACAACAAGTGTACACTATTTCTTGTTTTTCGGTAAATAACTTGTCCTCGACTAAATCACTTGTACTTGACTACTTTTTTTTCTTTGTACTCTCTTCTAGGTATTTCATTTGTACACTATTTCTTGTTTTCACCAAATTACATGTTCTCGACTAAATCACTTGTCTTTGACTACTTTTTTTTTTCTTTGTACTCTCTTCTAGGTCTTTCCATTTCTCTAGTCTCATTTTTCCATGTCCTAATAATCTTCACTCTGTTGGAATTCGGACCCTCAAATTTGTCGAAGAACAAGTGTATTCTATATGTTCCTTTACAGATTATATCAGTTACGTTTTGTAAAACCAATAAAATAATGACACAATATTTTATCGCAAAAAAAGCTCAACCATAAAGGGTAAAAACCAAGACCTACACCTCCGTAGGATTTAACTTCACTTCATTAAACTCGGAGTCTCAACAAAAGATTACAAACATATAGAACCTAAGGAATTCTAAACTCTAATTCCTAACTAAAATATTATAAACTGTAATTCCTATCTACCCAAGACAAAAACACCCTAAGTTTAAGTCTTCTACAATCTGTCAAGTTTCACAAACTTGTTAGAAGAATCCTACACACACACTTGATTTTAATCAAAAATCTTAGTTACAATCTTACAACTTTTTCCTCACAAACTCACAACACTACCCAAATGAAGGTGGATAGTATGGGAAAAGAGTTACAAAATTTGAAAGTTAATAGTCAGCAGCATGACTATAAATATGCGGAGCTACGTCGATCGGAAGACGCTAAAATTCCAGAGCTAGAAGGAGATGATGGGAAACTCCAAAAAACCCATAACAAAGTTTGTTTAAATACAGCTGCAGGTACAAGCAAAAGAGATAGTGAGAAACCAAAAAATATAAATCTAAACCAACTATTCACAAAACCATTTATCCAAAAAACACAAATACAGATACCCCCAGAACCACAAACATCCACATACGCAGCCAGCATACAAAGTGATAGAAAGAGATACAACTACATTGCACAATCGTATATTGAGAATATATATAAAATCCAAACATATTTAAACCTAAACCCCAGATCTACACAAACCAAAAACCCAGAAGAAGACTATATAACCCAGAAATTACAGGGATATAACAGATTAATAGCACAACCCAAAACTAGTCCAAATTTAGTTAGAACATGTTACAACTATGGTTTACTAAATACAGTATATACATATGATGGAGAAGAAATAAGTGGAATACCGGAGTTACGTAAAGCATTTATGACATATAAGAGAATTACTAAAGGAAATCTATTTTTTATAAAATTCTATACAGCACCAGCAGAAATATTATACGAAGAGATAAAGTCCCCAATACAAGTTATAAAGATAGGCCTGACTAGAGATATGATTATACCAGAAGAAATTGAAAAACAAGCTGAGATACCAAAGATAGAAATTCCAAGCTTTTATGCAAATAAAAGAATAATTGGAATAGCAACAATTATACAAGAGCTAGCCAATAATTATTTAAATGGCAATGCTATTTGGAGTTATTATGCACGAGATCAAGTAATGATTTATTCTAATTCAAAGAGCTAAGGAAATCAGATATGGATGAAGTCCAGCGATGGATTTTATCATTGTTAAAGCCAGAAGAACAACCAACTACAAGAGCCTTGAAAAAAGGATTTATTTCAGAAGAGTTATTAGTAAGATATTGTAAACTTATCAGCAACAAATACCCAGATCACAGATGCTCGAAGTGTAACGGAGAAGATAACGTAATACCAACAGTTGATTTGGAATAAAGAGATAAAGCAAAAAAGATTCGTATGAGATAGAGAAAGATATGTCTTTATTATTTTTGTCGTTTTGTGTCGGCTGAATATCAGCCATATGTAAAAAGTATTGTAATAGTGTGTCGGCCATTTGGCCAAAGTTTATTTTGTTTTTTGTAAAAAAGTCGTAAAGTAAATAGTGTCAAATAGTATCTTTTTTGTATTTTGTAAAAAAAGTCGTAATGTTTACTATTCGGTTACTATTCATGAATAGTAAATGTCCTAATCATGAATAGTAAAGGTCAAGTTACTGTGTAAATAGTAAGAGTCAAGTTACTGTGTAAATAGTAAAGGTCGTTTGTAACGTCTATATAAGAAGCATTTGCTTCATTAATAAAACATATACTTCAATCCTTCATCCTCTTTCCTCTCTAAACGCTTCCACCCCCACATTGGTATCAGAGCTAGTAAATAAAATAATTATGGAAAATAAATCAACTATGAAGGATAATATACAAAAACAGGTATACCATTTTATATTCATGAGTAACTAAATTAATTTATTCCTGAAAATCTCTTGTTAATTATAATTGTTTATCATGTTTAAATAATGTTCTAATAACCATCTTTAGAAAGTTTGCTACAGAAATATTCTTGAAATAAGTATGCCCAGACTATGCCATCCTAAGGTTGAAACCGGTAGGCAGAGAAAGGCCGTTTAAGGGGAGTAAACAAAGTTGAGGCGCTGTTAGGGTAACTAATCAAAGAAGAAAGCTGTAGTAGTGACCAGACGAGATGATTATTAAATCATTATTTTTGCATAATAAGCAAGTATAATTTATTAAGAGGTTGAAAGGAATAAAATTTTAGTGAAAAATGAAAATAATAAAAATGGATACATACCTATTAAATAATGATGTTGATTATAAGATATTACTACTCTATATATTAAAAGATCTTAATACTGATATAAAAAGAGAAATTTATAATAAATTATTAACATATGAAATAATAGAAATAACAACCCAAGGTTGGACTGAGTTAACTATACAAAGTATAGAAGATGAACTTTACTATGACATATATGATTTATATGACGATATAGATATATTCAGAGATCAATGATAAATTACGAATATTTACAATATTGGGTAAAAACTATAGAAGACATAGATCTACATGAAAAACTACTAATTGAAAATTTATTTGGTTATTTAAGAAGTCGAGAAAATGAATACCTAGAATATATTATAACTAATGCTAATGAAATACAACGATTAGATTTACTTAAAAAAGAATATTATAAAAAGACATTTTATGAAGAATAATATAACACCAAGCAAAGAAACTAAAATAACAAAAACTAAGATAGATAAAAAAGTACGAAAAATATGGAAAAAATTAAAATCCTTATATATAGAATATCAATTATCACAACTAGTAAAAACAGATAATGATAAAAAAGATCATTTGATAAAAATAATTTCAAAAACAGAATACAAATATGTTTGCTATTTGAAAAAACAGTATGAACGAAGAAAAATATAAACAACAATTAATAGAAAAAATAATGGAAAAAATAACTGAAAAAGAACAAGAATTACAACATAGAAAAAGAAGGTTAGAAGAAAATATATTAGCAGAAGTATGTAATAAATCAATACTAGCACAAAGAAAAGCTATATTAATGTTAGAATTAGAAATAGATTGTCTTGAATATGACTTACAACATAATATAATACATAGATCATAATGAACAAAGAGGAATATGCAGTAGACGAAAAAACATATGAAAATCTAGATGGAATGATAATAAAAATAGTATTTTCAAATTTAGGAAGGAGATATAAGAAAATAGGAAATAACTTATATTTAATGCTAGAAAAAGAAACAGCAAAATTAGAAGATAGTCTAACAGCTATGGTAAGAATAACAAAAGAAAATGAAGAAATAGACAAAGCAAGAGAAATTGAAAAAATAAAAACACAAGCAAAGCAAGAAGTACAACATTTAGAAGAAATAAAAAATACAAGAATAAGTGAATTAGAAAAAGAATTAGCTAGATTAAAATTATTATATGAAAATAGAAAAAGAAAAAAATAAAGAACTTGAATTAACAAATGAAATAAAAGAAATGGAACAAAAATTAAATGAAGATTTAAATGAAGATATTGAAGTAAATGAAATAGATGAAAATGAAAATGACCAACAATCAGAAATAAGCGACATAAGTGAAACATATACAGAAATACTAGAACAAATAAATAAACTGAAAAAATTAGAAATAAACGTAGGAGATATGGATAAGCCTAGTACGTCAAGAGTTAAAACCCCAGATAATAGTCCCAGAAATAGTCCTAGAGTTAGTCCTAG